>OY731403.1:45817705-46318600 GCA_963425845.1 Sphenostylis stenocarpa
ATACCTGACTTCAACAAAATACAATTTTTCAGGTCTTGCCTTAAGGATCCAAATGATTCGGTAAGAATTAAAAAATGCTGGAAAACTTTTACTTGAACATAGACTGCTAGCTTTCATTGTGGCATGGATGCTTACTCCAAGAGGGAGTAATCATGCTATACTTAATGAGGGAGATCTTGCCCTCATGTACTGCATCTCGAATAATATTCGGGTAAATTGGGTGTATGTGATTAAAGATCACATGTTGAAGGCAAAAAGGTTGGCAGATTACAAACCGCCGTATGCCATGTTGATTAACAATTTCTTTAGATATTTTGAAGTTGATCTTACAGGAGAAAGCATAGAAACTCCTAAAGCTTCAAATGAAATTGATGACTCCACTTTGAGAAAAATGGGATATATCAAAATTGATGATGAATGGATTTCAAAAGTTGATGCTGGGATGTCTGAAGATGAGGAAGAAGATGAAGAAGAAGATGAGCAAGGTCAAATTCCTTCCTCTCCAGCTGCTGCAGAGGTCCCTGAATCCACTGGTGGGGAGGCATCATATGAGAACATGGAGATAATTCCCTACTTGGAACAACCTAACCGTGGGACTCCTCTATCTCAATTTGAAAGATCCATGCTTTCTCAAATGGCCACAATGCAGGAAAACCAAAGAAAGCATATGCAAATGACATATCAACATTTGCAGACCAATAATCAGTTCACAAACCTTGGTAACCAGATTGCAGATATTTACACCAAACTGGAAGATATGCAGCTCAACCAAGGAAATTGGGATGATTTAGTTTTTGGACAAAAAGGGTCCCTTCTTATCTTTTTCTTTATGTCATACTTCTTTTGCTGCTAATTTTTTTTATGGATTGTAATATTAACTGGTTGTAAACCAGGAACAATCTTTTTAACTTTGCTAAATATGATGTAGGTTTTAAGTTGAAATTAAGAGAGCCTAGATAGAATCAAACATAATTCTCTGATAATTTTAGCTGATACAAAATAGATTCAATCGATTAAATCAATTAAAAGAAACACTTACATAGGAAATTTGCATCAAAATAATCGATTACTTTGCATATTAATCGATTAAAACCTGTATGTCATGTGTTTGTATCAACTAAAACTAGTTTACATCAGTTAAATCAGCTAAATAAGATACTATTCTGATTTTGAGGAATCTATTGGTTAAAACTTACTCAATCTAGTTGATATTATCTTAAAACATTTTCCTAATAATCGACTTTACAAAATCCGAACTGAATTAGGCATGATAGATGCATCAAACAGTACTTAGTTTTCAAAACTGGTTGTTTTAATCGATATAAACAAGCTTTAAATCGATTAAAAGCACTTATACAACATTTTTCTTACTATTTTAATCGATTATTACTCTAGAAAGAAAAATTAAAGGCTTTAGTTAATGGTTGTTCTTGTAACATGCTACTAAAGCGTGGTTCCCTTATCTTTACACGTGTTAATTGTATTCATTACAAACGTGTTAATAAAGATAAGTTTGAATCAACTTTGATTGGTCTTTACATGGGTAAGGTATCTTGTCCAAATTTTTTTACATACCATGCATAGTTTTTGTTGTGTTCCTCTGTTCCCTATTTTTTGATGAAGTCAAAAGGGGGAGAAATAATTTCTTTGCTTTATAATTGATTTTCCTTATTTAGAAATAATTGCTTTGCTTTATAATTGATTTTCCTTATTTAGGGGGAGCAGCAATATAGGGGGAGAAATGGGAAAATGATTAATTTTTTATTACTCACTAATCTTTATATTCAAGTGACTTCTTCTACAGAGTTATTATTCAAAGAGGTGTTTCTCTTCATCAAATAGGGGGAGACTGAAAGTGATGAAGATCTTATTGAAATACTTTGGCAAAGATCTTGTTGATTTGATGAAGTAAAAAATGAAGTCAAAGGCTACTTTGTGGCATTCAAAGGTCACTTAGACAAAAGGGTAGTGGGATTAGTGAGTCTGCTCATTTTTATCTCTATGTTGCATGAGGTTTCTTCATTTAAAAGATTTTGTAAATGCCTCTAAAAAATGTTTAAATGATTAAAAACAAAGTATTTTGTTAAAAGTTTTTTAATTAACTACTTTAACTAATAGCATATAAGCTTTATCAACTAAAATGTTCTTAACACTTTTGTAACAGGTTTTTAACTGATATGTTTTCGAAATAATCGATTGTTTTCATTAAAGGAAGTTTTGAAAACCTTCTATCGTTGTTTTAACTCGATATAGTTTTGAAATAATCGATTAAAATCACTTAAAATGTTCAGGGAAGTGTTCTGGTAGTATTTTAATCGATATAACTTCGAAATAATCCATTAAAACCACTTGGAGTATTTTTAAATCGATGTAATCCAGCATATGATCGATCAGAATGAGTTTTTGATCAATCAGAATTTTAATCGATTAAACTGTGATTTAATCGATTAAAATAACTTAAGAGAATTTCTACTAAGCGTTTTAATCGATTAAAATAGATTGTTATCAGTTAAAATAACTTAGAAAGTTTATAAGAATGTTTTGCAAGCATTTTAATCGATTGAAAGATCTAAATAATCGATTAAAACAGCTTTGGAAGATTTTTTACAAAGAGTTTTAATTGATATAAACGGTGTCGTATCAGTTAAAACACATATGGAAATTAAGCAAGATCATTTTAATAGATTAAAAGAAGTTTTAACAGATTAAAACAAGACTTTTAACAGATTAAAAGATTATTTTAATAGATTAAATAAACCAGCAGTTTTAAAAATCTTCTATATAAATAGAGTTGCTTGAACTTTTTAAAATACATCTTTTAAGCAATCAATCAAGCAATCATAAGTGCTACTTTCAAAAGAGAATCACGCTAGTTTTTGTGAAGTTCATTAAAGTTCTTTCTTGAGGAAAAATTGCATTCTTTTGGAGAAGAAACACATACTGCAGAACTGCATAAATCTGGTTTGAGCATTCTAAGTTTCTTCTATTTGTTTCTTTACTTTCTTTTACTGTATTGTGGGTGCCTAGAATTGTGGGCATTGGTTTCTTTAGCTGGAATTTGGCTGCAGGGTTGGTCAAGAACTGGAATTTGGTTCTTGGTGAAGGTTTAGGTGCAGGAACTGGAATTGTGGTTCTTGTGATAGATTGAGTGTGAGATTAAAGTTGTAATATGTAAAACGTTCAATCTAGTGGAACCCAGCTGGAATTTGGCTGGAAACTGGACGTAGCCCTAGAATTGGGTGAACCAGTATAAATCTCGGTTGTATCTTTCTAAACCTTTCTCTTTTAATTCTATCACTGCTTTTATTTTGATTGCTTGCTGTGTGTGATTCAAGAACTGGTCAGAAATCTTAATCTTTGAAATAGATAATCTGTAAATTGCGAAAATCTTTCAAAGATCAATTCACCCCCCCTCTTGATCTCAGCCTACATTTCTAACACATAGGGAATCCGAAAGGGGCGTCGTAAGGGTGCTAATACCTCCCTTACACGTAACTAACTCCCTTACCCAACTCTGGTTTTAACGACCAAAGTTTGTTTTTCTTAAAAAACCAATGCCTTTTTCTTTCCTTTTTCGATGTTTCTGGTAAAAACATCGGTGTCGACTCCATAAGAACCCTCTCAATCTTGCTCTTAGGTCAGCCCGATTATTGGACGATCTAAAAGATCCTTTTTGAAAACCTTGCCCTTAGGTTCAACCCGGTTATTGGACAACCTAATGGCATTGTAACCTCACCCACAAAATGCGAAAAATGGAAGTCGAAACCATCACATCGCTCCGACCGCCTCTTTTGATGACGGCGAAAATAGCGATAGTCAGAGTGTCATTCATCTTGCAAAGAATCCTGTTTTTTATGCGATAAAAAAACATATGTAGTTGAGGTATCTCTTAATTAGAGAACTAACAAGTGATGATACTTTATTTTTGAAGAAAATCCCTGGGTTAGAGAATCCTGTAGATATGTTGACCAAGATGGTTACTAATGAAAAGTTGAAGTTTTGCATAACTTCAACTGACCTTCATGGTTACTTGTTGAGAAGGCATTACACTAGCTTGGGGGTGTTATAACTTTGAGATTTACTAGATTTACTTTTGAGTGTGCTTGATGTGATCAGCCTCTACGGGGGAGATTGTTTAGTATGTGGAGTCTGAAGAATTATTGGACTTGACCCATTTACTTATTCTTTTATTATAAATATTTATGTAATTATAAACCTAATTAAGTGAATGAAAACTACCATCTAGTGCAGCCATGGACGTAGGTCATTTTGACTGAACCACATAAATTCCTTGTGTTCTTTTTATTTACTTTCGTCTTATAGTGCATTTGTGTTCCCCAACTAACCATAGCGACAGTAAACCTTTACGAAGAAGGAAGTTCTAAAATGAAACCCATGGCCATATCTTTCCATTGGTTAACATTATTTTTTATGTCATTATACATGTCTAGCCAAAAGAATCAAGCTGATATATGAATCATTATCTAAGCAATAACAACATAACCTCTTATAAGGGAGTCATGAAATTCATGCAAAACTTGTTGAATCAAATTATCTTTCGAGGAATAACTAATATCTTTCTATAGTACAATAATTGGTTTTCCACACAATAATTAGGATTTACAGGTTGACGCTGATTACATGCTTGCACTATATCACTGTAAGTGTGGTTGGATGCAATCATAACTTTTAGTAGCGAAATAAAATCCTAAGTAGGTTGAGAGATAGCCTTGTAAAATGCTCTGGAAAGGGAAACATCACCTTCATTATCTTTGCCCAATTTGTATTTAATTGAAAAGTCATATCCAAGGAATTTATGAAGCCAAAGCTTATTTAATGAGTCCCTAGTTGCCCTGGAGGCGGGAAAGGTCAACATCTCTAGGAGGATTACTAGAAGCATGACTAGAAGGGAGGTCTCCTCTTCACCTTCCATTTTGAATTTACTTAGTATTTTTACTTATTATTTTCTTTTCCTAAGTTTTTCACTTATTTTCCCTTTCCTTTTATAGGCTCACTTTTTGCACCTCCTTTTTGAAGAATACCACCTCTTTTTGGTGGAAAAGAAGCCTTGGAACCATAGGATACATGCATGGGTAGCCCAAAGGTGTAGGATACTCCTTTTTCATGTCCTACACCCCTTTTTGGAGAGGAATAAGCTTGGGATGCGGGAATGGTAAGCTTGGAACAACCCAAAAGGAAGCACACCTCTTTTTTATGTTCTCCACACCTTTAGAGGTATTTTTGGTGGGCTAGGACGAATTTAGCATATTTGGACCATGGGGACTCTATCCTTTAGGTTTAGGTTAAGTTTATGTCTCCTTTTAGTAATTTCATCTAGGTCCCTCCCCTAAAAGCCTATAAATAGAAGGCTTCCCCTCATGTAATTAGGTTGAATATTTATGACAAGTTTGAGAGTGTAGACCCCAAATCTTGCCTGACTTCTCAATAAAGATTAGAAGACTTTTGTTCTGAAGATGGGTAAAGTTTTGTTGGGCACCTAGCAGCATCAACCAACTTTCGTTTAAGGAAAGAAGAGTTTTTCTGAAGAAATAAAAAGTGAAAATTTGAAGAAACACTTGGGATGGTCGTCCCACATTCCTGAGGGTCATCCCAAGTGAATTTTTAGCTCTGAGACGCGCGTCCCAAAAGCCAGACGCACGTCCCAGATGTTTTGCACTTTGGGACGACCATCCCAATTGTCCAGACGGTCATCTTGACGTTTTTGACACTGCGAAACTATAAATAGGGACCTCATTTGTAGCTTTTACAGATACCTTGACTCACCTTGATACACCAGAGTCATAGCTACTCACTCCTAGCTCTCTCTACTCTCTGATACACTCATAGTTTAAGAGTTTTTCTTTGTATTTTGGAGAGAAGAGCACTTGTAGTGTGGAAGGACTGCCAAAAAGTGTCCTTAGAGTTAAAGATTTGTAATAAAGCTTGCTTTGGAGATTCTTTTCATCACTCTTCCCTTTTATTTATTTATTTATTGCTTTCCTATGTGCAATAGAAATAGGAACATGTAGATAACAATTTTAATACCGGATAGTAAAATAGAGTAATTGTGTAATCTCTTATAATCTTTATTTTATAAATTAATCTATCATAGGGAACCCGCGAGGGGTGTCGTGGGGGTGCTAATACCTTCGCCACGCGTAACTAACTCCCTTACCTGACTTTGGTTATAATGGTCAAGTTTGGTTTTTCTTAAAATCAACACCTTTTTACCCTTTTCTAATGTTTATGGTAAAAATATTGGTGGCAACTCCATAAAACCCTTTTTACGAAAACCTTGTTTTTCTTAAACATTAGTTCAGTTGATGAGCATCTTGAAAGCGATGATCATTTTTTACAAAATGCGAGTTTAAACCATCTTATCTTAACCGCTTGCATAAATATTCATAACGTTCCAAGACATCGGAATGGACGACGACGACCGATGGTGACTCCACTAGGGAAGCTAGAGAGTTTATCCCATTTAGTAAGGGATAAATTCAAACAAAATAAAATTTTGAAATTACGCCTTTACCCTTCCTTGTATTTATAACATGTTTTATTGTATGACTTTGATAACTATTGTATGATTATTTTTATGCAATTGTTTGAAATACAAACTGTACACAAAAAACCCTTGCACACAACAATCCCTCTATACCTGGGGGCAAGAGTGAATAACACTAGGGAGTCGATGGCAGGTACGACTAGTTATGTTGGCCTTGGGGCTACAGGCCGTTATCGGAAACCACCAACTCAAGGCGATAACTCTCTTCTCTTGGTCTAAGGATGTCGACATAGAGATCCATGCATGGTCCAAAGATTGAGAGATTGAGAGGTCCCTATAATGGGGGCATCTTGGGAGCTTGACTTCGGTAAGAACAATTTAGAACCACCTTTAACCTTGCACTTTTCTGCAGGAAAACCCTACCTCTTGATTAAACACCATCGCTCTATTCGTGGATGAGTGAATTGTGTGTGCATTTGTTTGATGCATTTGCATAGATAATCATAGAACAGTTAAAATAAAAAATACTTAAAACCATAAAAAGAAAATAAGAATAAATCAACTTTATCTCGGACAGTCTACATTTAAGCTAGCTTGATTTTAGGTTTTTTGTAAGCTAAGTAGCCACGTTGACTAACAGAAGAGATAAAGGGCTATAAAAATAAATTAAAATAAGAAAAAACAATAAAATAATTTTTACAAAAAAAAAAGAATTTGACAAAGTCATGTCATTCATACTGCATCATCCAATAAGTGGTAAAACTACGAGAGAAAATAAATGTATTAAGGAAAGTATGCATAAGCATCATCATAATAAAATCTCTCATACATAAACACATTCATTCTAGGGGCATTAAATATCCTTAGAAAAAAGCAAAAGAGACTCAAGTGTGTTTGTAACCTTCCCCTAAAGAAGGACGAGTGTGCTAAGGTGTATTAGTGACTTCTAAAAAGGAACTATCACACCATGGTGGGTATGGTATTTCCTAAAGCGTAAGCTTTCAGGAAAATACCAAAGCTATTGTCTAAAACATATTTGTCCCACACTAATCATTCATAATAAAAAGAAATATAAAAAATATTTAAATCATTTAGAAAGTGGCTAGTCTTCTGCCTGTCCTACTCGCACTCAAAAGGCTAGAAAGATGGAACAACTTGAAGAAAAAAACCGCAAACTCACCACCGAGATTAACTCTCTAAAGTAGCAAATGGCGCAAATGATGGAAATGATGCGTCAACAACATCCCCACAAAGAAGGTCCTCACAGTGAACATGCCTCCCACCATGAGGAAGAAGAGGAACCCATCTTTGGGCATGAATAGGGAGTTCATGTCCAATATGACAGGAGGGTAGTACACATCAATACTCTTGAGGTTTCCAAGCAACAGATTACTGCCCTCGAAGAGAGGTTAAGGGCCATGGAAAGACATAATTTCGATATCAAAGAAGCGACTGACATGTGCCTCGTAAAGAATGTTCAATTCGCCCTTAAGTTTAAAACTCCAAATTTCCCAAAGTACATGGGAATAACTTGTCCTAAGAACCATCTTACAATGTACTGTCGTAAGATGGCTACATATGCTAATAACGAAAAGCTTTGGATTCACTGCTTTCAGGAGAGCTTGGCTGATTCAGCCTTGAACTGGTATATGCAGCTAGAAGGAGGACAAGTCCAGACATGGAGACAACTGGTAGATGCCTTCCTCCGTCATTATAAATATAATATTGACCTGACCCCAGACAAGTCAGATCTACAACTGCTAAGCAAAAAGAACAACAAATCCTTTAAGGCCTATGCCCAGCGCTGAAGGGAGTTGGCAGCCCAAGTAGAACCCCCTCTGTCAGACAAAGAAACCACATCCATGTTTATCAATTCCTTGACTAGTCCCTATTACGACAAAATGATAGGGAATATGTCGACCCTCTTTGCCGATGTGGTGACCATAGGAGAAAGAGTGGAGCAAGGACTAAAAAGTGGAAGGATGATGCAGCCTTCCTCGTCTACTGCAACATTTAAGAAGTCTGTTGGCAAAAAGAAGGAGGAAAGTGTAAATGCTATCAATCTTGCCTCTCCTTCTTCCTCTTCGCAACCAACCAAGTCACACAAACAAGAGAGAAAATGTACTCCTATCCCAACCTCTAATGGAAGTTTGTTGTCAAAGTTTCTAGATGCCAAGCTCCTAGCACGTGTCCCTCCAAGGAAGATGGATCCACCTTACCCGAAATGGTACAAGCCTAATGAGAAATGCGATTACCATTCAGGCGCTCTGGGGCATTCCGTGGACAATTGCTTGACCTTAAAATACAAGGTCCAAGATTTATTGGATGCCAGATGGATCACCTTCAACACTCCTATTCCAAAGGTGGATGACAAGCCTCTATCACAACCAGAATAACAGGGTGGGATAGAGAAGACCAACTAATTAGGGCTCCTCATTTTTGCATCTTTTGGTAAAAAAATAAAATAAAAGAAATATATAAAAACTTTCGATGTATCTCTCACGGTCCCTACCCATGATCGCGAGGTCTTTCGATTAAAAGAGCTTTGTACATATGTTTTTTTTTCATCAATACAATGAGGCATTCTACATAATATTCATATTCTTTTTATTCTTTTCTCTTTCATCACTTTCCATAATTAATAAAATCTAAACCTAAAACAAAACCATATAAACAGACATGTCTGTGATTGAGGACTCTCTGTATGATCCGAAAGCCGAAGGCGAATGGATTGAGTCAAACAATGAGGAGGGGACCATTTCCCTAGACATGCAAAAGCTGTTAGAAAAAGAAGCTCAATTGATACAGCCCCACTAGGAAAAAACTGAGGCTATTGATTTGGGACAAGAAGATGATAAGAAAGAAGTAAATATTGACACCCAAATTGATAATAACATCAAGGAAGGGTTGATACGCTTATTAAGAGAATATGTGGATGTGTTCGCATGGTCCTACCATGACATGCCTCGACTTGATAAAAGCATTGTGAAACACAAATTACCTTAGAAAGAGGGATTCTGGCCAGTAAAACATAAGCTCAAAAGAGTAAAACTCGAATGGTCCTTAAAAATTAAGGAGGAAGTGCAAAAACAGCCGGACACCAATTTTCTAGTCGTGTTCAAATACCCCGAGTGGCTAGCAAACATTGTGCCAGTCATAAAGAAGAATGGAAAAATCAGAGTGTGTGTAGATTATAGGGAACTGAATCATGCAATTCCAAAAGGTGATTTTCCCTTACCACATATTGATATGTTGGTAGACCATACCGCCACAAACACTCTTTATTTTTTTATGGACGGATATGCGGGGTACAACCAAATTAAGTTGGTCATTGAAGACAGAGAAAAATCCTCCTTCATCATACCATGGGGGACATTTTGTTACAGAGTGATGCCTTTTGGGCTCAAGAATGTAGGGGCTACTTATCAAAGGGCTATGGTAACGCTATTTCACGATATGATCCACAAAGAAATTGAAGTTTATGTGGATGACATGATTGCAAAGTTCAAGAACGAGATGGACCACATCCAATATTTGAGGAAGCTATTTGATCGACTTCAAAAATATCAGATTAAGCTAAACTCGGCTAAATGCACTTTTGGAGTACAGTCGGGTAAACTCCTCGGGTTCATCGTCAGCAAAAAGGGAATCGAGGTAGACCCTGATAAAACAAAGGCGATTTTGGAAATGCCCCCACCAAGAACAGAAAAGGAAGTTAGAGGGTTTTTGGGCTGGATAAACTACATTGCATGGTTCATCGTGCAATTAACCGATAAGTGTGCACCCATTTTCAAGTTGTTGCATAAGAATCAACCGACAATTTGGAATAATGAGTGTCAACAAGCTTTTGAAAAGATTAAGATGTGCTTGACCAATCCACCAGTATTGGTGCTGCCCATTGAAGGAAGACCTCTGATCTTTTATCTATCAGTACTCAACGAGTCTATGGGATGTGTGCTTGGTCAACAAGATGATACGAGAAAGAAAGAGAAAGCCATATATTACCTCAGTAAGAAATTTCTAGACTATGAGACCTGTTATACACCACTCGAAAAATTATGTTGTGCATTGGTGTGGGCAACTCAACGTCTTCGACAGTATATGGTTAGACACACGACTTGGTTTGTTTCCAAAATGGATTCCATCAAATATCTATTTGAAAAACCCATCTTGACCGGAATGATAGCCAGGTGGCAAGTACTCTTATTGGAATTTGACATCGTTCATGTCACCCAAAAAAGCTATCAAAGGTAGTCCTTTAGCAGACTACCTAGCACACAGATCAATAGATGAATATCAATCCCTACAAGACAACTTTCCAGATGAGCATATAATGCACATCCAACACGAAGAACCCGAAGATAATATGTGGATTATGTTCTTCGATGGAGCCTCGAACATGCTTGGACATGGGATTGGAGCTGTTTTAATATCTCCTGAAAAGAAATACATCCCGGTAACAACCAGGCTGAACTTTGATTGCACAAACAATATGGCCGAATATGAAGCTTGTGCTTTGGGTATCCAAGCAGCTCTAGATCATGGGGTAACCAAACTCAAGATATTCGATGACTCATCCCTTGTCATTTACCAGCTCAAGGGTGAATGGCAAAATCAGTAATTCCAAATTAATTTAATATCTAGAGTACATTCGTAATATGACTTCGAGGATGGAAAATGTTAGTTTCGAGTACGTCCCTTGGGAAGATAACCAAATGGCAGATGCCCTCACTACTCTGTCATCCATGTTTGCATTAGATAAAGAACATGAAATACCAATTATTCATGTCAGAAGGTGTGATAAATAAGCCTTTTGCATGACAACAAATAGTGGGGAAGATAAATCCCCTTGATATCATGACATTAAGCGATACCTCACGAAGGGTGAATATCTCGAGGGAATCAGTGATAATGATAAAATAACCATTCGGAAAAGGGTCGTGGGGTTTACGATGATTGGAGAAACCCTCCGTAAATAGAATTTTGATTCCATTTTGTTGAGATGTGTGGATCATGAAGAAGCCCAAAGCTTGATTAGAGAAATCCATGAGGGAATCTTCGGGACTCATATGCCAAGGCATGTCATGGCTAGGAAAATCCTTAGAGCAGGATACTTCTGGTTCACAATGGAAGGCGATTGTAATCAGTACGCTAAAAGATGTCACAAGTGCCAAGTATATGCTAACAATGTTCATGTCCCACCAGTACTTCTCAATGTTATGGCAATACCTTGGCCATTCGCTATGTACGACATGGATGTTATTGGACCCATCGAACCCAAAGCGTTTAATGGTCATCGCTTCATTCTGGTGGCCATTGATTATTTTATTAAATGGGTGGAAGCTACATCTTACGCATATGTGACCAAAAAGGTGGTGACTACCTTCATTAAGAGAAATATCATATGTCGATACGGTATCCCTCATCATCTCATTACTGATAATGGGACTAATCTGAACAATAAGATGATGGACGAACTATGTCGGGACTTCAAAATTCAACATCATAATTCCTCTCCTTATCGACCTAAGATGAATGGTACAATAGAGGCAGCCAATAAGAACATCAAGAAGATCGTCCAAAAGATGGTCAAAACCTATAAAGATTGACATGAAATGTTACCCTTTACCCTTCACAGTTATCGAATGTCTGTACGGATCTCCACAGGAGCTACTCCATTTTCCCTAGTATACAGAATGGAGGTCGTACTTCCCATAGAGGTTGAAATACCTTCCCTGCGAGTTATAATGGGAGCAAAGTTGACAGAAGCTGAATGGGTTCAAAGCCGGTACAACCAGTTAAACCTAATTGAAGAAAAATGGCTAACGCTATATGTCATGGACAAGCCTATCAAAAGAAGATGAAAAGGGCTTATGACAAAAAAGTCAACCCTCATACTTACCATGAATGGGATTTAGTGATAAAGAAATTGCTTCTTGCCCCGAAGGATAAGATTGGAAAATGGGAAGCAAACTATGAAGGACCCTTTGTGGTCAAACGAGCTTTCTCAGGAGAAGCTCTTATCCTCACCAATATGGACAAAGAGGAACTTTGACACCCAATAAACTCTGATGCGGTGAAGAAGTATTATGCTTGAAGATATTGCTCAAGACCCGTTAGGACTGAAAACCTGCAAAGGGCATCCCTGGGAAAAAGATAGGGTCCCTATTCCTTGCTAGGATACGTCGTAGGCAAAAAGTAGAGGTATAAAAAAAAGAGCAATGGTTACTTTAGCCGAAAACAAAAAGGCGGCTAAGGTAACATTCTTCCAGAAGCAGGAAGTCTGCATAGTCTTCACTTTGAGCTCAGGCATCTCAATTAAAGCAATTAGGAGAACGAGAGGGGCAGATATCATAGACATGACTGTTTGAGCCTATACAGTATAGCCAACCCCAGCTAGCCATTCTTCTAAATACCTTTTGTAATCCTTCTATAAAAGAAACAAACTTTTGCTCATATATCAATAAAATTCCCTTTTATTTCCTTTCTCTAGACCAAATATTATGGAAATGCCTCTCTATTGATAAATCATAAATGTGCACAAAGGCCTTTAATCAAAAGATAAAAAACGCATCTTAAAAAGGAAAGCATAAAAAATAAGACAAGAATAAAGGCCTACTAAGATATTCTTAGGTAAAGATTAGGGTAGCCTGTTAGACCAAAAAACCTGAAAGAATGGTCTAGGCAAAAGATAAGGCAAAAGCCCCCTAAGATATTCTAGGCAAAAATTAAGGCAGTAGCCCGCTAGATCGAAAACCCATAAAGGGCGGTCTAGGAAAAAGATAGGGCTAAAACCAAAAGATGAATAAAAGAGGGGCCCGTCAGCAAAGTCATAGAAGAGGAGCCCATCGACATATTCACCCAAGCAAGAAAATGCCAGTCACTTTTCTAAATGCATCAAAAATAAATAAATGAATATATATACATATATATATATATATATATATATATATATATATATATATATATATATATATATATATATATATTGCATAGGTAAAGATTCTATAAGGGGAGTATTTTCTTAAAATTAATATCTTTTAAATAAGTATTAATATATTAATAATACAAGAAGTAACATTTGATAACACATTAAGACAAATTATTAATCTTAAACATGCATCTTTATTACCTAAAATAATTGTGGTAAGAAGTTTATAAATTATGTAAGATTATTTTTAAATATAATACTTGTTTATACACATAATATTCTCATAATTGATTTATGTAAGTATAAGAATATCCTCACGTATAAACCTTCCACTCTTTTTAACGTATAAAAGTGCTTGATCAAATATTCGTTCGTGATCAAGTCAACGTGTTCAAGCTATTTTATATATATTTTTTAATTTATTTGTATTTACTTTTTTGGAAAGAACGTTTGACACCTACGACAGGATCCAGTAAAATATATATTAAACCATAACTAGACAAGATTGTAGAAGATATTATCAACAATATGAAAGCTCACCTACATGATGCAAAGGAATAATAATGAAAAACTTAATATAATGGAGTAGATATATAAGGAAGAAAAGTAGATATTTTGTAAACAAAATGCAAATGTAGAAAACCATATTAGTATTTTGGTCTAATCTCCTTCGAGACATTACTCATCTTGGTACCAATCTTAGTCATGGTATCAGTCACCCCCACTTGAAGGATAAATACTCATTGAAAGCGAATCAAATCAACGAGATACTAGAAAAGAAGTTTCTCTAAAGTTAGATGGAGAATCAAGCAAGGTTGAATGTGAACTAGTTCCCAAGAAGATAAAAGCACACATTATAGGACAATCATGATTAAAGCTAGGGAGCCCATTTATCCTAAAAATATAGGTGAAGACCCTACTGATTGTATGAAAAGCTCCCACCATGGAGAGATGTGGAGAAGAAACATATCTAGATGAATACATTCGTTCTTATTTGTAGACCCCAAATCTTGTCTGGCCTAATAATAAGTTCAGAAATCCTCCGCTTCAAAGATGGTCAAGACTTCATTAGATCCCTAGTAGTGTTTTCTAAGCTCCATTTAAGAAAAGGAGAGTTTTCTTAGAAAAATAATTACTAGAGTTTTTGTCAGAGGGCTAGGACGGCCATCCCAGATCCAGACGACCGTCTCAACCCCTTTGGGGGCCTAGGATGGTTGTCCCAGATCCAAACGGCTGTCTCACTCCTCTTATAGCTGGGGACGTCCGTCCCAATATTCTAGATGGTCGTCCCACCTGACAAAATTCGGGACTGTCGTCCCAACCTCCTGGATTCGCAACCCTATAAATATGAGCTCATTCTCCCCCATTTTCACAGACTTCTGCACCTTGGATTGAGAGCTCTCTTCTCTCTCCTACTCTGAAACATTTTCCGAGTATTTTTTACTTTGTTTTAGAGTCCGAGTAGTCTTTCCGGTTATCCTTTTTGGATTAAATCGGTTAAGGAAGTCTCTTTTTGAGATATCCGATGCTCAGTAGTATAATAATTTTTATTGTTCAAGGAGGAGTGCTCTTATAGAGGGAGGGGACTACCAAAAAGCGTCCTCACGTTTTCAAGATATATATATATATATATATATATATATATATATATATATAAAGCTCGCTTCGGAGGTTCCTTTTTCTATTCCTTCTCTTTTACTCGCTTTCCTTTATCGTTTTCTTCTGTGTGCATTAGAAATTAGGGTCATGTATATATTTAATTACTGCAAGTAGATAAATAAATAGGGTAGAAACATAATTTTTATGTCCTTATTTTAAGATTATTCCATCATAGAGAACCCGAAAGGGGCGTTGTGGGTGCTAACACCTTCCCCACACGTAACTAACTCCCTTACCCAACTCTGGTTATAATGGCCAAAGTTGGTTTTCTTAAAAACCAACGCCTTTTTATTTTCCTTTTCCAATGTTTATGATAAAAATATTGGTGGTGACTCCAGAACCCTTTTACGAAAACCTCGCTCTTAAGGATAGTTCGGTTATCGAACACCCTAAGAGCGATGACCACATTTTTTACAAAAAAATGCGAGTCACAAACCATCGTGTCGCGACCACTCGCATTTATCGTTTCCCCACGCCTGCATTTAGGACATTTATACACAAAGTAGTTGCATAAAATGACTTTGTCAAAATCAATAAAAAATACATTTTTTTTCAAGTAAAAACAATAAACATGCATATAAGGAGATTAAACTCTATATTTGTGATTGAAAATAGGAGGTGCCAAAATCAAGACTCCAAATAATAATAAGAAAAAACTCCCTCAAGAAAGAGAGGTAGATTATCTTCAAAACCACTCCTGCAAAAATAAAGAGCGTTAAGAAATCCAAAGCTCAAAAATTTCCTCCTTCCACTAAAAAAGAAGAAGGCAACAACAAAGCCAAAGGAAAGGCTCAATCATCCCCAAGCAGATCCGTGCCTACTCCGAAGGCAACAAAAAAATATTACTTCACGACTCAACATCACCCATCACATGATTCATCAAGCATACTTATCTAGAGTCCCAGCCACGTTTCCCAAAGGAGAATAAGGACTGCAAAAGTCCACAAAAAAATTACGGAATCAAAATTTCTACATCCCCTGGATTTCAAAAAAAAAAATCCTTCATCCCCCAATGGATGCCGAAAAGGAAAAAAAGACGACGATAGAAAAGGCCAAATAAAAATCCCCAAATAGATTATCCCAGAAAAATCTACAAAAATTCTCATTCCTCCAGTGGAATAAAGAGTGTCAACAAAGCCCGCTCAAACTACCAACAGAAAATAAGGAGACGAAAACTCCAATCCCTCAAGGAATAAATCAGAACTAGATCCCTGGGAAGGCAGTAAATCCCCCTAGTGGATCACCAAAAAGAAAAAAATTATCCCCAGTAAGCCTACTACTGCAAAGAAAAACTCCAAATTCATATCCTCATGGAGTTAGTTTCCTATATCGCCCAATATGGATATCCCCAGTGGAATGCATAGGCAAGATCTGGCAAGCAAAGAGCCAATATCCTCAGAAAGGGACATTAGCCTATCCAGAGGCAAAAACAACGCAAACATAAAGTCTTCACCACTATTGAAGCATCTGCCTAATCAAGAGGCACAATCAACAGAAATCAACAAATCCTCAATGGATTCCTGCCTAGATCAAGAGGCAATCATCAAAATCCCTGACAACCAACGAGTCGGATGGCTATAGAAAAAGCCAAAAATCAAGAATCCCCAACAACCAACAAGCTGGACGACTATTGGAAAATCCAAAATCAGCAAAAATTCCCAGCAATTAGCAAGCTGAATGGCTATAGAAAAAACCTAAAAATAAAGAATCCAGACAAAATCAGACGAATAACCAAAAAACTCAAAAACAAAATTCTCAAATAATTACTCCCCATGGATTCGGTGCATGACCAGAAAGCAGGAAGCCGCTAGCACACTTTTAGTCCAAAAAAGAGGACTCAAAACCAGATGAGGGTTTGTACTCATCAGCCAAGGGATCAACTATAATAAAAGCGTCCTACGGTTTGAATATTATCTACTACGAGAGTCTTACAGAAGTGGACTTCTCAATCACCAGAACCTTACAAAAGGGGGTTTATACCTGATAAGTTTTACAGAAGGGGTCTTATCAACCATGAGGGTCTTACAAAAGGGGATTCCTCAAACCGGCAGAGTCTTACAAAAGGGGGCTCGTCGACTTACAACCTGGTGGGGGTTCGTACCCACAAGAGTCTTACAAAAGGGGACTCGGACCAGGTGAGGGTTGGTACTCATAAGAGCCTTACAAAAGGGGGCTCGGACCTGGTGGGGGTTGGTACTCACAAGAGCCTTACAAAAGGGGGCTCGGACCTGGTGGGGGTTGGTACTCACAAGAACCTTACAAAAGGGGGTTCGACTAGATGGGGGTTGGTACTCATCAAATCGGATAGGGGTTCGTACCTATCAAAATATTCATCGTCCAGAGGATCAGCGACTACAACAAAGGAGCATCTGAAAGATGACCGGGCAAGAGGGTTAACTCCTTCACCTGCTAAGCAATCTCGTAGGCATATTAAGCCAATAGCTAGTTAGCCAGGTGAAGGGGGGGCAACTGTAGACCCCAAATCTTGCCCGGCTTCTCAATAAAGATTAGAATACTTCCGTTCTGAAGATGGGTAAAGCTCTGTTGAGCACCTAACAACATCAACTGGCTTCCGTTTAAGGAAAGGAGAGTTTTTCTGAAGAAAGAAAAAGTGAAAATTTGAAGAAACACTTGGGATGGCCGTCCCACATTCCAGACGGTCGTCCCAAGTGAATTTTCAGCTCTGAGACGCGCATCCTGAAAGCCAGATGCACATCCTAGATGTTTTGCACTTTGGGACAACCATCCCAAATTCCAGACGGCTGTCCCAACCATTTTTTTACTTTGGTACAGTCGTCCCAAATGTCCAGACGGTCGTCCCACCTGTCAGGAGTTGGGACAGCTGTCTCGGTGTCCTGACACTGCGAAACTATAAATAGGGACCTCATTTGCAGCTTTTACACACACCTTGACTCACATTGATACACCAGAGTCATAACTACTCACTCCTACCTCTCTCTACTCTCTAATACACTCATAGTTTTAGAGTTTTTCTTTGTATTTTGGAGAGAAGAGCACTTGTAGTGCAGAAGGACTTCCAAAAAGCGTCCTTAGAGTTTAAGATTTGTAATAAAGCTTGCTTCAGAGGTTCTTTTCATCACTCTTCCCTTTTATTGATTTATTTGTTGCTTTCCTATGTGCAATAGAAATAGGAACATGTAGATAACCATTTTAATACCGGATAATAAAATAGGGTAATGCCATAATCTCTTATAATCTTTATTTTATAAATAAATCCGTCATAGGGAACCCGCGAGGGGCATCGTGGGGGTGTTAATACCTTCCCCACGCGTAACTAACTCCTTTACATGACTCTGGTTATAATGACCAAGTTTGGTTTTTCTTAAAATCAACACATTTTTACCCTTTTCCAATGTTTATGGTAAAAATATTAGTGGCGACTCCATATAACACTTTTTACGAAAACTTCGCTTTTCTTAAAGATTAGTCCAGTTGATGAGCATCTTGAAAATGATGATCATTTTTTACAAAAAGCGAGTTTAAACCATCTTATCGCAACCACTCGCATAAACATTTGTAACGTCCCGAGACATCAGAACGGACAGCGGAAACAATGAGGTTTCTTAGAGTGTTCCATCTCTTTGAGTGTCATATCTTGAACCTTGGTTCATGTGGCGGCAATCACCACTTATCTAGGGTGGTTCATCCCCTAGTGGCGTGCCAACACTCCACCACCATCATACTTCTCTTCTCTTCATCTTTTCTTCTTTATATCTTCACTCCATTTATTTATCCAAGGGGTTTTCTATTTTCATTCCATCTCCTCCTCCATCCATAATCCTTGGAAATGAATATTCACATATAAATAGGCAACTATCTTAATATCCAGTGGGAATTTTCCTTGGGTTTGCTTACTCCTTACTTTATTTTACATCATTTGGTATTCAGAGCTTAGGTTGTTTCTAGTAAGGTATGCTTATTTTTCCTTTGAATTTATTCCTTGTGTAGCTTGTATTTTGTGCTCTAACTTGTGTTTTGGTGGCCATTTTTGGTTTGTAGTGCTGCACCCAAAACTTTGGGCGTGAGGTTGGTCCAATACTACACTCACCTAAATTTCTTTTCATGGCATGTATGATGTTTGATAAAATGTCTAGCCAAAAAAAATAAATTCTGCACTTGATTAAGTTACATATTCTTCTAAGTTTAGTGTATTTTTAAATGTACCTAGCCTTTGCTTTTGAGTTATATGTCTAGTATCTCTTATTGAAGTTTTCTTTTATTGGCTTGTAACACTTGAAATTTCCTGATGAATTAATTAGTTAAGTCAATGCATGATGAATCGATCTAGGATCCTAAACATAGGGACTAAGTGTTCAAATTTTGTCTAGCAACTTTAATTAAATTTTGGAAAATCTAGAATCAAGTTAGAACCAAAAGAATCAAAACAAATTATATACTTTTCCTTTAGAAAGTTCTTGGTCGAGATAAAAAAAAGAAGAAGAAGTTACATTTGGTTAAAGAGATCCTATAGGCCGAGACACTTGTTTAAATTGTTAAAAAAAAAAACGTTTGGCACTTAGATGATTTGGTTCTAGACTTGTCATAAATCTTGGTTGCATGATTAAAATTTGGCAAATTAGTTCTAACATTGTAGGAACCTTAGCATTCTTTATGTGTGTGCTTGGTTGAAAATTTTGATTGCATGTTTTAAGTGTTTCTCAAATTTCTTTCTAGCTTTTCTTGTTTTAGCCTTGTTCAAAGTTTTGTCTAAGTTTCCCTCTTAGTATACCTTCCTTGATTTTGTGCTTTTATTGCTTGTCTTAGGCTTCCTTTAAAGTTTTGTCTTTAATAGTTGTCATTATTGGAATTCTTAAGTATTCTTGGTTGGCGTAGATATTTCCACATTATTGCCATTTTTCAAGAAAAAAAAATTAAGGCCTTAAAGAGAGTTGTTTTGGACACTTAGAAAAATTTTACTTGAAGAGTGGAGTGATCTTAACCTTGAACTTTGTGAGAGGCCAAACACTTGAGGGGATTCAATTATTTTGTTATCTAACCTTCACTTTGAAGTTGTTTTTGTTTTAGTTTAATTGTTTTGTAGAAATGTCAAACTCTTCTTCTGAAAAGGCAAGCAACATGGGCAGATCTAATGAAGGACAAATGAAAGGCCCAACGAAACAAACTCTAGTGGAATTAATTAGAGAAATGGAATTTTCTCGGAAGGAAAGTGAAAGACATTTGAGGGGGATAATCCAAAGACTTGAAGCGGACAAGTCCCAAAGAGAGAGAAGGTGATGGAAATATTCTCCCTCCTTCCACCATGGATGACGCCGAAAGCCTCACACCTTGAGCACCCAAGGTGAACCAAATGTCTTTTCCAAGTTTCTAAAGAAACTTGACACTAACTCCTCCAAGGAAGGTTCCTTGTTAGCATAATAGGAGAAAGAAATCTCCAAAGACACTTGAAAAGTCAATTCGGAGTACAAGCAAAATATGCAAGTTCCACACACAAGTTTTGACTTCATTCCAAATGTGATTCAAAAAGCTACACAAGGGGTCATATATAGTTGTTCCCCTCTCATTCACTCACTCACCTAAGGAATGTGGGACTAATTTTGCCTTATACAAGTGATGGTCGAAGTTCCTAGCTTCAAGTCCCACCTAGACCACTTTTAGTTACATTTATGAGTTTATATACCCAAAAACTCTCACATGTTGCAACCAAGAGTTGAACCTTGGATCTCCTTGAGTGTTTGGAGTGCTTTGGATGAATTTGAGAAGCTAAAATGATATATTCCCTTTTTGTTGCAGCCAAGACTTGAACCTTAAGTGCAGCCCTTTCAAGTTTAGGCCTTATTTGAAGCCTAGTGTGTTGAGGCCCAATGTGTTATGGCCTAGATGGTCCTCCATCAGACCCTCCCTCTTGAGAATGATCTGACCTCATATCCAAATCTTCCCTGTAAAAGAAAAATTTTTATTTAAAAGTGAGAGATCTAATCTAGGTATTTATTAAAAGTGAAAGATTTTATCTAGGTATAACACAAGGATTGAGACTCTCCATGATCACAACCCTTCTTCAGCAAGTCACTTACTTGATTTTCTATCTCGAGGGGTTCATTCAATGTTCTATTCCTTAAAGGTGGAAGTTCATAAGGTACTTCTTTAAGAAATAGATAATTATTCTCAAAATTATGTTATACCCCATGTGGCAGAAAATTAAGTATGTAACTTGTCGCAACAAGTGTCCTTTTTATGAGAGAAAGAAAAGAGGTTGTTCAAACTTCAGAGGAGAAATTTATTTTGAAAAGTTTTTGTTGAACAACTCTTTTGGAGGGGACACAAAACCCCCAAACCCTATTCCTTCTCAATTCAGTTTTTATTTAAAAGATAGTGTTTCTGTTTTGACTTTTTCTCTCTTACAATTTTATTTTTGATTTTTATTTGGTCATCCCTCACATGTTGAGGTGTAAGAGGACACAAAATTATTTTTCTATCATTGTGAAGGAAACTTATCGTGTTAATGTGACCATCATGAATAGTTTGTCTATCATGTTGCCATGGCCTACCAAGTACAATATTGCTAGCATACATAGGAACTACATCGCACAAAATATTTTCTTTGTAAGTTCCTATAGATATTGGTATATTGTTAAGTGGTAAAAAGTTGATATAATTATACTTTGAATTGTTATGAAATCACTTAACTTATGTTAATTCTAATCTATTTTTCTCCCAATGTAGGATGAATTCGAGAATACCTTAATACAAGAGTAAGGAGCATAATTGTCAACATAATTGGAGCAAAACTGAAAGGAGGAAGAAGATTTTTATCATGGAAGTTGCTCGAGCGAGATACACTCTTGCTTGAGCAAATATAAGTTATTATTATTTGGAAGTCAGTCGCTCAAGCGCCAGTAAATTCGCTTGAGCAAATATTAGTTATTTGTCTCTAGAGCTCGCTCGCTCAATCGAGCGATTTTTCGCTTAAGCGAAAATAGGGAACTTTCACTTGAGTGAGTATTGTCGCTTGAGCGAAAGATGTGAAGCCCAAAATCCCAATTTCTCCTATAAAAAGATAAGACAAGTTTTGAGAAAAAAAAAACTAGTTTTGGGGAGAAGAGGCACGACTACTGATAGGGTTTCGTCCAATCTTCATCAATTCTTCACTTCTTCCTCATTTGGAGCATTGTAATGGCCAACATGAGTGACTAACTTCATTCTCTTGGGATTTGGTGCACTTCCTTTGAACTCTTTTGTATCATGGTGATATTTTGAGATATTAATCTATGTTTTGATGTTCTTATTCTTATCCTTTGTGCTTTGGAATGATTTATTCTTGATGTTTGGGATATGATTGGAAAATATATCTTGAACCTTAGATCACAGTAAGAATATTTGTTACGTTAATTGCCAGGAATGGAATGAATGTATCAATTGCTTAACACCCTAACCTAATGATGGAAAATCTCTTAATTGTTTGAGGAATCAACATTTATTAGGTTTTCTTATGAATTTCATGTGTGAGGAATAAACATGGATGGTTTGAGTAGGTGGCATCAACATTGTTATGTTAATTGACGTTCTTAATTGACATAATCATTACAAAAGAGGGATAAGGAAGGAAGTCAATCCTCAGTGCCTTTAATTGATCTTTTCTCAACAATTTACAGTTTTTTGTCATTTAATTTCAATTCAACTCCTTATGCAAAACCCAATTTGTTTTAATCCACTTAGTAAGCATATAATTAGGAATTTCCATTGAAAACGTTCCTCGTGGGATTGACTTTTATTTAATCAAAATACTATACTACGATTGATAATTTTGGTACGCTTGCCAATAATTCAACAAGTATTTCTGGCGCCGTTGCCAGGGAACGGTGTTCTTTGAGAATTCTTTGTTTAGCTTATTGAGTATTTTCTTTTTATTTCTATTTTTGCTTTATTTTTCAGTTTTATTTTGCTTAATTATTGTCTTGTGCTAATCTTTGCTTGAGTTACTCTTTTGATTTATTTGTTTAAGAGGACATGTATCTTTCGAGTAGTTAGAATTTAATCTGGAGATTGAAAAAACCGCTCGGAGGAACCGGGTAGAAGAAGAAGGGAAACTCAAGAACAAGCCATAGGAGAATAAGTTAACTCTTCTTCCACACTCAATTTACCAGACCTAATTATAGAAGACATGGCAGAAGATGGAGCAAATCTAAATCCAAATCCAAATCCACCTAGAAGAACGCTTAGAAATTATGTTATGCAGCAAGGTCCAAGACACTTCTCTAGCATTGAAATACTGAACGACCAAACATTGCAGATGAATCCAGCTTTCTTAAGCTTGATTAATGCTCATCGATTCACTGGATTGGATCATGAAGACCCTTACATTCACTTGTCTACTTTTTATGAGTTGATTGGTACCATGGGATTTAGAGCAGTAGATATTGAACCTGCATATTTGAGATTATTTCCTTTTTCTTTGGTAGGTAGGACAAAGGAGTGGCTGAAGCCACATCCTAATCAGAGTTTGACTAATTGGAGTAATGTAGAAGAGAAGTTTTTGAACAAATTTTTTTTACCATCCCGCTACATCAAGGCAAAATCCGACATCTCTACTTTCAAACAAGGAGTAGATGAATCTTTTTGTGAAGCGTGGGAGAAATTTAAATCACTATTAAGAAGATGCCCAAATCATGGATTTGAAGACATTGCTCGATTGAATATTTTCTATATTGGCCTGCAACCTGATACAAAGATGTTATTAGATGCTACAGCAGGAGGATCCATGCTGGATGTAGAAATCGAACATGCCACAAGAATTATTGATGCACTAGCCTTTACAGACCAACAGGCCAACATGATAGATATCTAGTTCAAAAGAAAGGAATGCTTGAGCTTAACACTTTAGGCGCTATGCTAGCTCAGAATAAAATTCTGACTAAATAGATGGAAGCATTAACTCAACAAATAGAAAGGCTACCTCAACAAATACATGATATCCAAGCTTCTCCTGGTCAACAATTCATGAAATGTGACTTGTGTGGAGGTGATCATCCAAATGAACAATGCTCTTACCATGGCAACCTACAACAAGAAGAAGCTAATTATATGGGTGCTCAAGGTAATAGTCAAGGCAGACAAGGTAATTTTCCTAATCCCAACAATTATTAGAATAATTTTCCACAAGGATGGAGGATGAATTAGAATCAGAGCCAGAACTTTGGGTGGAAACAAGGTGCTGGGCAATCTAATCAGCAACTCCCAAACCAACAACAGTCATATCAGCAACCTCCATATCAACATCAACAACAACATTATCCTTTAGTGCATGACAGAATGAGTAAATTGGAGGACACTTTAGAAAAATTCATGCAAGCTACGTTGTCTAGTCAGAAAAATACTGAGGCTTCATACAAAAATTTAAAGATCCAGGTGGGTCAATTGGCTAAACAACTATCGAAGCAGCAACAAGGAGGACAATTTTCAGCTAACACACAAACCAACCCCAGGGAGAAATGCAATTCAATAACTACAAGAAGTGGAAAAGTTGTAGGTAAGGGGATTGGTGACAATATAGCTGTTGAAGAAGAAGTTCTGATAAAAGAAGATGAAGAGCAAGAAGAGGAGAATAATAAAGAAAGATGTATTCCTAATAAGAAGAACGAAGAGGGAGAGAAAAAGCAAAAGATAGAAAAAGGAGGGAGTAAAAAACCATTTGTAGAGAAGTTACCATATCCCAAGGTTCCCTCACAGATAGACAAAGAAAGACAATTCACCAGGTTTATGGATATATTCAAAAGACTGCAGATTCATATACCCTTTGTGGAAGCTATGGAACAAATGCCAACATATGCCAAATTTATGAAATAGCTCTTAATTAAGAAAAGAAGATTTACTGATGAAACAGTGGAGTTAGAGGCAGGGTGCAGTGCTATATTACAGAAATCATTACCTCAAAAGTCCAAGGACCCTGGAAGCTTCACTATACCAGTCACAATTGGTACATTACCAGTGAAAAAAGCATTACTTGATTTAGGGGCCAGCATAAACCTCATGCCATTATCTATGCTCAAAATAATAGGAGATTTGGATGTTAGACCAACTAGAATGACTTTGCAACTGGCTGATAGATCAATAAAGATTCCTTATGGAGTAGCAGAAGATGTTTTAGTTAGAGTGGATAAATTCATATTTCCTATTGATTTTGGGATTATGGACATGGAGGAAAATGAGGAAGTCCCATTGATCCTGGGAAGGCCATTTATGAAGACTGCCAAAGTAATTATAGATGTTGACAAGGGCAAGTTGAAAATTAGAAGTGGAGATGATGAAGTTAATTTTAATCTGTTTGAAGTTGTAAAATAACCAGAAGACAAGAAAGATTGCCTCAGAATAGATACTTTGGAGGAATTACTCATCTCAACTGAAAAACAAGATTACAAGCCTGTTGCACAAACCCAAAGACATCTCAATCTAACTACGAAGGAAGTTGTTCAAAAAGAGGTATTGAAACCTCCTGAAGCATGTATGATTTACCCAATCTCTGACAGTCGTAAGGTGAATCCTAGGATGACAATTATTTGCCATAATGATGTCTGGACTCACCCATTGACTATCAGAGAGGGGGTATATGATCCCAACCTGTAAATGCTTGGTCACCTCCTTTTTTATGACATCTAGAATCACCAGGTTGAGCCTCCTTTGTGGCTGTCTCACTGGTTTGGCTTCATCCTCCAACAAAATCCTATGCATGCATTGGGACGGGCTAATATCTGGTATGGGTGTTGGCTGAACAATAGAAGCAACCAGATACGGGGAAGGAATGGGTTCCACAGTTTGTACCTCAACCTGCAAGTCAG
Source organism: Sphenostylis stenocarpa (assembly GCA_963425845.1). Classification (NCBI taxonomy): domain Eukaryota; kingdom Viridiplantae; phylum Streptophyta; class Magnoliopsida; order Fabales; family Fabaceae; genus Sphenostylis; species Sphenostylis stenocarpa. The sequence goes on from OY731403.1 coordinate 45,843,612, forward strand.
ATTCATGTGTACTCCTACAACAGGGTTAGTGCATTCTGACTCTATAAAATGAAAATGAAGAGGTACAACACCGAAAGCATCAGATTCATGTGCATGATCAGAATGTGTATCAACATTTGTATCAGTCATGTCAGCAGTTGTATCAGTATCAATATTCAGAAATTGATCAATGCAAGAACTACACACTTCAGAATTAGTACATGCAAGACAAGTGAAGGAATTATGTAGAGATGGGAAGTCAACATCATGAATGAATTCAAATACATGTTCATCAATTAATTCATCAATCAAATCAAATGAAAGACAGAATGATCCTCAGATGGGTGTTTCATGGCATTTAGAATATTAAAGCGCACCACAATGTCATCAAGTTCCATGGCTAAAATCCTTGCATTTGCATCAATTTTAGTTCGTGCGGTCTTTAAAAATGGTCTGCCTAAAATGATGGATGCAGAACCACGCGAAAATCCCTCCTCATCCATATCAAGAATATAAAAATCAGCAAGGAAAATCAACTCATCAACCCTAACTAAGATATCTTCAATGAAACATGTAGGGTAAGTAACACTCCTATTTGCCAATACTCGTAGGTTGCAGGGGTCCAAGAGAAAGAGATTTAAATATAAACAGAGGCATGACATTAATTGAAGCACCCAGATCAAGCATAACATTTTCAAATTTATAATTACCTATGATACAAGGCACAAAAAGTACCTGGGTCCTTGCACTTCTCAGGAATTTGAGGAACAGATTTACCTATTAGTGCTGATACATTTCTACCCATGCTAATCCGGTCATTACCCTTTAGCTTCCTCTTGTGTGTACATAACTCCTTCAGAAGTTTGGCATATCTAGGAATTTGCTTGATGACATCGAAAAGAGGAATGTTCATCTCCACCTTCCTGAATGTTTCTAGAATCTCTTTGTCCACTTCTTCCATCCTTTTACTTGAAGGAATTTTTGGTGGGAATGGAAGAGAAATAGGAGGCTGATACAACTATTGACTACTCTGTGCAGTAGAATTGAAGGATCTTGTACTATCATCTACAGGCTCCCCTTGCTTAGGACGCTTTATATTTGATGCAACAAGGTTGTCTGTCTGAGGTGCGGACACAATTTCTAGTACATGTGCAGCTATTGGGTTATCAACCTACTTACCAGATCTCAAAGTGACGACATTGACATTTTTTGGATTTTGCACTGTTTGGGATGACAATCTATCAGAATTCTGGGATTGTGCCTGATTAAGCTAAGTATCCATCTGCCCCATCTGATTTGCCAAACTCTGGATGAAAGCTTTTGCTCCTGTTGGAAGTGCATATTTTGTAGGGTCATTTGTCTGACCAACTCTTCAAATGAAGGTTCAAAAATGGAAGGTTGAGGGGGAGCTGGTGCTGTTGCTGGAGCTTCATTTTGTCTCTGATACTACTATTGAAAAAGTGGAGACACATATATGCTTGGTCCAACATTATTTTGGAAAGTAGGAGGATGTTGTTGTTGTTGCTGATGTTGTTGCTGTGGTTGTTGATTGGACCATCTCAGGTTTGGATGATATCTCCAACCTAGGTTGTATCTATTTGAAGCCTGTTGAACATTCAAGGACTTGATGTTGCACTTGATGGACATGAAGATTGTTGATTTTGATGATGATTCAAGAACTCAAGAACTTAGAGAGTTGAAGACTTGTTTTGTAGTGTAATAACTCTGTTTTAATTAGATTGAGTCTGTAATTTTAGTGTTTGAGATAGCCGGTACATAGTCTGAACCTTAGAAGCTTCAAAAAGCTCAAGTTTATCCTCCAGGCTCGGCTTTAATCGATTAAATAGGGAAATAATCGATTAAAACAGTGAGAAAAATCATTTTTTGTAACAACTCACTGGTTTAATCGATTAAACCAATTTTTAATCGATTATCAGGCGGTTTAATCAATTAAATCACCTTTTAATCGATTAAAACAGAGAGGTTTGGGTTCTGTTGATATTTGGCTCTGTTTTAATCGATTAATACTTCTTTTAATCGATTATTTCAGTCAGATTTTGATTTTTAACTTCAAATCAAACCTATTTTCGAAAACCCTTTTCCCAAGAACCCTAATTCCGAAAATCCCAATTCCCAAACCCTAATTTCTCTACTTAAACTCTTCTATGGCACTCAGAAAAGAAGAACAACCTTTTTCATACAAAAGTTAAGTGTTGTGAGTGCCAGAGAACTGTTTGTTGCAAGAAAAAGGGGTTTTCTGAACCTGGTGTGGGCTAGAAGCGATAAGAATCACTAACTGGAGTTCTTAGTGGATTGTGTGTTGTGCTGTCTCTGGGGAAAGCTGTTCTTCATCTCTTGTGGATTTCAAGAGAGGTGTTATCTTTACTTTATCTCTTCCATTGTAAATTGTTTGTAATAACTTTGTTTATAGTGACAACGTTAATCCTCTGTTTGAGTGATTAGCAACTGGACGTAGGGTCTTTTGATCCGAACCAGTATAAATTTCCTATGTAAGACTCTATCCCTTTCTCTATTTACATTTACACAGTTTTTAATCGGTAAAATTTGGGGAAAATTTTGAAAACCTAATTTTATTAAGAAACCAATTCACCCCCCTCTTGGTTTTTTTCCGACCACGCGAACATTCCGCTGCGCGATTCTAACAAGTGGTATTAGAGCTTGCTTTGATAGTCATTCAAATTTTCGAAAATGGCCGGACAAAATCAAACTTTTGCCGAAGGTGCGTCTATCAACAGACCCCCACTTTTTGCGGGTCAAAATTATCCTTTCTGGAAGGTACGTATGCAAATATTTTTAGAGTCTGTTGTTAGAGGCGTTTGGGATGCTATTTTAAACGGTCCATTTGTTCCTAAAATTACTGAGAACGGTGTTGACGTTCTTAAACCTTTTTCTAGATGGACTTCAGAAGAAAATAGGAAAGCCCAATTTGACGTTAGGGCTAGAAATATTATTTCATCTGCTTTAATGCTTGATGAGTTTTACAGGATCTCTGTTTGTAAAAGTGCTCAAGAGATGTGGGAAAAACTAAGAGTAACTTATGAAGGAACCGATGATAGTGACTCGATTTCGGAGTCAAGTGATTTGGAAATAGAAGCTAACATTTGCTTGTTGGCAAAAGACAATATTTCTTCCGACTTTGAGGTTAGTGATTCCGACTCATCCTCAAGTGATGATGAAAATGATTTTGATGAATTACAAAATGCATATAATGAATTGTTTAGTACCTTTAAGGACTTGAAAAATGAATACAAAGCTGTGAAAAAGAGTTTAAGTAGTTCCGAAAAGGAGGTAGAGTCCTTAAAAACGAAAATTATATGTTTAGAGGAAAATGAGTCATTAAAAACGAAAATTGCATGTTTAGAGGAAAAGGAAACCTTAGAAACAAAAATTGTATGCATAGATGAGAATAATGATAAGAATATAGTATGTGCATCTTGTAAAGAGTATGAGTATGACATAGATATACTTAATCATCTACTTGATAAAGCCGAAAAGGAATTGAGTAATAATAATAAAGTTGTTGTAACTCAAAATAGTGTAAATTATCAAGTTCCTTTGAAAAAGCCTAAAAGGAAAAATAAAAGAGTATGGGTAGAAAAAGGAACTAGAACATCTATGGTTAAACATTCATCATATTCAAAAGTTACATCAAATGCATGCTTTTATTGTATGAAACATGGTCATACTTCAAATAGATGTAAAATTAAGCATTTTGGTGTTCCTAAAGGAAAATATATTTGGGTTCCTATAGTTAAATGAATTGTTTGTCTCTTGTATTTATTGAAAGAAAATTGATCATTTAGTATGTTTTGAATAGGATGCTCATTAGGCCAAGTATAAAATCAACTCCCTATGAATTGTTAAATGGTAGAAAGCCTAATGTTGCTCATTTGAAAATCTTTGGATGTAAGTGTTTTGTGTTAAATAATGGAAAGGATAACTTAGGAAAATTTGACTCTAAAGCTGATGAGGGCATTTTCTTAGGTTATTCGTTAACTAGCAAGGCTTAAAGGGTATTTAATAGAAGAACTTTAAATATAGAAGAATCTATACATGTTACCTTTGATGAGATTGCAGACCTTGGGGGAAATCCTCTTGAGTCAAATAAAGAAATTGCAGGTGATGATGAATATATAAGAGAGGCTCTTGATGAATTATATTTGGAAGAAAATGAGCCTTCTCAAACGCCTGAATTAGCAAAAGAATGGCAATCACCTAGAGGACTCTCAATCGACAATATCATTGGTGATATCTCAAAAGGGGTAAGAACTAGAAACATGACTAATTTTTGTACGTCTGTAGCTTTGGTGTCACAGATTGAACCCAAGAATGTTGAGGAAGCACTTAAAGATGACCAATGGTGCATAGCCATGCAAGAAGAACTTAACCAATTTGAAAGAAATCAAGTCTGGGAATTAATCCCAAGAGAAGAGTCACATCAAGTTATTGGAACCAAATGGGTGTTTAGAAACAAGCTTCATGAAGATGGGAACATAACAAAGAATAAAGCTAGACTTGTTGCCAAAGGCTATTGTCAGGAGGAAGGTATAGATTATGATGAAACTTATGCTCCTGTTGCCAGGTTAGAGGCTATACGCCTACTTCTTGCTTATGCATCTTTGATGAAATTTAAATTATATCAAATGGATGTTAAGAGTGCATTTTTAAATGGTTTTATTAAAGAAGAAGTTTATGTGGAGCAACCCCCTGGTTTTGAGGATTTTAGTTTTCCTAATCATGTTTTTAAATTAAAGAAAGCATTATATGGGTTGAAACAAGCTCCTAGATCTTGGTATGAGAGGCTAAGTAGTTTCCTAACTTCAAATGATTTTACTAGAGGAAAAATTGATTCTACACTGTTTATAAAAAAAGTTAAAGAACATATCTTATTGGTCCAGGTGTATGTTGATGATATTATTTTTGGATCAACTGATAATTCGTTATGTGTAAAATTTGCTAAGATAATGCAGGGAGAGTTTGAAATGTCTATGATGGGAGAATTGACATTCTTCCCTGGACTACAAATCTGTTGACAATTCAAGGACTTGATGTTGCACTTGATGAATATGAAGAATGGATTTTGATGATGATTCAAGAACTAAAGACTTAGAATATTGAAGATTGAAGATTGGTGATAATTGTATTGTAATAACTCTGTTTTATTTAAGATTGAGTCTGTATTTTTAGAGTCTAAGATAGCCGGTACATAGTCTGTAACTTAGAAGCTTCAAAAAGCTCAAATTTGTCATTTAGGCTCGGTTTTAATCGATTATATAGGTAAATAATCGATTAAAACAGTGAGAAAACACTTTCTATACAAACTCACTGTTTTAATCGATTAAAACAGCAAAATAATCGATTGTTTTGTACTGATCCGTACAGATAATCGATTATTTCACCAAATAAACGATTATTCCAGAGAGGTTTGGGTTCTGACGTATTTGGCTCTGTTTTAATCGATTATCACTCCAAATAATCGATTATTTCAGTCTATTTTTCATTTTAAATTTCAAATTAACCCTATTTTCGAAAACCCAATTACAAAGAACCCTAGTTTCAAAATCCCCAATTCCTAAACCCTAATTTCCCTACTTAAACTCTGCTTTGGCACTCAGAAAAGTGAGAACAACTCTTTCCATACAAAAGTTAAGTGTTGTGAGTGCCAGAGAACTGTTTGTTGCAAGGAAAGGGGGCTTTTGGAACCTGGTGTGAGGCTAGAAGCGATAAAAATCACTAAGTGGAGTTCTTAGTGGATTGTGTGCTGTGCCGTCTCTAGGGAAAGCTGTTCTTCATCTCTTGTGGATTTCAAGAGAGGTGTTTTCTGATCTTTATCTGTTCATTTGTAGTTTGTTTGTAACAATTTGTTCTTAGTGACAGCGTTAATCCTCTTTTGAGTGATTAGCAACTGGACGTAGGGTCTTTTGATCCGAACCAGTATAAACCTACTGTGTAATATTCTCTACTCTTCTCTATTTACATTTACACAATTTTTTAATCGGTAAAATTTGGGGAAAATTTTGAAAACCTAATTTTTATTAAAAATCCAATTCACCCCCCCTCTTGGTTTTTGTCCGACCACGCGAACATTCCGCTGTGCGATTCTAACAAGTGGTATCAGAGCTTGCTTTGATAGTCATTCAAATATTTTCGAAAATGGCCGGACAAAATCAAACTTTTGCCGAAGGTGCGTCTATCAACAGACCCCCACTTTTTGCGGGTCAAAATTATCCTTTTTGGAAGGTACGTATGCAAATATTTTTAGAGTCTGTTGATAGAGGCGTTTGGGACGCAATTTTAAACGGTCCATTTGTTCCTAAAATTACAGAGAACGGTGTTGACGTTCTTAAACCTATTTCTAGATGGACTGCAGAAGAAAGTCGAAAAGCACAATTTGATGTTAGGGCTAGAAACATTATTTCATCTGCTCTAACCCTTGATGAGTTTTATAGAATTTCAGTTTGTAAAAGTGCACGGAAAATGTGGGAAATGCTAAGGGTGACCCACGAAGGAACCGACGACGTCAAAAGAGCACGTAAAAATTCTTTAATCCAAGAATACGAGATGTTCCGGATGCAACCAGGCGAAACGATATTTGACGTACAGAAACGTTTCACTCATATCGTGAACCATCTCATCGGACTAGGTAAAATTTTTGATGTTGATGAATTAAATGTTAAAATTTTGAAATCTCTCGGATAGGAAATGGCAACCAAAGGTGACGGCCATCTCGGAGTCACAAAATCTTGCCACTATGTCTATGGCGGCGTTATTTGGAAAGCTTAGGGAGCATGAACTTGACCTTGGAAGACTAAATGAGGAAGAGGGTCAATATCAAAAGAAGAACCTAGCTTTCAAGACCGAGATTTCAAAAAGTAAAAATAAGAAAGAAGAAGAAGAAGACTCGAAATTGATGAAGAAGAGATGAGTCTTTTTATAAAGAAGTTCACCAAGATGATGAAAGCAAAAGGAAGACATCCTTTCAAAGGTAAGGGAAAGGTAAAAGAAAATTCTTCCGTTAATACAAAATGCTTTGGTTGTGGTGAAGCAGGGGCATATGAAGACCGAATGCCCAAACAAGAAAAATGATGAACACAAGGGCAAAAAGCAATTCAAGAAGAAAGCATATATTGCTTGGGATGACAAGTGATTCAAATTCAGAATCAAGCGACTCGGAAATAGAAGCAAACAATTGCTTAATGGCAAATGACAACATTTCTTCGGATTTTGAGGTTAGTGATTCGATTCATCCTCTAGTGAAGAAAATGACCATGATGAATTGCAAAATGCTTATAATGAGTTATTTACTGCATTTATGGATATGAAAAAAGAATATAAAGTTGTAAAGAAAAATCTAAGAAGATCCGAAAAGGAAAATGAGTCCTTAAAATTGAAAATTGCATGTTTAGAAGAAAAGGAGGTAGCTAATACGAAAATTGTATGCTTAGATGAGAATAAGGACTTAGCTTGTGCAAATTGTAAAGAACATGAATATGACATAGATATTCTTAACCATTTGCTTGACAAAGCCGAAAAAGAAATTGATGATCTTAAGAAGCATGAAATGGTAATTGCTCAAAATAATGTAAATCAAAGAGTTCCTTTGAAAAAGAGTAAATCTAAAAAGAAAAGAGTATGGGTAGAAAAAGGAACTAGAGCATGTCATGTAAATAATGCATCTTATTCCATAGCTACATCAAAAGCATGTTTTTATTGCATGAAACAAGGTCACACTTCAAATAAGTGTAAAATCAAACATTTTGGTGTTCCTAAAGGTAAATATATTTGGGTTCCTATAGTTAAATGAACTATTTGTATCTTGTATTTATTCAAAGAAAATGGATCATTTAGTATGTTTTAAACAAAATGATTAGGTAAAAACATTTTATCTTTTCTATTGCATGAAGGTTCTTCACTTAAAGATTTTTGCGAAAAGCCTCTAAAATTGTTTTAAACAACTAAAAACAAAGTTTTTTTTTTTACAAAAGCTTTCTTAAAACATGTTTTTAACTGATGCAGTTTTGAAAGAACCAAATAAAATCACTTAGAATGTTCAAAGAAGTGTTTTTACAGTATTTTAATCGATACAACTTGTTTTTAATCGATTAAAATCATTTAGAACTCATTGTAATCGATCAGATTTTTATTATGAGCGGTCAGAATCTCTTAAATCGATTAAAAACACGTTTCAATCGATTAAAATCACTTAAAGGGTTAGGATGATCGATCAGAATCAAATTATAAGCGATCAGAATTCTTTTCAATCGATTAAAATCATTTAAAGGGTCAGGATGATCGATCAGAATGCAATTATGACCGATCAGAATCAGTTATGATCGATCAGAATTTAGTTATGACCGATCAGAACTCTTTTAATCGATTAAATCTCGTTTCAATCGATTAAAACAACTTAAAAAAATTTTCTACACTGCGTTTTAATCGATTAAAAGACGTTTTAACAGATTAAAACTGCACTTTTAACAGATTAAAAGAATCTTTTAACAGATTAATTAAACCAGCAGATTAATTAAAAGAAGTTTTGCAGTATTTAAATAGATTGTTATGTCTCTAACCCCAAGGACCCAAAAGTTGTGGGGACCTAAGTTTATATGTTCTTGTGTTGTAGGAAACTTCCAAATCAAAGAAGTCTATGTGGTATCTTGATAGTGGATGCTCAAAACATATGACTGGAGATAAAACGAAATTTGTAAGTTTCAAAGCCAAAGAACAAGGATATGTGACTTATGGGGATAACAACAAAGGGAAGATTCTCGGAATTGGAAACATAGGTGGTGCAAACACATTGGAGATTAAGGATGTGCTTCTTGTTGATGGGCTAAAGCATAACCTTCTTAGCATAAGCCAATTGTGTGACAAAGGATTCAAGGTAACTTTTGAAAGCCAATTTTGCACCATACATTTAATAGATTCGAAAAAGTAGAATTAAAAGGCATTAGGCATAACAATATATATTTGATTGATTTGGATTGTTTACATGAGTCTAGTATAACATGTTTAGTTGCTAAGGAAGAAAACCCTTGGTTATGGCATAAAAGAGCGGCTCAAATAAACATGCATCATTTGAATAAATTGATATCAAAAGACTTAGTTATTGGATTGCCTAAATTGAAATTTGAAAAAGATAGATTGTGTGATGCATGCCAAAAAGGTAAACAAGTTAAATCATCATTTAAATCAAAGAATGTGATTTCCACTTCAAAACCCCTAGAATTATTACATTTAGATTTATTTGGACCTTCTAGGATAAAAAGCTTTGGTGGAAATTATTATGGACTTGTAATTGTTGATGATTACTCTAGGTACACTTGGACATTTTTCCTAACTATGAAAAGTGAAGCTTTTAAGGTCTTTAGAAAGTTTGCTAAACAAATACAAAATGAGAAAGACCTAAGAATTAAAGTTTTAAGAAGTGACCATGGTGGTGAGTTTCAAAATGAAAAGTTTGAGAATTATTGTGAGGAAAATGGTATATTACATAAATTTTCTGCTCCTAGGACTCCCCAACAAAATGGTGTAGTTGAGAGGAAAAATAGGTCATTAGAGGAACTTGCAAGAACTATGTTAAATGAATCTAATGTTCCAAAATATTTTTTGGCTGATGCGGTTAGCACTTGCATGCTATGTTTTAAATAGAATGCTCATTAGGTCAATTATAAAATCAACTCCATATGAATTGTTTAATGGTAGAAAACCTAATGTTGCTCATTTAAATATTTTTGGATGTAAATGTTTTGTGCTAAATAATGGAAAGGACAATCTAGGAAAATTTGACTCAAAAGCCGATGAGGGCATTTTTCTAGGTTATTCTTTAACTAGCAAGGCATATAGAGTGTTTAATAGGAGAACTTTGAATATAGAAGAATCTATACATGTTACCTTTGATGAGATTGTAGACCTTGGGGGAAATCCTCTTGAGTCAAATAAAAGACTTGCAGGTGATGATGAATATATAAGAGAGGCCCTTGATGAATTATAATTGGAAGATAATGTGCCTTCTCAAACTCCTCAATTAGCAAAAGAATGGCAATCACCTAGAGGACTCTCAATGGACAACATTATAGGGGACATCTCAAAAGGGGTAAGAACTAGAAATATGAATAATTTCTGTATGTCACTTGCTTTTGTGTCACAGATTGAACCTAAAAACATTGAGGAAGCACTTAAAGATGATCAATGGTGCATAGCCATGCAAGAAGAACTTAACCAATTTGAAAGGAATCAAGTCTCGGGAACTAATCCCAAGAGAAGAGTCACATCAAGTTATTGGAACTAAATGGGTATTCAGAAATAAGCTTGATGAAGATGGTAATATAACAAAGAATAAAGCCAGACTTGTTGCAAAAGGCTATTGTCAGGAGGAAGGTATAGATTATGATGAAACTTATGCTCCTGTGGCCAGGTTAGAGGCTATACGCCTACTTCTTGCTTATGCATCTATGATGAAATTTAAATTATATCAAATGGATGTTAAGAGTGCATTTTTAAATGGTTTTATTAAAGAAGAAGTGTATGTAGAGCAACCCCTGGTTTTGAAGATTTTAATAATCCTAATCATATTTTCAAATTGAAGAAAGCATTATATGGGTTGAAACAAGCTCCTAGATCTTGGTATGAAAGATTAAGTAGTTTCCTAACTGCAAATGATTTTTCAAGAGGAAAAATTGATTCTACACTATTTATTAAGAAAGTTAAAGAACATATCTTATTGGTCCAGGTATATGTTGATGATATTATTTTTGGATCAACTGATAATTCTTTGTGTGTAGAATTTGCTAAGATTATGCAGGGAGAGTTTGAAATGTCTATGATGGGAGAATTAACATTCTTCCTTGGACTTCAAATCAAGCAACTTAAAGATGGCACTTTCATCTCTCAAACTAAATACTGCAAGGAGATTCTCAAAAAGTTTGGTATGAACACCTCAAAGGAAGCTAACACACCCATGGGAACTTCATGCTATCTAGACAAGGATGAATCAGGTTTGGAAGTTAATCAAACTATGTATAGAGGTATGATAGGATCACTATTATACTTAACTGCTAGTAGACCTGATATTATGCATTCTGTCCGTGTGTGTGCTAGATTTCAGGCTTGTCCTAAAGAATCTCACCTAATTGCAGTAAAACATATTTTAAAATACTTAAAAGGAACTACTGGGTTTGGCTTGTGGTATCCGTCTCGATGCTTGTATTAGTTTATTAGGATATTCTCGATGCTGATTATGGTGGATGTAAAATTGATAGGAAAAGCACTAGTGGGACATGTCATTTGTTAGGTTCATCCTTAATATCATGGCATTCTAAGAAACAAGCATGTGTAGCTTTATCTACCACTGAAGCTGAATATATTGCAGCAGGTAGTTGTTGTGCTCAAATTCTGTGGATGAAACAACAGTTAGAGGATTATAGTATATATTTAAATGACATACCCTTAATGTGTGATAATACGAGTGCAATCAATCTAACTAAGAATCCAGTAATGCACTCTAGGACTAAACATATTGAGATTAGACATCACTTTTTAAGAGATAATATCAGCAAAGGAAACTGTAAGATAGAGTATGTAGACACTAAACGTCAATTAGCAGATATATTTACTAAGCCTCTACCAAAGGATAGATTCTATGATCTTAGAAGAGACTTAGGGATATTAGAAATAGCTTAAATTCTGCTTAATTTGACTATTTTTGGATGATTGTTATGTTAAAATTCGTGTTGTAGGATATTCATAGGTTATAATGTGTAAAAACCTTAAAAACTTGATATAGCCTCTGGAATAATCGATTACTGGAAGTAATAATCGATTATTTTTTCTCAAAACGTCCAAAACAGGGTATTCTCCTCTGGAATAATCGATTATTTCGTGAAATAATCGATTAAATGCCTCTGACAATCGATTATTTGCTAGAAATAATCGATTAAAACTGTCTGATATAGAGAGAATCAATGTATTTTCTTTTGTTATTGTCTTGATGTTGTAATGGTTGAATGATTGTGAAATAAAATTTGATGTTTCTTTCATGCTATAATTGAGGGGGAGCTTTCTCTAACTTATGAATATTTTGAGGGGGAGCTCTTATGATTGATGTTGCAGAGTTCTTTTTGATTATAATCAAAATAGGGGGAGAAAAATTTAAAGCCTATGATTCAATTTTAAATTTTATCTGGTATGTTTAATGTGTTTGTTAGTATGACAGATAAAACAGGTTATTACAAAGGGCTTTAAAAGAAAATTTTGATCATCATCAAAAAGGGGGAGATTGTTGACAATTCAAGGACTTGATGTTGCACTTGATGAATATGAAGAATGGATTTTGATGATGATTCAAGAACTAAAGACTTAGAATATTGAAGATTGAAGATTGGTGATAATTGTATTGTAATAACTCTGTTTTATTTAAGATTGAGTCTGTATTTTTAGAGTCTAAGATAGCTGGTACATAGTCTGTAACTTAGAAGCTTCAAAAAGCTCAAATTTGTCATTTAGGCTCGGCTTTAATCGATTATATAGGTAAATAATCGATTAAAACAGTGAGAAAACACTTTCTATACAAACTCACTGTTTTAATCGATTAAAACAGCAAAATAATCGATTGTTTTGTACTGATCCGTACAGATAATCGATTATTTCACCAAATAATCGATTATTCCAGAGAGGTTTGGGTTCTGACATATTTGGCTCTATTTTAATCGATTATCACTCCAAATAATCGATTATTTCAGTCTGTTTTTCATTTTAAATTTCAAATTAACCCTATTTTCGAAAACCCAATTACAAAGAACCCTAGTTTCGAAATCCCCAATTCCTAAACCCTAATTTCCCTACTTAAACTCTGCTTTGGCACTCAGAAAAGTGAGAACAACTCTTTCCATACAAAAGTTAAGTACTGTGAGTGCTAGAGAACTGTTTGTTGCAAGGAAAGGGGGCTTTTGGAACCTGGTGTGAGGCTAGAAGCGATAAGAATCACTAAGTGGAGTTCTTAGTGGATTGTGTGCTGTGCCGTCTCTAGGGAAAGTTGTTCTTCATCTCTTGTGGATTTCAAGAGAGGTGTTTTCTGATCTTTATCTGTTCATTTGTAATCTGTTTGTAACAATTTGTTCTTAGTGACAGCGTTAATCCTCTTTTGAGTGATTAGCAACTGGACGTAGGGTCTTTTGATCCGAACCAGTATAAACCTACTGTGTAATATTCTCTACTCTTCTCTATTTACATTTACACAATTTTTTAATCGGTAAAATTTGGGGAAAATTTTGAAAACCTAATTTTTATTAAAAATCCAATTCACCCCCCCCTCTTGGTTTTTGTCCGACCACGCGAACATTCCGCTGCGCGATTCTAACAAAATCAAGCAACTTAAAGATGGCATTTTCATCTCTCAAACCAAATACTGCAAAGAGATCCTTAAAAAGTTTGGAATGGACACCTCAAAGGAAGCTAACACACCCATGGGAACTTCATGCTATCTAGACAAGGATGAATCAGGTTTGGAAGTTAATCAAACTATGTATAGAGGTATGATAGGATCACTGTTATACTTAACTGCAAGTAGACCTCGATATTATGCATTACTGCTGTGTGTGTGCTAGATTTCGAGGCTTGTCCTAAAGAATCTCATCTAATTGTAGTGAAACATATTTTAAAATACATAAAAGGAACTACTGGTTTTGGTTTGTGGTATCCGTCTGATGCTTGTATGAGTATAATAGGATATTCTGATGCTGATTATGGTCAATGTAAAATTGATAGGAAAAGTACTAGTGGGACATGTCATTTGTTAGGTTCATCCTTAATATCTTGGCATTCTAAGAAACAGGCATGTGTTGCTTTATCTACCACTGAAGCTGAATATATTGCAGCTGGTAGTTGTTGTGCTCAAATTCTGTGGATGAAACAACAGTTAGAAGATTATAGTATCTTTTTAAATGACATTCCGTTGATGTGTGATAATACGAGTGCAATAAATCTTACTAAGAATCCAGTAATGCACTCTAGGACTAAACATATAGAAATAAGACATCACTTTTTGAGAGATCATATCAGCAAAGGAAACTGTAAAATAGAGTATGTAGATACCAAACGTCAATTAGCAGATATTTTTACTAAGCCTCTACCCAAGGATAGATTCTATGATCTTAGAAGAGACTTAGGGATATTAGAAATAGCTTAAATTCTGCTTAATTTGACTGTTTTTGGATGGTTGTAATGTTATAATTCATTTTGTAGGATGTTCATATGTTATCATGTGTTAAAACACTCAAAACAGGGCATTCCTCTCTAGAATAATCGATTAATTGGAGTAATAATCGATTATTTGCATCCAAAACACTTAAAACAGGGTATTCCTCTCTGGAATAATCGATTAATTCGTCCATTAATCGATTAAAACCAGTAATAATCAATTAACAGCCTAAAATAATCGATTAAACAGGTCTGGAAGTAATTTAATCGATTAATTTGAATTTTAATCGATTAAATCCGACCAAGTTTGCTTCCTAGTCGTTGCCAACGGATATTTTGACCATTATTCCCTTCCATATGAATGTTGGAGATGCTTGGTTATAAATAGGGCTTTCATTTCAATTCTACTCAATTCTATCTCTTGAAATCAAGTTATCTTGCCTTATTCTAGGTATCTTGCCCTCTTCTCACTACACTTAACTTTCTAAATCTTCTTGTTATTCCTCTAATCTTTCAATGGCCTCATCTTCTCGTGCTAAGATCCCTACTAGAAGAAGATCTGCACCCTCATCTCGACCCCGTCCTAATTCCGTAGAAGGATGGATTTCTGATACAGATGGCCAACAAGAATTTCTGACCTACTGGAAGGAAAAGGGCTATTATTTCTCCCAAGTTTCTTATTGGTGAGCAATTCATCAATAGGGGATTCAATTTTCCCAACCTTCTTGAAATTCAAGGAGTTCTTCCCTTCATCCAAATGCAAGGTACTTATTATCCAGACTTGGTTAGGGTATTTTACTCTAGATTTAAATTTAGAGATCAAATTGCTACCTCTAGAGTAAAAGGTGTCACCATTATTCTTGACGATGATATTTGGGAAAACGTCGCTCACTTTCCAATTAGAGAAGATGGTATTAACATTTATGGTGAGTTAGATGATTTTGACACGTTCTTAGCTTACCGTTCTTTTCTACGAAATCCCTCCATGGAGATTGGGCGTCTCCTTCATGCTGGACCTTTAAAGAAGGAGGAACGCATGATTTTACATCTACTTGTCTGGATCCTCTGTCCCCGGGCTACAAATCATGCTCAATGTTCTTCCATTGATCTTCGTATTATTCATGCCTGTAGACCCCTAATTTTGCCCGGTTTCTCAAATAAAGACAAAAAGATCACCCATAACAAGATAAAGCTCGTCCAGCATTACAAATAAGAGCCAAGAAGACTTCCTGTATGAAGATAAAGCTTCAATGGACACACATCGGCATCAAACGACGTCCGAAAAAGGAAAGGAAAGCTTCCCGGGGGTCCCAAAACGCGAAGGCAGGCCAAAACAGGTTGGGACAGCCGTCCCAAACTGGGACAACCATCCCAAACACAACAGGCCGTCCCAAACACAACAGGTGGTCCCAAACACAATAGGTGGTCCCAAATACAACAGGCCGTCCCAAACACAACAGGTCGTCCCAAACACAACAGGTCGTCCCAAACACAACAGGTGGTCCCAAATACAACAGGCCGTCCCAAACACAACAGGCCGTCCCAAACACAACAGGTGGTCCCAAACACAACAGGTGGTCCCAAATACAACAGGTGGTCCCAAATACAACAGGTCGTCCCAACCTGCCAGAATCAAGTGGGACGCGCGTCCCGAAAGTGGGACGGCCGTCCCAAAGCCCAATTTAAATGGGACGGCCGTCCCGGGTCCCCAGGTGGTCTCGCCCTGTGTAAAATTGCCATTTGGGACGGCCATCCCAGTCCAGACGGCCGTCCCAACCCAGACGGCCGTCCCAAAGCGCGCCAGCTGCGAAAACTATAAATAGGAGGCTCATTTGCCACTTTTTCAGAACAACAGACACTCCAGAGAGCTCTGAAACACTTAGAAAATTCAAAGCACTTGTCTACTTCTCTCCCTCTCTCGAATGATCTTTCCGATTGCCTTAAATAGGTAACAATCGGTTAAGGAATTATATTCCGGCATTTGATTCTTCTTTAAATTTTTAGTGGAGTCGATCTTGTATTGGTGAGGAGAGTCTGTGTAGAAAGAGGGGTTGCCAAAACGCATCCTCACAGTTCGAGATTCTCAATATAAAGCTTGCTACGGAGGTTCTTTTCAATTCCCTTCTCTTTTATTGTTTTATTTAGCTTTATTTATTACGTCATGTAGAATAAAATCATGTAGATAGCCATTTTAATATCTCTTTTATTGCTTTATTTAGCTTTATTTATATAAAATTATGTAGATAGCCATTTCAATATTATGCAATAAAATAGGGTAATCGCGTAATTTCTCGAAGTCTTCTCTTAAAACGAATTGATCTGTCATAGGGAACCCGAAAGGGGCGTTGTGGGGTGCTAACACCTTCCCCACACGTAACTAACTCCCTTACCTAACTCTGGTTATAATGGCCAAGTTTGGTTTTCATTAAAATCAATGCCTTTTATCCTTTTCCAATGTTTATGGTCAAAACATTGGTGGCGACTCCATAAGAACCCCTTTTCGAAAACCTTGCTTTTATTAGAGGATAATTCAATTGTCGGACACCTCGGAAGCAATGAACACATTTTAAAACAAATACGCGAGTCTAAACCATCTTTTCGCGACCGCTCGCATAAACGTTCTAGACGTCCTCAGACGTCGGAAAGGGGACGGCGGCGACAGATGGCGACTCCGCTGGGGAAGCTAGAGAGTTGATCCCATTTAGTGACAGATAAATTCAAAACTAAGTAAAGATGTGAAATTACGCCTTTACCCTCCGTATGTTTTTACTGTATGTCTTTAATAACTGCTGTATGATTACTTCTGCAAATTGTTTGAAATATAAACTGCACACAAAAACCCTTGCACACAACAGTCCCTCTATACCCGGGGGCAAGAGTAAATACCTTTAGGGAGTGGGTGGCAGATACGACCGGCTTGTTGGCACATGGGGCTACATCCGTTGTCGGAAACCACCAACTCAAGGTGATAACTCTATTCTTTTGGTCTAAGGGTGTCGACACGGAGTTCCGTGCATGACCCGAAGACTGAGAGATTGAGAGGTCCCTATAATGGGGGCACCTTGGGAACCTTTGGCCTGGTGAGAACAGTTAGAACCACCTAAACCAAGCACATCTCTGCAGGAAAATCCCACCTCGTGATTAATTAAGCGTGGCTTTGCTCGTGGATGTACGAATTGTGTGTACATACGTTTGCTGTATTTGTATTGATGCATTAGCATAGGGTAATCATATAACAGACAAAAAATGAAAAAACCCTAAAAATCATAAAAAGTGAAAAGGGAAGAAAATAGGACTCTCCTCATCAAAATCCATAAACATTCATATAGATAAGTTTTCTTTTCAAGAAAAACCAAGTACTATCATGAATCATATTAGGAACAAAACATGATAATACTTAGAAAAACAAACACTTGCATACACGCATTTACAAAAACTCATCCTCATATCATGCATTTTCATTTCTACTAGACAATGGAGGGATCCAGTAATAGACAGTTAAAGAAAGTGGAAATCCTTCTATGCCGTGTAGAGAAGTTAAGGCAATTGTGTACATATATGCGCCGAGAGGTTAATGCTAATTTTGAGAAGTCTTACGGAAGAATTCTTGACCTCCTAAAAATCGGCATCGATCCGATCTTTGTGAGAGCGTTGGTCCATTTACGGAATCCGATCTGCATTGCTTTGAGTTTGCGCAGTTCGATTTAGTACCAACCTTAGAAGAATATGAACTCATGGTTAGATGGCCTCAATCAATCGGGGTCTATATCTGCTCGGGAACATATGTAGCCGTAAGTAAGGTTGCCACCATTATACGATTGCCTCCCCATCAATCCATCCTAGAGGGAAAAGGGAACATCCGAGGTTGGAAAATGTCAATAATCGAAGACCACTTGATTTCTCTAACTGAAAAGAAAGATTGGTCTACCTTCAACAAAACTCTAGCACTGGCAATGTTTGGAATCATATTATTCCCATTTCATATAAACATTGTGGATCATGCTGCAATAGATACGTTCTTTGCACTGGGATGTATACTCTAAGAGCCCTATACCCGCAATTCTTGCGATACTCGCTTTCAGTAGATTTTTGCCGACGAAATCAAGGAAAACACTTAGATGTTGCACTTCATTACTATATGTATGGGGCGTTACTCATTTCTACGCTTCAAGTTACATGGGCATATTCCCCGATCCTTTAAGAAGTTTCTCTAAAATCCCTCTTCAACATCGGCAAGCTTTGGAATAGAAAACTGAATTAGAGAATTGGAGTATAGAGCATGTATCATGGGTTTGCCCTTGGTTCAGACCCGGTTATATTCTGGTACGATGCGGAGATTACCTGAGCATACCACTACTGGGCCTCAGAGGTTGTATAGCTTACTCTCCCAAGATAGCTTTGAGACAACTCATGAGAACTCAGACTGTGCCAACTCAAGAAGAACTCAGAGTACTAAGTCTATGTCATTACTCTTATAGTTTTGAAGAAGTATCTGATGTCCGGAAAGCATGGGAAAGACCGGTCTATATGGGGGATAAAGAACTCGGAAAGGTCCAGGTGTCTGCATCCCATAAATATGAAGAATGGAGGAAAAATAGAAGGATACCCCAACCATCTGTTACAATCACTACAACTTTAGTGAATGAAGAGCTGCAATTACAAGTCAATGCCTTAAATAAAAAGGTTGAAGTCATGGAAGCTCAGCTAAGAGCCTTCGACGGAAAAGAGCAAGAAACAACCCTTATAATAGATGGTCTAAAAAGACAATGTAAAAAGAAGGACCATGAGATAGAGCTTCTCAAGAATGATTACGCTGACTACCAAGAAGAAACTAAACAAACACTGAAAATTCCGAGGCTTGAACAAGATAGTCTATTCCATGACATGAAGAACGAAATAGCACGTCTTGAGAAGGCACTTGCAGAACAGACAAAAATGATCAAGTTGATGCAGGATGACCTAACGAGAACTCGGTCAGAAGCACAAAAATGGTGGGAAGCCGCTGAAAAATACAGAGAAGACCTAGAAGATCTACGTGAAAAAGAAAAAGATGGATTAGCTCAATACGGTCAACTACTCAGTGAAAAGGACCGAATAATAGGGAGGTCTGATCAGCAGCATGCCTTGATCGTTCATCAAGAAGAGAAGATAAAAGAGGCTCATCGATATAATGAAGATATGAGCCGGGCGGTATATGAGCAAATCAAGATACTCGGAAACCATGTGAGAACAGCTGAAGATGAATTACGAAGAAAGCTTGATTTACCTATAGGATTCTTCAAGCTTTTCCGTTTTTGTCAGCACGTGCTTCAAAGCATTGTATAGAGGAATAAACACTTTCTATTCTTTTCAAAAAAAAAAAAAAAAAAAAAAAAAACTGTCTATTGCATTCATAAGTTGCATACATTCATACATCCCTCCTCATCTTGATAATAAAGATAATAAAAAGAAAGGATTAATTGATGTGTTTTCCACAAAGCAGAATAAATGGAAAAGAAGCCTTTCGTCATCAAAATCTCTACAACGGTCAATAAATCCGAAGATGATAACAAACAAGCACCGTTAATCATTCCAATCAATAAAAGGGAAGAAGCAATAACGCCTTTACGCTTATTTGTACCACGTCCTTTCCCTTATAAATCAAATAAAGTTGTACCTTGGAGATACTCACAAGAATCGCCAGTTAATCAAGATATCTCCAACATAGCCGGTATTGGGGGCATGACTCGAAGTGGAAGAATATATTCCCCCAAGGAAATTCAAGATAATACTCCTAAAGAGAAGGCAAAAAATAAGGCTGAAGAGGAAAAGGAATCCAAGGAGGAGACAGATGAGCTACTCCAGTACATAAGACAAAGTGAGTACTCTATCATTGATCAACTCAATCGTACTCCAGCAAAGATAACCCTGTTATCACTCATCATGAGTTCGGAACCGCACCGAAACGCATTGCTAAAGGTTTTGAATGAATCTTTCGTTCCGCATGCAATATCCCAAGACAAATTCGAAGGAATCATTGGTAATATCACAACCAATAATCACCTTACTTTCACCAACGAAGAATTCCCTTTGGAAGGGTCAAATCATAATAAGCCTTTGCATATCTCTGTCAAATGTAAGGAATATCTCATTTCCAAAGTACTTGTGGACAATGGGTCGTCCCTAAATGTTATGCCTAAAAGTACACTCGACAAAATAACAGTACAAGGAACCCACATGCGCCCGAGTAATACTGTGGTTCGAGCCTTTGACGGATCAAGACGTGAAGTAGTAGGAGAGATTAGTCTACCAATCCAAATTGGACCTACTATTTTCAACATAGACTTCCACGTGATGGATATCACGCCAGCATACAGTTGTCTCCTTGGTAGACCTTGGATTCACAGCGCTAAGGCAATACCTTCAACACTCCACCAGAAAGTCAAGTTTGTGATAAACGATAAACTCGTCACAGTACAGGCTGAATAAGACTTTCTAATTAGCAAACCGTCTGTCCAACCATATGTGGATGCGGCTGAAGAAGCTCTTGAAACATCTTTTCAAGCACTCGAAATTGCCAATATAGAAAGACTCCCTAGTAATACAAAGGTGGCCCACATAATGAAAAGATATGGATATCGCCCAGGACAAGGGCTCGGAAAGAACGCTCATGGAATAAGAGAGCCACCAGATTTCAAGGACAATCCGCTAAAGTATGGATTAGGGTATGACCCTACGAAAAATCAAACCATACGAAGAACAGGGAAGTCTTACCCCTCGAAGATGGTATTCCGAAAAGGAGGGGTATTAGCGCAAAGGGTAGCGTTAGTCATTAGGTGTCCTTCTTCCGATTCTAAGGGATGTAAATCTAGTGACTATTAGAGATCACTCCTCGGGGTTTGCCCGTCCCCCGAGCATCTTTAGGGCACACATTTCCCTGAAATTACAAAAGAATGCTATTCTTACTATCTGCTCCTTTTCTTGCTGAATGTATCTATACCCCATTTTAATAAACAAAGTTTAGATAAATGTTTTGTTCCAAATGCGTCCAAATAAGTAAAGCGCCGCAAAGCAAAGTCAAAATAAATAGATTAACTAGAAACACAAATAAAATTTATCTTGATAAAATCAAATTTTGACAAATGTTATGCAAAAAAATATATACGCATACAAAAAAGGAAAGCCCGTCAAGGTCAAAGACCAAGACAAGAAAATAAAAGGGCTAAATACCCGGCAGGAAACCCACAAAGGGGGCTGCGCAAAAGTTAGGGTAAACCCGGCAGGAGACCCGAACAATAATAAAGGGGTAGCCTGGGCAAAAGTTAGGGTTATTAAAAGTCCGCTAGGTATTCCAAAAAATAAATACAAAAAGGAAACCTAGACAAAAAACAAGACATAAGCACAGCATCCTAGACTGAAAACCTGAAAGGGCGGCCTAGGGAAGTTAATCAATTGCAAAAAAGCGCCATAAATCAGTAAACAATGACGCCACGTTATAAGAACAAAACATTTTGTCTAAACTAGCCTAAACACCGACCAACCCTGGCTAGCCATTCTTACAAAAACCTTTATTACAAAAATATCTTTCTAAAACACAAACCTTTGCAATAAATCCCTTTCCTTCTCTTCTCTTGACCACTTCACTATAAAGCATTCAAGTAATGAAGGGGAATGTGGTAACATAGTGATCAATAGGAAGGTTGAAATCCCTAAGGAAAGGAAGAAAAGCATTGATATGGCAGTTGCCCTACGAACAGAAGATTGCTCTTCGGCCATAGCAAAGAAAATTCCAAAGACGGCAAATCAATACAGCTAAGCTTACTATCCAAGAAACAAGATGACGTTAAGGTACAACACCAAGAATGCACCCGAAGTCAAAGCATATCAGTTAAAACTTTCGAAATATTAACTGAAATAGATCATAGGATGCATATCATAAAGCATTACATGCATTAAAACATCAATGAATGGAGTCCCATCTTCTTTCCCATCAAAAACCTAAAAAACCAACTTAAGAAGCTTGGGACGGCCGTCCCAAAGTCTAGACGGCCGTCCCAAGTGCCAATTTACGTTTGAGACGTGCGTCCCAGGTGGGGGCCGAGCCATGACCAATTTTTCCATTTGAGACGGCCGTCCCAACCCAGACGGCCGTCCCAAACTCCCCTGCGCGGCTATATATGAGAGGTGCGGGAATTGAGCTTTGGCACCTCATTCCAAGCTTCCTATCTTGCTTTTCCTCCTCCTCCATACATTTTTAGCATTTCTAAGAGAATAAAGCTCACAATGGAACACGGAGAAGCTTCGTCCAGAAGAAAACGCACCAGGACTGCTGCTATAAGAACTCCTGTCACTAGCATGATGATGGCAGAGGTACATCAGCAACGACTGGCAAATATCCAACAATTTGCCTGGTACCCTATGCTGCGGTTAGACTTTGAGATCCTTGCCACATTCGGCTGGGAGCAAGACGTTAGGAGGTTCATCCACAACATAGGATGGGACTTCCTACTTCGCGAGCCGCCCACTCGGATCCATCGCACCGCTACAATGGAATTTCTCGCCTCTGTCAACATGATGGAAATGCCATCTGCAACTCCTGGGGTGCCACCAACACAAGCTGTCTCCTATTGGATGGATGGAGCCTACCGGACCACCGCACTGGATGACTTCAATGTCATCATGGGATTCTGCCAGCGAGCCGATACAAGAACACCAGAGTATCGGTCCGCATATCTGGAGAAACCTACTGTTCTCACCACCACCAGTATGTGGAAGGAGATTACTGGAGCTATCAATCTCCCATCTAATCTGAAGGGTGCAGCCTTCAATCCCCCTCTTCGCATTTGCCATAAGTTGCTTGCTGGGACCATTCACGGCGGGAAGGAGAGCCGAGGGTAAGGTAACGCTCGGCTGATCTTTTTATAGTCTACTGCATGCATCGGGGACACCGATGCAACCCGGGATACGCATTCTCGAAGGGCTGTAAAGGAATGCGGTACTCGGGGACCAGCGGGAGCGATCATGGTGGCTCCCTTCCTTACCCCTCTAGGCTGAATGCTGGGGATGTACCGACGGAGAAGATCTCCCGGCCGAACTTCAACCAGAACCAATCAACGGAGGAGTGCTGACGAACATGAATATCCTCGGCGAGGGAAGGAACAGGGTTCATCTTAAACCCTATCATCTCAATTTCATGGGATATGCGCGACTTCAACACGCCACAAGACATCCCTACCACTTCGAGTCCCAGCGGCAATCACGCGATCCGGACTTCTCCGGCTTGTCGCGACGCTTAGACGAGGAGCATACCTATATGGAAGGAGAGTTCCGGTCTATACGCCGGCAGTTCGATCAGTGACTGTTAGGCAAGACAGGACAGACCACCGAGATAGAGAGCCTGGTCCGGACTCGGGCGAGATTCCAGCGCCGCCTACTCCGCAGCTTCCCTTCGCCAGGCACCATCTGCCCATTCCGGCCCGAGGCAGACGATTAGGATTTATTTATATAGCTTTCTAGTGTCTTAAATATGTTTGAAATGTATCCAACAAAAAGCAGTAATAAATAAAAATCGTTATTTCTGTTTTACACTTCGCATTCAAAAAGCCCATGTGTACAAAATAAAAAGGGACACATGATCTACTAAAAAGCCAGATTTCAAAACAGCTCGCGATAAAAAACTAAACCGCGATGGAAAAAGGCAAAATCTGAACCACTTTAGCAAAATAAAGAGCTTCGAAGAAACTGGCTCCAATCACCAACCTTCTACACCAACAAGAGGAGATACCTCAATAGGAAAAAGCCAATGGAAAAGCTCGATAAATCCTCAAGTGGATCCTTGCCTACTCCAAAGGCAACACAAAAATTATCTCATGACTCAGCATCATCACTTGAGTCATCAAACGTAAATCATTTAAAGCCGCAATCAACATCCTTCCATCCAAGAAAAAGGAAGTCATCAATGAAGAAAAGCCAACGGAAAGGCTTAATTATCCCCAAGCGGATCCTTGCCTACTCCAGAGGCAAAACAAAAAGATTACCTCATGACTCGAAGACATCACCGCATGAGTCATCAAGCACACTCATTAGAGAGTCGCCGCCTCGAAGAGTTCATCAAAGAAAGATCACGCAAGAGTCCATCAAAGAAAGCACAGAATCAAATCAACCAAATCACTAAGGGGCAACAAAAAGAAAGAAGAGAAAAGCCTTTCATCCTCTAACAAAGGCCACTGCATGAAAAAGCCGAAAGAAAATCCCCAAGAAGAGCACATCAAGAAAAATCTATAAAGGGACAAAATGAGAAGTTTATATCCACAGGAAGCCAATAAAAATCCCCAGGAGTCACTACGAAGAAAAGAGAAAAATATATATCTTTCCATCTAACGTGCATGAAAGGCACACATATAAACCCATTCCCCAGCAGGAATAAGAACATAAACAAAAGTCAGTTCAAGCAATAAGGAGTCAAAAACTCCGTTTCTCCCCCTTTGGGGGGGCAATTCAAAAGAAATTTCAGGCAGAGTAATCAAATTCTCAATGAATCATCCAAAAGGAAAACTATCACCGGTGAGCCTACAACAGAACATCTATTTGCTCAAAAATAAGCAAAGAGCTAATGTCCCAGAGAAATGGGAAATCAACCTATGCGAGAGGTAACGCAAGCCCAAAAGCATGAAAGTCTTCACCATTGTTGAAGCAATTGCCTAATCAAGAGGCACAATCAAAGTCCCCAGTAAATTCCTGCCTAAAAAGGCAACCAACAAAGAATCCCCGGTAAAACCGGATGAGTAAATTAGAAAAGTCAAAAAGAAAGAAAATCAATCATTCCTCATGGAATAGGCGCATAAGTCGCCAGAAACCGGATGAGGGTTAGTACTCATCAATCAGAAAGGATATACCAAAAAGAGCATTCCAGGAGTCTGTCAAAATGCAGATTCATACCAGGTGAGGATAGGTACTCACCAGAGCATTATACAGTAAGACTCAAACACCAGATGGGGGTGTATACTCATCAGGCCTTACAAAAGGGGGTCTACCAGACAGAGGGTTCGTACTCGTCAAACACCAGATGGGGGTGTATACTCATCGAGGCCTTACAGAAGGGGTCTACCGAGATAGAGGGTTCGTACTCGTCAAACACCGAGATGTGGCTGTATACTCATCGAGGCCTTACAAAAGGGGTCTACCGGACGAGAGGGTTCGTACTCGTCAAACACCCGATGGGGGTGTGTACTCATCGAGCCTTACAGAAGGGGGTCTACCGAGAAAGAGGGTTCGTACTCGTCAAACACCGAGATGGGGGTGTATACTCATCGAGGCCTTACAAAAGGGGGTCTACCGGACGAGAGGGTTCGTACTCGTCAAACACCGAGATGGGGGTGTGTACTCATCGAGGCCTTACGGAAGGGGTCTACCGGACGAGAGGGTTCGTACTCGTCAAACACCGAGATGGGGGTGTGTACTCATCGAGGCCATACGGAAGGGGTCTACCGAGATAGAGGGTTCATACTTGTCAAACACCGGATGGGGGTGTATACTCATCGAGGCCTTACAGAAGGGGGTCTACCGGACGGAGGGTTCGTACTCGTCAAACACCGAGATGAGGGTGTGTACTCATGAGGCCTTACAGAAGGGGATCTACCGAGACGGAGGGTTCGTACTCGTCAAACACCGAGATGGGGGTGTGTACTCATCGAGGCCTTATAGAAGGGGTCTACCGAGATAGAGGGTTCATACTCGTCAAACACCGAGATGGGGGTGTATACTCATCAGGCCTTACGGAAGGGGTCTACCGGACAGAGGGTTCGTACTCGTCAAACACCGAGATGCGGGTGTGTACTCATCGGGCCTTACGGAAGGGGGTCTACCAGACGAGAGGTTCATACTCGTCAAACACCGAGATGGGGGTGTGTACTCATCGAGGCCTTACAAAAGGGGTCTACCGGACAGAGGGTTCGTACTCGTCAAACACCGAGATGGGGTGTATACTCATCAGGCCTTACAGAAGGGGTCTACCATGACGGGGGTTCGTACTCGTCAAACACCGGATGGGGGTGTGTACTCATCGGGCCTTACGAAGGGGGTCTACCATGGCAGGGGGTTCGTACTCGTCAAACACGAGATGGGGGTGTGTACTCATCAGGCCTTACAGAAGGGGGTCTACCATGACAGGGGGTTCGTACTCGTCAAACACCAGATGGGGGTGTGTACTCATCAGGCCTTACAGAAGGGGGTCTACCATGGCAGGGGGTTCGTACTCGCCAAACACCAGATGGGGGTGTGTACTCATCAGGCCTTACAGAAGGAGGTCTACCAGACAGAGGGTTCGTACTCGTCAAACACCAGATGGGGGTGTGTACTCATCAGGCCTTACAGAAGGGGGTCTACCATGACAGGGGGTTCGTACTCGTCAAACACCAGATGGGGGTGTGTACTCATCAGGCCTTACAGAAGGGGGTCTACCAGGCAGGGGGTTTATACTCGTCAAACACCAGATGGGGGTGTGTACTCATCAGGCCTTACAGAATTACCAGGCGAAGGATTATACTTGTCAAAACACCAGATAGGGGTTGGTACCTATCAAAAATATTTATCATCCAGAAGATCAGCCAAGGAATATCTGAAGGATAACCGGGCAAAAGGGTTAACTCCTTCCCCTACCAGCTACTCTTATCGGCATATTAGGCCAATAAATTAGCTAGGCAGGTGAAGGGGGGGTAGCTGTAGACCCCTAATTTTGCCCGGTTTCTCAAATAAAGACAAAAAGATCACCCATAACAAGATAAAGCTCGTCCAGCATTACAAATAAGAGCCAAGAAGACTTCCTGTATGAAGATAAAGCTTCAACGGACACACATCGGCATCAAACGACGTCCGAAAAAGGAAAGGAAAGCTTCCCGGGGGTCCCAAAACGCGAAGGCAGGCCAAAACAGGTTGGGACAGCCGTCCCAAACTGGGACAGCCATCCCAAACACAACAGGCTGTCCCAAACACAACAGGTGGTCCCAAACACAACAGGTGGTCCCAAATACAACAGGCCGTCCCAAACACAACAGGCCGTCCCAAACACAACAGGTGGTCCCAAACACAACAGGTGGTCCCAAATACAACAGGCCGTCCCAAACACAACAGGCCGTCCCAAACACAACAGGTGGTCCCAAACACAACAGGTGGTCCCAAATACAACAGGTGGTCCCAAATACAACAGGCCGTCCCAACCTGCCAGAATCAAGTGAGACGCGCGTCCCGAAAGTGGGACGGTCGTCCCAAAGCCCAATTTAAATGGGACGGCCGTCCCGGGTCCCCAGGTGGTCTCGCCCTATGTAAAATTGCCATTTGGGACGACCATCCCAGTCCAGATGGCCGTCCCAACCCAGACGGCTGTCCCAAAGCGCGCCAGCTGCGAAAACTATAAATAGGAGGCTCATTTGCCACTTTTTCAGAACAACAGACACTCCAGAGAGCTCTGAAACACTTAGAAAATTCAGAGCACTTGTCTACTTCTCTCCCTCTCTCGAATGATCTTTCCGATTGCCTTAAATAGGTAACAATCGGTTAAGGAATTATATTCCGGCATTTGATTCTTCTTTAAATTTTTAGTGGAGTCGATCTTGTATTGGTGAGGAGAGTCTGTGTAGAAAGAGGGGTTGCCAAAACGCATCCTCACAGTTCGAGATTCTCAATATAAAGCTTGCTACGGAGGTTCTTTTCAATTCCCTTCTCTTTTATTGTTTTATTTAGCTTTATTTATTACGTCATGTAGAATAAAATCATGTAGATAGCCATTTTAATATCTCTTTTATTGCTTTATTTAGCTTTATTTATATAAAATTATGTAGATAGCCATTTCAATATTATGCAATAAAATAGGGTAATCGCGTAATTTCTCGAAGTCTTCTCTTAAAACGAATTGATCTGTCATAGGGAACCCGAAAGGGGCGTTGTGGGGTGCTAACACCTTCCCCACACGTAACTAACTCCCTTACCTAAGTCTGGTTATAATGGCCAAGTTTGGTTTTCATTAAAATCAATGCCTTTTATCCTTTTCCAATGTTTATGGTCAAAACATTGGTGGCGACTCCATAAGAACCCCTTTTCGAAAACCTTGCTTTTATTAGAGGATAATTCAATTGTCGGACACCTCGGAAGCAATGAACACATTTTAAAACAAATACGCGAGTCTAAACCATCTTTTCGCGACCGCTCGCATAAACGTTCTAGACGTCCTCAGACGTCAGAAAGGGGACGACGGCGACAATGCCATAATGAATAATGAGCCATTAGATTGGGGCGTTCTTGTCACAATGACCATGTTAAAAGCAAAACGTCATCCCACATTCAAAATTCCTTATGCTTTACTTGTCTCTCGTATTCTTGAATATAAAGGAGTGAATGTTGAAGGTGAACAAGTAGTTAGAACAAATAACTTGAACCGCATGCTAGACATCACTTTGATTCAACTCCAAATGGTGCGTGTCAATGATATTTATGTTCACAAAGATGACGTTCCTAATCAAGGTGATGCTAATGAAGATTCTGATGAAGATATGCCTCCAGCTGCTGAGTTTCCCTCTGACCAAATCCAAAGTTTTGGAACTTCCTCTACTCATCATGAAACCCGACAATCCATGGAAGACATGTTATCTGACATGAATCAGAGGATGCAATCATTCTTCACTCTTTCTGGAGTACGGCATGAGGAATTAATTCGCCGTATATCTGATGTAGATGATAAAGTGTGCCGTTTAGAAAATAGATTTGATGCACACTTTAATGATCATGATAGTGCAGAATTTTAAATTTTGTTGATTATTTTCTTTTTGTTATTTTCTCTTGTTATTGTAATGATGATTGTTTCTGCAATAAAATATGATGTTTCCTTGATGCTTTGATTGAGGGGGAGTTATCTCCAACTTATGCATATTTTGAGGGGGAGCCCTTATGATTGTTATTTGCAGAGTTATTTTTTATTATAATCAAAATAGGGGGAGAAATATTTAAAGCCTCTCATGAATTGCTTTTAAATATTATCTGGTATGTTTAATGTGTTTGTTAGTATGACAGATAAAACAGGTTATTACAAAGGCTTTAAAAGATAATTTTGATCATCATCAAAAAGGGGGAGATTGTTGAACATTCAAGGACTTGATGTTGCACTTGATGGACATGAAGATTGTTGATTTTGATGATGATTCAAGAACTCAAGAACTTAGAGAGTTGAAGACTTGTTTTGTAGTGTAATAACTCTGTTTTAATTAGATTGAGTCTGTAATTTTAGTGTTTGAGATAGCCGGTACATAGTCTGAACCTTAGAAGCTTCAAAAAGCTCAAGTTTATCATCCAGGCTCGGCTTTAATCGATTAAATAGGGAAATAATCGATTAAAACAGTGAGAAAAATCATTTTTTGTAACAACTCACTGGTTTAATCGATTAAACCAATTTTTAATCGATTATCAGGCGGTTTAATCGATTAAATCACCTTTTAATCGATTAAAACAGAGAGGTTTGGGTTCTGTTGATATTTGGCTCTGTTTTAATCGATTAATACTTCTTTTAATCGATTATTTCAGTCAGATTTTGATTTTTAACTTCAAATCAAACCTATTTTCGAAAACCCTTTTCCCAAGAACCCTAATTCCGAAAATCCCAATTCCCAAACCCTAATTTCTCTACTTAAACTCTTCTATGGCACTCAGAAAAGAAGAACAACCTTTTTCATACAAAAGTTAAGTGTTGTGAGTGCCAGAGAACTGTTTGTTGCAAGAAAAAGGGGCTTTCTAAACCAGGTGTGGGCTAGAAGCGATAAGAATCACTAAGTGGAGTTCTTAGTGGATTGTGTGTTGTGCTGTCTCTGGGGAAAGCTATTCTTCATCTCTTGTGGATTTCAAGAGAGGTGTTATCTTTACTTTATCTCTTCCATTGTAAATTGTTTGTAATAACTTTGTTTATAGTGACAGCGTTAATCCTCTGTTTGAGTGATTAGCAATTGGACGTAGGGTCTTTTGATCCGAACCAGTATAAATTTCCTGTGTAAGACTCTATCCCTTTCTCTATTTACATTTACATTGTTTTTAATCGGTAAAATTTGGGGAAAATTTTGAAAACCTAATTTTATTAAGAAACCAATTCACCCCCCCTCTTGGTTTTTTTCCGACCACGCGAACATTCTGCTGCGCGATTCTAACACAGCGAAGTCAAAATTCTGCTGCTGCTATGGACCTCTATTGTTGTAAATATTTGCAGCATAGGCTTGGGGAGCATCTGGTTCTGCAGATTGCTATGAGCGATAACCATCTGTATAATGATCTATGGAAGAACAAATACCACAAAAATTTTCAGGTGCAACAACATTCTTCTAGGTTACAACAAGTTGAGTGACTAAATTCACTAAGGCATGAATTTTGCTGTCTAGTTTCTTTATTTCAACAGAGGAGTCTGTAGCCACATCATTTACTCCTTTAATAACTATTGCATCACCCCTTAAGCTGAATTGTTGGGAATTCGAGGTCATTTTCTCTATCAACCGTCTAGCCTCTACAGGAGTCATATCACCAAGTGCACCACCACTTGCAACATCAATCATACTTCTTTCCATGTTGTTCAGTCCCTCATAAAAATATTGAAGCAGTAGTTGTTCAGAGATTTGGTGGTGGGGACAACTTGCACATAACTTCTTGAATCTCTCCCAGTACTTATAGAGGTTTTCTCCAACCTGTTGCCTGATTCATGAGATATCCTTCCTGATTGCAGTGGTTCTGGAGGAAGGGAAGAATTTCTTTAGGAACATCATTTTCATATCATCCCAGCTAGTAATGGACCTGGGAGCTAAGTAGTACAACCAATCCTTTGCAACTCCCTCCAAGGAATGAGGAAAAGCCTTCAGAAATACATGGTCTTCTTGGACATTCGTAGGTTTCATGGTGGAACAGACAATGTGATATTATTTTAAGTGTTTGTGAGGATCTTCACCTGCAAAACCATGAAACTTGGGCAACAAGTGTATGAGTCCAGTTTTAAGAACATAAGGCACATCTTCATCAGGATACTAGATACATAAGCTATCATATGTGAATTCAGGAGCAACAAGCTCCCTAAGTGTTCTCTCATGAGGTCCAATAGGTTGATCACCTATGTTATCAGTTTGGAAATTATTAGAAGAACTGGAATGACAACGATAGACCGTGAACAAGTACACCGGGTAGGTTCCTAGAAAAGAGAGGTGGGTCACTAATGGACACGCTTAAGTACAAAGTCTTTCCTAGCCAGAACCCTCCTACACATGCACTCTCACACTACCAAGCTATATCCAGAGTTTCCTATGAGAATGGGTTTCAAAAATTTTCTTTCAATAATGACTTATAAAAAAAAATTCCTGCAAGAATGGTTAGGAAACACACAAGAACAAATTATAATTTTTTTAATAAATCTAGAAAAACAAATTAAAAAAAATTGAATTTTGAATTTTTTTTAACAAAGCTAAAAAATTTGAATTTTTTTTAAAAAGAGTTTTTTTTTAAAGAACCCAACAGTGAGTTATCAAAATAGTATTGAGAGAAGTAAGAATGTTAAATGAAACATCAAATCAAATAAAATATTCAAATAATTGAAAATAAAATAATCAAATAACTACAATAAAAATAAAATATTTAAATAACTAAAAATAAAATAAAATATTCAAATAACTGAAAATAAAATAAAATATTCAAATAAGAACCCAATTATATACTTATGGTAAAAACTCTTTCCAACGCACTTGCTTATAGATGTTTGAATAAGATAAGTTAAAGCAAGAAAAACAAATTAGAGAAAAAAAATTTTGAATTTTGAATTTTTTTAATTAAATTAAATTAGGGTTGAACACCCCCTATGAACAAATCAAAGGATGAACAGAGAAACACACTTCTCAAGAAATAGTTCCCACAAAAGAAAGCCCTTAGTTTGTAGGCTAAGAAATTAAGATCCACCACCTAACCCCACACAGGATGAAGGCTCAACAGTTCCCATATAGGAAATCCCAAATGACACAATCAATAAAATAATAATAGTTACCTTAATATCCTTAATTCATCTTGATGTCCTGAATTAATTTTTGGCTTTTGGCCAACCCAATTGACACAAAATATGAAAATTGAAAATAAAAAATAAAACAAAATATTCAAATAACTGAAATAAAATAAAATAAAAACAAAAATAAAAAATAAAAATTGAAAACCTAGACAGAAATCTTGGTTCCCAACAACAACACCAAATTTGATCGATGTTGTACTCGGTCAAATAATTAAAACAGATGAATGTAATACTAGGAAGCTTTCCTAGGTCATCTCCCAAAGACCACAAATTTCTAGAAAAAACTTATCAAATTTTCGAATTAGAACAACAACAAAAGGGGGGTTTTTCATAATTAAAATATTAGATGAAACAGAATAAAAGCAGATTATAAAAATGTGGACGAAAAACATATTAGAATGCAATTGATTTCCTGATTCCAATGCAGTGTCATTTATCCTAGGTTATGAAATTAATTTGAAATTAACCAACTAAGCAAAGATAAATCCCAAATTATATTCCAATCCAAAATTAATCAACTAAGCGAAGATTAATGCCAAATTAGCTTTAACCCTTATTCCAATATGAAATTAACCAAATTATATTCCAATCCAAAATTAATCAACTAAGCGAAGATTAATTTTTGGCTTTTGGCCAACCCAATTGACACAAAATATGAAAATTGAAAATAAAAAATAAAACAAAATATTCAAATAACTGAAATAAAATAAAATAAAAACAAAAATAAAAAATAAAAATTGAAAACCTAGACAGAAATCTTGGTTCCCAACAACAACACCAAATTTGATCGATGTTGTACTCGGTCAAATAATTAAAACAGCTGAATGTAATACTAGGAAGCTTTCCTAGGTCATCTCCCAAAGACCACAAATTTCTAGAAAAAACTTATCAAATTTTCGAATTAGAACAACAACAAAAGGGGGGTTTTCATAATTAAAATATTAGATGAAACAGAATAAAAGCAGATTATAAAAATGTGGACGAAAAACATATTAGAATGCAATTGATTTCCTGATTCCAATGCAGTGTCATTTATCCTAGGTTATGAAATTAATTTGAAATTAACCAACTAAGCAAAGATAAATCCCAAATTATATTCCAATCCAAAATTAATCAACTAAGCGAAGATTAATGCCAAATTAGCTTTAACCCTTATTCCAATATGAAATTAACCAACTAAGCGAAGATTAGTCCCAAATTTTTCGTAACCCTTATTCCAACATGAAATTACCCAACTAAGCGAAGATTAACCCCAAATTATCCTTATACAATTAAGCATTGCATACATCACATAATCTCATCTCTAACACAAAATTAAGCAAACTGTGATATTAGTTTCGATTTATTAAGAATAAACAGATTATCATTCAACACTGAGATTAGAAGATGAAGAGTTAAGAGAACAAACAAAATGAAATTGAAAAACAAAACCTCAAAGATCTACTTGCATTCTCCTCAGAAAATCAATACAAAGAGTTAGCTATCTATTGAAAATCGAAAACACAGAAGAAGAGATATAATTAAAATCGAAACAAGAATTTAAAATAATGACACAAGAGTAAACAAACTTGAATACAAATTGCAGAAGATGAAAGGCGGCTGCGTAGTGTCCTCCCTTCTCAACCCTACATCTCTCTTATATAAATAACCTTAACCCTAATCTTAATCTAGGTTTGGGCCTAACTGGTCTACAAAACACATCATTAGTTGGCTTCAGTGCAGGTTCGTGAACTTCAAACATGTGTAGTATTTTCAATACTTATTCAAATTAAGCGATTCCGGTCTCCTTTGAAATACTTTTTAGTTAACTTCAAAACGCCACCATTTCTACTATTTTCGGAGGTACAATGAATTTAGGAGACTTAAATTACTGAAGCATGTCCATTGGGTCGACTTGGTGCGCTTGACCTGTTTTGGATAATTTATGTAAAATCCAATTTAGCTCCTAATTGAATGATTCTAGATCCTCTAGAAAGATGAATGTGTCTAGTTTATAATGCTTTCCAAATCATGATTTTTGGAGCTCTATAGAAAAATGATAAATAAAACAGTGAACCAATGTTAGTACTGTATAGAATAAAATATGACAATTGGCCCAATTTTCCAAGCCCAAAATTGCTTTAAACTGTAATATGACATCTGGCCTAATCTTCTAGGCCCAAAATTTCTTTAAACTGTCTTGAAAATAATAATAAGCAAAAATTAGATCAAATAGATTCAAATTAATTAAAATCTTGATTATTGGTCCAATGAAGCCTAATTAATAAAAATCACTAATAACAAAAAGTTAAGCCAAAAACACTAATTAAAATAA
This sequence comes from Sphenostylis stenocarpa, assembly GCA_963425845.1. Taxonomy (NCBI): domain Eukaryota; kingdom Viridiplantae; phylum Streptophyta; class Magnoliopsida; order Fabales; family Fabaceae; genus Sphenostylis; species Sphenostylis stenocarpa. Next base: position 45,878,165 of record OY731403.1, read on the forward strand.
GTTTAGAAAGGGAAGAAAATATGAAAATATAATGACTCATCAACGATCTCTTGGTCTTTTAAAAACATAACTTTTTTATTGGGACAGTCAGAAGCATAGTGCCCTCTTCCAAGACATCGAAAGCATTGAATGCCTCTAGTTCTAACTCCTTTGGAAGGTTCTTTATTTTTATATTTTTCTTTTTCTTTTTCTCTTTCTTTTTCTTTTTCTGTATCCCTTCGTGACTCTTCATGTCTAGATGTGGAGGGGTAACCCTCCCTCTTAAAATCTTCCTTAGGATTAGACGTGTTAAGGTAGTCTCTCCTATGAGAATATTTTCTTTTAAATAGTTGTTCTACTCTTACACAAAGTTGAATTAGTTCGTTTAAGTCATTATAAGGTAATAGTTCAACTTTATCCCTAATCTCTAGGTTAAGGCCACTCTAGAACCTAGCAACTGTAATTCGTGGTTCTTCCCTTATCCTAGCCCTCATCATTTATAACTCCATTTTTTGTCTATATTCCTCTATGGTCATATTTTTCTGTTTGATTCATTGAAGCTTATCCATCAACTCCCTATCATAATAAGAGGGCATGTGTCTTTTCCTAAGGACACTTCGGAGTTCATTCCAATACCTAACTTGAGGTTCGTTGGGAATTCTCCTCTCTCGTACTAAGGAAGTCCACCAATACATTGCATGCCCTTGAAGACTAAGGGTTGCCATGGGCACCCTTCTTTCCTCATTGACTTTATGGCACTCAAATAATTGTTCTACCTTCATCTCCCAGTCTAGGTATTCTTCTACATTATCTTTTCCATGAAAGGGAGGAAGGTCTACTTTAGGTTCTTTGGGATGATCCACCCTAGTCCTATGTCTCCTAGGGGGGAGTGTTGATAGTAATCATCATTGTAATGACTACTATAAACCTCCATGCGTGGTGAGTGGGGTTCTTCATGGTGTTCTAATCTTTTCCTAAAACCCTCACTTATATTTTTAGTTTTATGTTTATTATCTAAGAGTTGGGAAAACATAGCCCTTATTTCCTCATCTCATTTTTCAATTTTCTCTTCTAAAGTGCTAAGCTTGTCCTTAACGGAAGAGTGTTTCCTAGATCTACGGTAGCTCCCACCCACACTAGAATGACTTGAGGGTGCATGAGAATGGTCACTCATTTTTGTTTAAGAAAGATTTTCATAATAATTTGAAAAATTGTTTTTCACAAAAATGAAGTGACAAAGGTTTTCACAAAAGAAGTTTTTCAAGTGTGTGTGTGACGGACCCCTAAGACCAAAGAAAGGTCAACTAGTCGTTGAAAGACTCACCTAGATTTTGTCATGGAAAAAATAAATTCTACTTGTAAAAATGTACACAAAGTAAACTAGACGGAAACCTAGAGTGAAAGTCCAGGTGACACTTAGTGAGCCTCTTGGGACACTTCCACAAGACTAATTCGTGAAACTATTACAATGTTTTAACTAGGAGATGGGATTGTACCAAGGACATTTTCCCAAGACACCCACAAAAGCAAAATTTACAACAATAATTATAAAAAACAACAAAATCCATGACAAAATTACAACCAAGATTTTAGCACAAAAAATTTTGTTGCGGCTTCATTTGTAGAATTTGGTTAATTTTTCCGCTACTACTTTAGGGTTCCTCACTTGGTCAAGTGTTTCACTCTTCTTGCACCCCAATTCTTGATTCTCAAGCTTTTCTTGAAGAACACTTTCTCCTTTCTTCTTAACAACACCTAAGATGCTACCTTAAAGAAGAAGTGAGTTTCCAAGAAACAAGGAAATTAAAATGGTTTTCTTGTTTCTTTGAGTGCTCAAGATGCAAGAATAAAAAGAGACAATCAAGTGATTAGAATTATTATTTGACAAACTTAAGAAATTCAAAAAAAGACAAGCAAGAAAATTTAGCAAATTTTAAAAGAATCACTCAAAAGAAGCCTAAGAATGGATTACAAAACAAAAGACTAAAGTTGAATCACTTTATAAGTCCAATTTAATTTTGACCAATTATACACCCTATTCATATCTTTATACATGCAATTTTTTTAAATTCAACTATTATTTCAAGGAATGTGGGACTTATTTAAGAGTTTCAATTTTTCTTTTAAATTTTCTTCTTCCTAAGTCTCGGCTTTGTAAGAATTAATGGTTGAGTTCAAGAGGGGGGATGAATTGAACTTTGAAACCTTTTTCAAAAATGCTTTTCCTTTGAAAGAATTAGTAATCTTTATTCAATATTTTATTAGGAAGATTCGGTTTTTAACAAGGCAAGAATATAAAACAGGAATGAAAAGAGAAAAGTACAGAAATACAACACAAGAGTTTTTATATTGGTTCACTCTTTCCAAGAGCTACATCCAGTTCTTGACAAACCTGTCGAGTTCCACTAAAACCAAGTGAATATACAAACCAGTAGATACAAACCAATCTACCCCAAGATCTATCTTACAACACCAGCAACCAAACCCACTGCTGTAACCAATGCAAATTCAAACACAATCTACATAATCAAAATTTGTATAGAGTAATGAAAAAGATAAACCTGGACAATAGCTTTTGTAATACAAAAGTCCAAAAACAAATTTTCTAACACAGAACTTCCTCTCTTGAAGATCTTTCAACAATCTTGATCGAAGTGCCTTATGATATGAATGTGTATGAATGCTCAGAGAAAAACAAGAATACCAGAGCTCAAGGATTGCTTTAATCGATTTTCAAATTGTGTATTATAAGAGAGAAATCAAAACTGTATTTATAGAGAACAACTGATAGTTTTAATTGATTAAAATGATATTTTAATCAATTGATTTCATTTAAAACTATTTTAATCGGTTAATTCAAGCTTTTAATGGATTAAAACTGCTAGAAGAAAAAATGGTAGCTCTCTGTTTTAACAAATTAAAACTCATTTTAATAGATTAAAAACCTGAGGTACTCAAAATATGAATTATGACTTAGAACATTTTAATCTGTTGATTTGTCAATTTAACAAATTAATACTGCGAAACCGTTAACATGGAAAAACCATCAAGAACATTTTAATCTGTTGATTTTATGGCCTAATCAATTAAAATGCCGGTTGTACATATACATTTTCTATTTCAAGTGATTTTATCAGATTAAAACTAATTTTTAATAGATTAAAAAAAATATTTGTTCTTTCAAAGTTCAAAGATTCGTTTTGCATGAAGTATGATAAATTCTATGATATGCAACAGTTATAGGTGCTATCACAAGATATATTATAAGTATCAAGAGATTAAATTTTGTACCTATAACCTATCTACTCACACACACACAAACAAAATAATGATACTTCATATGTCTTCATCAAATCAAACAAGTGCTTCAATTTCCCCCTATTTGATGGAGACAAATATCCACTGCACCTGCACAATAAAAAAAAATAGCAACAGACATATGTTTGTGATGGGTGTGTAGTGACAGTGCTATATCACTCTTCTCCCCCTATTTGACTTCATCAAAGATCACATACAATCCACAAATTACATTCAGGTACCCAAATGACAAAAAAAAAATATTACGCAAGTAAGATAAAACTGACAAGAGGAGATTTCATTCATTACCATCCTAGGGACCCTGATTTAATTAGAGGTCTCCAATTCTGTTTTAGATATCATTTAGCTAATTGTTAATATGTTGGAACCTAGCAATTGAATCCTCATAAAGCCGATGCTGGCGAGCTTGCATAACATATGTCATCTCCATGTGGCGCCTTTGATTAGTTTGAATTTCATTCATTTGGTGCAGCATAGTCCTTTCAAAGTGTGAAAGAGGGGTGCCACGATCAGGTGGAGCCACATATCGAATCATGTCTAATGGAGACTGCTGAGCCACAACATCTTCCATGGGATCTGCTTGTCTTGGTTTAGTGTCACTTGGAGCACCAGTGCCCTCTTCTTCTTCTTCTATATTGTCATCCTCTTGATCTCTCCCAACTTCCTCTTTTGAGATCCAGTCACCATCAATCTTTAGGAACCCCATTTTATGAAGGATTGAATTGTTAACCTCATTTGTGTAGCGTACAACTTCAGAAAGTTCCCCTTCTAGATCAACACCAAAGTGAGTGAGAAATTTAGAACTTAAAATAGAATAGGGATATCTAAAGTCACTTAGCCTCTTTGCTTTGAGCATATGGTCTTTAACAACAAATACCCAATTCAGTCTGATTCTTTGGTGGATACAGTACATGAGAACCAAATCACCTTCATTCAGCAGTGCATGATTGCTCCCCTTGAGAGTAAGCTGTTAGGCCACTATGAATGCAAGCAACCTTTCTTCAAGTTTAAGCTTCCCAGTATTGAATGAACTCATAGAGTCGTGCTTATTCTTCAGGCAGGAACGAAAATAATGCACTTTGTTGAACTCTTCTACAACATTAGTGTATCCTTTAGAGACTTTGACCCCTTCATTTTTGAGACCATCAACATTGTTCAGATAGCAGGAGTAACCTCAATGTCCACTCCTTTGACTTGAGTTTTAAGAGTAGAACCTTTAAAGGACAAGTTAGTAAAGAAAACTTTGATGAGGTCAGGATAGATTCTATCGTTGAGTTCCAAGAAGCTCTGAAGTTTGTGGTGTTGTAGTAGTTTTCGCAACCCTTTGAATCCTTCAGCATCCAACCAAGAGAATTTCAGTATTTTGGGAAGATTGATATGTTTCCTGCTCATTCTATGAATGAACAAACCCATTTTGTCTTGGATCCCATTGAACCAAGTTTCAGTGAGCCCTCCTCCTGATATTTCTTGAGTAGTAGCTGAGGATTCACCTCTGCTGAACTTCTTTCTTCCAGATTTGGAGCACTTGAACATGGTGATTGATAAGTGAACCAAATATAGAAATGGGAGAATAGTTTACCTTGCCAAGAGTGAACACAAGGTTTTCGAATAACTAGGGAATGATCCAGAATAAGAGAAATGGGAGCATTCTAACTCTTTAGCTACTTTGAATAGTCAAATTTGTTATGTAGTGAGTTACGTCAGCTTGTTCCCTGTATCAAAAATAGAAAAGACAAAAAAGAAATAATGGGTGCATAAATTTAATCCTTTACCTGCATTGTAGACCCCAAATCTTGCCCAGCCTCAAAATAAAGAGCATAAGACCTCCAATTCGAAGATGGGCAAGTCCTAAAAGGTCCCTAGGATAAACTAATAGGCCCCATATTAGAGTAGGAAGGTTTTTTTGTACGAAAAAAATAAGAAATTCCACCTGAAAGATCGAGACCGCCTTCTTGATTGGTGAGACACTCGTCTCGACCTTGCTAGGCGAGATGACGGTCTCGACCTGACAGGCGCGAATCCCTATAAAAGGAGGGCGCTCTCCCCTTCTTTTCAAACAGTTCTCCAACTTTCTCTTCTATCATTTCTCCAAATTCTTCTCCTAGAGCCCCTCCGAAACATTTCTGGAGTTTTCTGAGTGTTCTTAGAGAGTTTTTTTTTTAAAGTTGCGAGAAAGAGCAACCAACGTTGTAGAGAGAAGGACTGCCAAAAAACGTCCTATTTTAAAAGAATTAATCAAGAAAGCTTGCTCCGGAGGTTTCTTCACTTTCTCCCTCTCTTTTACCGCCTTATTGCTTACATTTATCTGTACATTAGCAGTTAGGGCCATGTAGTCACTATTTTTAAATTCCGCAAATAAAAAGGGTAAAAGTGTCATTTTAAAAGTTTATTTATGAGATAAACGACCTATCATAGGGAACCCGAAAGGGGCATTGTGGGGGTGCTAATACATTCCCCACACGTAACTAACTCTCTTACCCGACTCTGGTTATAACGACCAAAGTTGGTTTTTTAAAACCATTACCTTCTTTTTTTTCCTTTTCTGATGTTTTTGGTAAAAACATCGGTGGCGACTCCATAAGAACCCTTTTCAAAAACTTGGCTCTTCGGTCCAGCCCGGTTATCGGACAACCTAAAAGCCCCTTTTTGAAAACCTCGCTCTTAGGTCCAACCCGGTTATCGGACAACCTAAAGGTGTTGTAACGCCACCTTTAAAAATGCAAAATGGAAGTCATAACCATCGCGTCGCTCCGACCGCCTCTTTTGACGGTGATGACAGATGGCGACTCCACTAGGGAAGCCTAGAGAGTTGATCCCATTTAGTGATGGGCCAGTTTAATAAATATACTTAGAAATTTCGCTTTTACCCTACCTTGTTTTATAACATGTTTATTTGTTTGGCTTTAATAACTGTTGTTTCTTTATTTTACGCAATTGTTTGAAATACAAACTGTACACAAACCCTTGCACACAACAGTTCCCTCTATACTCGGGGGCAAGTGAGAAATCCATAGGGAGTGGGTGGCAGGTACGATTTTCCGTAGTGAGGGCCATGAGCCCACCGGTATGATCGGAAACCACCACTCAAGTGATAACCTTCATCTTTTGGCACAAAGACTGATTATGGCCTTAGTGTTAAGCATGGTCAGAAGGCTGGAGAGTGGGGACCCTATAATGGGGGCACCTTGGGGGCCTGACCTTGGTGAGAACAATTAGAACCTACCTTTGCCAATGCACTTTTCTACAGGAAAACCCTACCTCGTAAATAAAACGACATCCTAACTATTCACTGATGAGTGAATTGTGTGTGCATTTGTTTGCTGCATTTGATTGCATAGCATAACCAAACAACAGATAAAAATAGAAAAACCACAAAAATATTTTCGCAATAAACACCCTTATCTCGGACAGTCTACCTTTTAACTAGCCTGGTTTCAGGTTCTTTGTAAGCTAAGTAGCCATGCAGTCCGACAGAAGAGATAAGGGACGTTAAAATTATCCTTTCACAATAAACCATTTTTTCTTGGACAGTCTGCCTTTTAGCTAGCCTTGTTTCAGGTTCTTTGTAAGCTAAGTAACCACGCAATCCGACAGAAGAGATAAAAGGCTATAAAATGAAAACAAAAAAATCAAATAAAAACCCAATCAAATAAAAATGGGACCTTGTTCACAAACATTAAAATCATAAAACATCCATATAGATAACTTATTCTTGGAAAAATATATAACACTATCATGCATCATGTAGGAATGAAACATGATAACGTTTAGAAACAAAAAACAAACACTCGCATACATACCTACAATAAGCATCATGTTCATAGCATGCATTTTTGGTTTTTAGAAAATGGAGGGGACTAGTAGACAATTGAAGAAAATAGACATTCCCTGATACCATGTTGAGAAATTAGAACGACTTTGCGCATTGATGCCACCAGAGGTCTGCTCCGATTTCGAAACATCCTACGGATATATTCTCGATCTGCTGAAGATCTATGTCGATCCTACTTTTATCAAGATTCTAATTCATTTTTGGAACTCTAGGTTGCACTGCTTTGAATTCCCGCAATTCGATATGGTGCCCACTTTGGAGGAGTATGAGATTATGTTAAAATGACCCAAATCAGCCGGGGTTCATATCCGCCATGGGGCATATACTCCTGCAGCACAAGTCGCTGCCATCATCCGATTGCCATCTCGACAGACTACCCTAATAGCAAAAGGGAATGCCCAGGGTTGGAAAGTCTCAATGTTAGAAGACCATCTGTCCTCTTTGGCTGAAAGGGCAGAATGGACTGCTTTTAACAAAACCCTGGCTTTAATCATATTCAGAACAATACTATTTCCCTTCCATCTCAACACGATGGACCAAGCCGTCATGGACACCTTCTTTGCCTAGGATGTGAACTTGAAGAGTCCCTTGCCTGCACTTCTTGCCGACACCTTGCTTTCGGTGGAATTATGTCACCAGAAGCAAGGAAAAGCACTTAGATGTTGCTTTTCACTGCTTTTCGTGTGGGGTATCACACATTTTTACGCCTCTAGTCACATGGGGATGTTCCCCGACCCTTTGAGAAGCTTCTCCAAAATCTATCCTCACCATAGACGGTCTACAAAGGCAATGAAAGAAGAAGGGTCACGAGATAGAGTGCCTCAAGGATCAATGTTCTGATTATAATGAACAAGTTATCCGAGCATCCAAAACTGCCAAAATCAGCTCGGATAACCAACTTTAAGAAATAACCGCCAAATCAGCACGCCTTGAGGCCGAATGCACAAAATAGGCTCAGACGATCAAGGAGTTTCTACAAGACCTCACAAGGACTCGGTCTGAAATATGCCAAGAGCGGGAGAATAACTAGAGGCTTAACAAAAGCCTCACTAAGCTGCGCTGCAAAGAAAGGGATGGATTAGCTCAATACGGTCAGGTGCCACGAGAAAAAGATTGAGCCCTTGCAAAACTTGACGAGGTACAAGCCTTGGTCGTCCATCAGGAGGCGAAGATCAAAGAGGCTCAAAAGTACAGCGAATATATGAGCCAGGCGGTCCAAAAGCAAACCGAAGCACTCGCCCGTCACGTCCGGGAAGCCGAAAGAGAGTTACATAGAGATCAAGACCCGCCTGTGGGCTTCTTTAGGCTTTTCCGTTTCTGTCAAAAGTTGCTTCGTAGCGTGGAGTAGGGGAATGTACACTTTCTACGAATAAATAAAATTTCTTTATTCAACAGTTGTCTACTTGCATGCATTTCATTCATTTGCATATTTGATTTCCCCTCCTTCACTATTAATAAATAAGATAATAAAAAGGAAGGATTAATTGACACGTCTTCCAATCAGAAGGATGGAGAGAAAACCGCTCATAATCAAGCTCTCCCCAATGGTCGATTCACCACAAGAGGATAATAAGCCTCGGTCATTGGTTCTCAAGGTCAATAAAGAAGAGGGGGCAAGGACGCCTGTGCGACTATTTGTGCCTCATCCTTTCCCCTATGAATCAAATAAAGTTGTACCATAGAGATATGGGGAATCTTCACCAATAAAGGAGGATATCTCCAACATAGCTAGCATTGGGGGCATGACCAGAAGCGGAAGTATATACTCCCCAAGGAATTACAAGCAGATGCCCCCAAGAATAAAGGAAAAAATAAAGAATCCAAGGAGGAGACCGACGAATTACTCCAATTCACAAGGCAAAGTGAGTATTCCATTATCGACCAGCTCAATCATACACCTACAAAGATAAATTTGTTATCTCTAATGATGAGTTCGAAATTGCATAGAAACACCCTGATGAAGATTTTGAGCGAGGCGCATGTAGCCCGCATGATGATGAAACATGGTTACCATCCTGGCCAAGGACTGGGGGCAGACTCCCAAGGGATGAGGGAACCCCCAGAATTCAAAGATAACCCTCTAAAGTATGGCCTAGGATTTGACCCTATGAAGGGTCGAGAAGAAAGAGGAAAAGGGAAGTCTCCCCTCCTCACACTCAAGCAGATTTTCCGAAGCGGAGGGATGCAAGCGTCACGAGCAACCTTAGTCATTAGGAGTTCTTTTTCCTTTCTTAAGGAATGTAAACCTAGTGATTGTTAGAGATTATCCCCCGGGGCTAGCCCGACCCCCGGGCATCTTTTGGGCACATATTCCCTTACTAATTAATAAAGAATATATTTCTTACTATTCGCTTCTCTTCTTGCTACTTCACGCCTAGACCTCATAATAACCATGTTTAAGTAAACGAAAGAAAGAAGAAGAATAAAAGAGCGTCCAAATAATCAAAATGTACCATTGCCATAATAATCAAGCTAGTTGATTAGAAGCACAAAATAAGGTTTTATCTCACCATAAATAAAGTCGTGTTTCGCTAATATTGTGTAAAAACAAAAAGAAGAGAAAAAACCCATAGAAGCCAAAGGCCAAAAAGAAAAAGGGCAAAATACCTCGTAGGAAACCCACTAAGGGGGCTACTCAAAAGTTAGGGTCAACCCGCTAGGAAACCCGAACAAAAATAAAGGGTAGCCTAGGCAAAAAGTAGGGTTACAAAATAAGGTCCGATAGGATTCCCAAAATAAGGAAAAAAAGGGAACCTAGACAAAAGATAGGACCAAAACACAATATCCTAGTCCGAAGACCCGAAGGGTTGTCTGGGGAAATCAGTCAGTCATGAAAGCAATGAAAATAGGCTAACACACAAATCCATAAAGAAAAACGTTTATTTAAACATCAGCTTAAACACTCAAGCCAACCCTAGCCAACCATTCTTACAAAATCTCCTCTAAATAAAAATAAACCACCTAAAACACAAGTCATTGAATTTATCCTCTTACTTCTCTTCTGTTGACCCTTACTACATTATTCTAACAATTAGTTTGGGAATATGGAGGCGTATAATCAACAAGTGGATTGAAACCCCTAGAGATAGGAAAAAGTGCACCAACATGGCAAAGTGTGCTCTCCAAACAAAAAGATCATTCTTCGGTCACGTTAAGTCTGAAACAACACAAATCAGTACAGCAGAGAAGCAAACATCAGAGGAGCCCCGTCTCTTTAAGACACACCAGCTAATCCTTCTAAAAAACTAATGAAATAGCATTATAGGACATCAAACATGAAAACATTGCATGCATAAAATGTTTTGGAACAAGGTCCTATTTCTTCAAAAAAAAAAACCTCTAAAAAGTGAGACCACCGTCTCGATTATTGAGACCGCCTTCCCGAATTGTGAGACCGCCGTTTCACAATTTGATAGAAACAAGATTGCCTTCTCAATTGGCGAGAAGGTCGTCTCGTCATGTGCCAATGGCAAGACCGTCATCTCACAATTCTAGATGGCGGTCCCGAGTCTCATTAAATCGAGACCGCCGTCCCGAAATCCCAAATGACAGTCTCGACTAGCAGTGAAAATCCTATAAATAGGGGAGCATGCGGGGTGGTTTGGAGCATCCATTCTTGCTTTCTCTGCACTTTTTTCTACATTCTTGAGTACTTTTACCAAAGATGCATATAGGAGAGTCAACCAGGAAGAGAGGGCGGGGTTCCAACCCAAACACATCTGCGGCCCCGGTTCCTCCGGACACTACCTAGCTGACACCCCAGCACCAGGCCAGGCTCAAGCACATCTGGGGCTATGCCTGACACCCTATGTTGAGGTTGGATTTTCACATCCTCGCGGAATTTGGATGGGAGGACGACGTGCGAGGGTACAACGAGAGTATTGGGTGGGACTTCCTCCTCCAACATAGTGTCTTTCATTCTTTAGTTTATGAATTAGTCCAATATAGGGAACCCGAAAGGGGCATTGTAGGGTGCCTAACACCTTCCCCACACGTAACCAACTCCCTTACCCAACTCCCTTACCCAACTCCCTTACCCAACTCTGGTTGTAACGGCCAAAGTTGGTTTTTTTCTAAACCAATGCCTTCTCTTTTTTTTCCTTTTTCGATGTTTATAGTAAAAACATTAGTGGCGACTCCATAGAACCCTTTACAAAAATCTCGCCTCTAGGTTCAGCCCGGTAATTGGACAACCTAAAAGCGTTGACCATCTTTTACGAAAATGCGAGTCATTCAAAACCATCTCGTCACTCCGGCAGGCTCTTTTGACAGAAGCGACAGATGGCGACTTCGCTGGGAAAGCTAGAGAGTTGATCCCATTTAGTGATGGACTAACTTAAATAAATAATGATTTGAAATTATGATTTTACCCTTCTTTGTATTTATAACATGCTTTATTCTATGGCTTTAATAACTGTTGTATGTTTATTTTTTTTTTACAAATTGTTTAAAATAACAACTGTACACAAACCTTTGCACACAACAGTCCCCCTATACCCGGGGGCATGAGGAATGAACTTAGGGAGTGGGTGGCAGGTACGACCGACCATAGTAATGGCCTCGATTTGCCTACAAGTCGTTTTCGGAAACCATCACTCAAGGTGATAACTCTCCTTTCTTGGTCTAAGAACATCGAAATGGAGATCCATGCATGGTTCGAAGACTGAGAGATTGAGGGGACCCTATAATGGAGGCACCTTGGGAGCCTGGCCTTCGTGAGAATATTAGAACCACCTTGAAAATGCACTCTTCTACAAGATACCCCAACCTCATAATGAAACTACATCGCTCTGTTTGCGGATGAGTGAATTGTTTGTGCATTTGTTTGTTGCATTTTTTTGTTGCATAGCATAATCATACAACAACAAATAAAAAAATTAATAATGCAAATAAAATAACATCTCAAAAACTTTTAGTAATAAATAACCTTTATCTCGGACAGTCTTCATTTAAGTTAGTCTGGTTTCATGTTCTTTATAAGCTAAGTAGTCACGTTGACTTACAGAAGAGATAAAGGAGTAATAATACCAAATAATTTTTATTTTGACAAAGTCAAATCATTCATACCCACATCATCTCATAAGTGGTAAAATCAAGAGAGAAAATAAATGCATAAGGAAAAGTATGTATACACATCATCCTAATAAATCTCTCATGCATGAGAATGTCCATTCTAGGGGGCATTAGATATCCTTAGACATAGGTGAAAGAGACCCCAGTGCATTTGTAATCTTCCACAAGGAAGGGACAAGTGTGCTAAAGGTATGGTAACCTTCGTAAAACTCGTCAATCAATGATGGGGAAGGAACCATTACACCAAAGTGAGTATGGTACTCCCTAAAAGCATAAGCTTTAAGGAATATATCGAAGCCACTGTCTTAGGACACATCTGTCCCACACTCGTCATTCATTTTAAATAATAAAATTCATTTTGCATTCTAGAAGTGGTTGTCTTCCTGTGGTCCGAACTCGCGCACAAAAAGCCAAAGCGATGGAACAACTAGAGGGTGATTGTGCTTCTCGCCATGAGGATGAAGAAGAAGAGGAATTCTTCTATGAACAGAAGGCCCTCGCGCAGTCTGAAGCAAGGGCGGTACTCATCCAGCCCCCTCTGGAAGAGAGACTAAGGGCCATGGAGGGGCATAACTTCGACATAAGAGAGGTGACTGATATGTGCCTCGTTAAGAACATATGCTTCCCTACAAAGTTCAAGGTCCTAGACTTCCCAAAGTACAAGGGAATGACTTGCCCCAAAAGCCATCTTACTATGTACTGTCATAAGATGGCTCCACACACCAATAACAAAGAACTCCTGATCCATTGTTTACAGGAAAGCCTGGCTGATTCAACTTTGAATTGGTATATGTAGCTGGAAAGGGGACAAGTCCAGAGCTGGAGACAGCTAGCAAACGCCTTTCTTTGTCATTACAAATATATCATTGATCTGACCCCCGACAGGTCAGATCTTCAAGCACTAAGCAAGAGGAGTGACGAATCCTTCAAGGCGTATGCTCAACGCTAGAGGGAGCTGGCCGCCCAAGTAGAACCCCCACTGTCGGACAAGGAAACCGTGTCCATGTTCATAAACTCGTTGACTAGACCCTATTATGACAAGATGATAGGGAACACGTCAACCCTTTTCGCGGATGTGGTAACCATTGGCGAGAGGGTGGAGCAAGGATTAAAGAGTGAAAGGATAGTGCAACCTTACTCCTCCAACGCGTCATTCAAGAAGTCCCTAGGTAAGAAGAAGGAGGGAAGCATAAACGCCATCAACCTCACCACTCCTTCTTCTTCTGCAAAGCCAGCTAGGAATAGATAGGAAAGGAAGTTTACTCCCATTCCAACCTCTTATGGGAGTTTACTGCCTAAGCTAGTAGAAGACAAGCTCCTGGCATACATCCCTCCAAGAAAGGTGGACCCACCTTACCCTGAGTGGTATAAGCCTAATGAGAAGTGCGCTTATCACTCAGGTGCTCCCGGGCACTCAATGGAAACTTGTCGGGCCTTAAAATTCAAGTTCTAGGAACTAATAAATGTCAGGTGGGTCACCTTTGATGCTCTTGGCCCCAGCATAGATGTCAAGCCTTTGTCACAACTTGAAGGATAGGGCTGGATATGGAGGACCAGCTGTTAGGGTTCTTTTTTTAAAGCTTTCCTTGTACTTCTTGCGGTCCCAGCCCGTGACCGTGAGATCACTAATTAAAAGGGCATTTGTACATATTCTTTTTTAATACATGAGGCATTTTTCATGTATATTCCTTTTTTAATTTTTTTTCTCTTCTATTTATTATTCTTTCAAATTAAGCGAATAATAAAATCTCTACCTAAAACAGAACCTTAAAAAACAATCATGTCTGTGATTGATGATTCTCTACGGGATCCGAAAGCCGAAGGCGAATGGATCGAATCTGACAGTGAGCAGGGGACCATTTCCCCGAACATGCAAAGACTGTTGGAAAGAGAAGCTTTCTCCATACAACCCTATCAAGAAGAAACAGAGGGCATCAATTTGGGACAAGGAAACGATAAAAAGGAAGTAAATATTGGCACCCAGATTGAGAGTAGCATCAGGGAAGGGTTAATACACTTATTGAAAGAATGCGTTATCGTATTCACATGGTCTTACCATGACATGCCTGGGCTTGATGCAAACATAATGGAGCATAGATTACCTTTAAAAGAGGGTTTTCAACCGATAAAGCAGAAGCTAAGAAGGATGAAACCTAATTGGTCCTTGAAAATCAAGGAGGAAGTACAAAAACAACTAGACGCTAACTTCTTAATAGTATCCAGATACCCCGAGTGGTTGGCCAACATCATACCAGTCATCAAGAAGAATGGAAAGATTAGAGTATGTGTGGACTATAGGGATCTAAATCGTGCAAGCCCAAAAGACAATTTCCCTTACCACATATTGATATGTTGGTAGATCACACTACTAAGAACACACTCTATTCCTTCATGGAAGAATATGCGGGGTACAACCAGATTAAGTTGGTTGTCGAAGATAGATAAAAAGCCTCCTTCATTACACTGTAGGGAACGTTCTGTTACAAAGTCATGCCTTTTGGACTAAAATACACAAGGGCTACCTATCAAAGGACAATGGTAAGGTTATTCCATGACATGATTAACAAAGAATTAGAAGTTTAGGTGGATGACATGATTACCAAGTCCAAAATGAGATGGGCAACATCCTATATTTGAGGAAACTTTTCGATCGACTTCAAATATATCAACTTAAGCTAAACCCAACTAAGTGTATATTTGGAGTATGGTCGGGTAAACTCCTCGGGTTCATCATTAGCCAAAGAGGAATAGAGGTAGACCCCGACAAAACCAAGGCAAATTTGGAAATGCCCCCACCAGAAACTGAAAAGGAGATCAGAGGGTTTTTGGTATGAATCAATTACATAGCAAGGTTCATCGACAACTCACGGATAAATGTGCACCCATTTTCAAGTTGTTGCGCAAAAATCAACCTACAGTTTGGAATGAGGATTGCTAGCAAGCTTTCGTGAAAATTAAGTTGTGCTTAACTAATCCACCAATATTGGTGCCGCCCACTGAAGGGAAACCCCTAATCCTTTATCTCTTAGTACTCGACGAATCTATGGGATGTGTGCTCGGTCAACAGGATGATACGGGAAAGAAGGAACAAGCCATATATTATCTCAGCAAAAAATTCCTAGACTATGAGACCCATTATACACCACTCGAAAAAACGTGTTGTGCATTAGTGTGGGCAACTCAACGTCTCCGACAATATATGTTTAGACATACGACCTGGTTGGTTTCCATGATGGACCCAATCAAATATCTGTTCAAAAAACCCATCTTGACCGGAAGGATAGCAAGATGGCAAGTGCTTCTATTCGAATTTGACATCGCCCATGTCACTCAAAAAGCTATCAAGGGTAGTCCTCTAGCAGACTACCTAGCACATGGATCAGTAAACGAATATCAATCCCTACAAGATGATTTTCCAGATCAACATATCATGCATATCTAACACGAAGAACCCAAAGACAATGCATGGACCATGTTCTTCGATGGATCCTCGAATATGCTTGGACACGGGATAGGAGCTGTTTTAATATCCCCTGAAAAGAGGTACATCCCTATCACCGCCATCAAAAGAGGCGGTCGGAGCGACGCGATGGTTTTACTAAAACTCGCGTTTTTTTAAGTGATGCTACAACACCTTTAGGTTGTCTGATAACCGGGCTGGACCTAAAGGCGAGGTTTTCGAAAAAGGGTTTTGGAGTTTCCACCAATGTTTTATCCGGAAACATTGGAAAAGGAAAAAAAAGAGAAGGCATTGGTTTAGAAAAAAAGAGTAGACCCCAAATCTTGCCCGACCTCAGAATAAAGCCAGAAAGCAGCCTATTCGAAGACGGCCGAAGCTTAACAAGTCATTAGGAGAGGCTATTAGGCTCCCGTACCAGGATAGGAAGGTTTTTAGGCCCAAAAATAAAGTTTCTCGCCCTGAAAGGACGAGACCGCCGTCTGAAAGGACCAGACCGCCGTCTCGTCTGAACGCCAGGACGAGACCGCCGTCTCGGTTTTCCAAACGGCGGTCTCGTTTCCCGCAAATTCGAGATGGCGGTCTAGATTCTCCAGACGGCGGTCCCATTTCCTGCAAAACCGAGACGACGGTCTGGTTTTTCCAGACGGCGGTCTCGTTTTCTGGATTGGTCGAGACGGCGGTCTGGACTTTCCAGACGGCGGTCTCGACATTGTCAGAGGAGACGGCGGTCTCGACCTGTCAGGCGCGAAAAACTATAAATAGGGGCGCTCTCCCCCTCATTTACACACAGGCTTCCAAGAGCTCTCCCTTCTCTCTAGCTTTTCTCTCTCTAAGAATCCCTCCGAAGCATTTCCGGAGTTTCTGAGTGTCTTTAGGAGTATTTTAAGCGTTCGAAATCTTCTTTAGGACCCCTCCGAAGCATTTCCGGAGTTTTCTGAGAGTGTAGAGTGAAGGGTTGCCAAAACGCACCCACTTTATATATAAAAAGCTTGCCTTGGAGGTGCATAATTCTCTCCCTCTATCTTCATTACTGCCATTTAAATTATGCAATAGAAGTTAGGGCCATGTAGTCATACATTTAAATTCCGCACAATAAAAAGGGTAAAAGCGCTATTTTACAGTTTAATTATTTATTCAAGCTAGCCGACCTATCATAGGGAACCCGAAAGGGCGTCGTAAAGGAACTAATACTTCCTTTACACGTAACTAACTCCCTTACCCAACTCTGGTTCTAATGACCAAGTTGGTTTTCGAAAACCAACGCCTTTTTAAAAAAAAACCCTTTTCCGATGTTTATGGTAAAAATATCGGTGGCGACTCCATAGAACCCAAATTAAATAAATCCCCGAGTTAGCCCGGTTATAGGACAACTCAGGGATACTTTTGAAAACCTCGCCCCTAGGTTAGCCCGGTTATCGGACAACCTAAAGGCGTTGTAACCACCAATAAAAATGCGAAAATCAAAGAAGAGTCGAAAAACCATCGCGTCGCTCCGACCGCGCCCCGCTTTCGGGGAGGCGGCGACGATGGCGACTCCACCGGGGAAGCCTAGAGAGTTGATCCCATTTAGTGATGGGCTGGCTTAAACATAATTAAAGCCGAAAAATAGCGCTTTTACCCTTACCTTGTATTATAACATGTTTTATTGTTTGGCTTCCAATAAACCGTTGTTTGTTTATACTTCCGCAAATTGATTGGAATATAAATTGCACACAAATCCCTTGCACACTACAGTTCCTCCTATACCCGGGGCAAGTGAGAAAACCATAGGGAGTGGGTGGCAGGTACGGTTCGCTGCAGTTAGGGCCTTGTGCCCACCAGGTGTGATCGGAAACCACCACTCAAGGTGATAACCTTCCTCTTTTGGCAACAAGACCGACTCCGGCCTTAGTGCCGAGCATGGTTGGACGGCTGGAGAGTGGGGACCCTATAATGGGGGCACCTTGGGGGCCTTAGCCTGGTGAGAACAGCTAGAACCTACCCTAAACAATGCACTTTTCTCGAGGAGAACCCTACCTCGTGATAAAAACGGAATCTCGCCTGTTCGGGGATGATCGAATTGTGTGTGCATATGTTTGTTGCATTTGTATGTTACATAGCATGAACAAACAACAGAACAAAATCACAAAAAAATATTTTTCAAATAAACCCATTATCTCGGATAGTCTCGCCTTTCAGCTAGCCTGGTTTCGAGTTCTTTGCAAGCTAAGTAGCCACGCAGTTCCGACAGAAGAGATAAAAGGCTATAAAATAAACAAATAAAATATAAAAAAAAAACAAAAAAAATAAATGTAAACAAACTTCTGACAAAGTCAACTCATCCATATTACATCATATCATGAGTAAAGAAAAAACAAAGAGAGAAAATAAAATTGAGAGTGCATTCAACATCATTTAAATAAAACATCTCATACATAAGCATACTCATGATAGCTTAAGCACTCAACACGCATTAATAAAACTTCTTGGACATTCTAGAAAGTGGTCGGTCCTCTCCCCACTCGTACTCGTGCGCAAAAGGCTAAGGCAATGGAGAGTTTAGAGGAGCAAAACCGCAAGCTTACTGCAGAGGTTAACATCCTCCGTGAACAAATGGCCCAACTAATGGAGGTCGTGCGCCAAGGCCCGAGCAAGGGCGGCGAGGGCCAAGCCGAGCATATCCCTCCTCATGAGGAAGAGGAGGAAGAACACTTCTATGGCGATAAGAATGTTAAGACCGCACGCCTCCTTACTCCGCAGATATCCAAACAACAACTCTCCGCCCTAGAGGAGAGGTCGAAGGCGATCGAAGGGCATAACTTCGACGTCAAGGAGGTGGCCGACATGTGCCTTGTGAAGGACATCCGCTTCCCTCCAAAATTCAAGATCCCGGACTTCCCCAAGTACGCCGGATGACCTGTCCTAAGAGCCATCTTACGATGTATTGCCGTAAGATGGCCGCCCATGCCGACAATGAGAAACTCCCGATCCATTGCTTTCGGGAGAGTCTCGCGGACACGGCTCTCAACCGGTACATGCAGTTGGAAAGAGGGCAGGTCCAGGACCGGAAGCAGCTGGCAGACGCTTTCCTCCGTCGCTACCGTTACAACATCGATCCGACACTCGACGAGTCGGATCTCGAGCTCTAAGCAAAAGGAGCGACGAGGCCTTCAAAGCATACGCCCGTAGATGGAGGGAAATGGCAGCCCAAATAGAGCCTCCTTTGACGGACAAGGAGACAAGTGGCTATGTTCATCGATTCACCGACCGGAGCGTACTACGACAAGGCGATAGCCAGTACCTCCAACCTCTTCTCGGACATAGTCACCGTAGGAGAGAGAGTGGAGCAAGGGTTGCGGAGTGGCAAAATAGCACGACCTTCCCCTCCCAGAGACATCATTCAAAAAGCCCTCCGGAAAGAAGGAGGAGGTCGTGCACGCCATCAATTTTGCAACTCCTTCCTCCACCCCTCGAGCGAGACGGCAAAAGAAGGAGAGGAAGTTCACGCCTATCCCCACCTCCTATGCAAAATTGCTACCTCAGCCGATAGAGGCCAGCCTCCCGGCACGCGTTCCTCCCAAAAAGCAGCCGGAGCCTCCCTATCCCGAGTGGTACAAGCCCAATGAAAAATGTAGCTACCACTCGGATGCACCAGGACATTCAACCGAAAACTGTTTGACCTTGAAATATAAGGTCCAAGAATTAATCGACGCCGGTTGGATAACCTTCGACGCCTCTGCCTCCAGCACGGATGACAAGCCTCCGTCAAAGCCGAGTAGCAGAGAGGGAGGATTGGGAGGATCAGCCCTAGGGCCTTTTTGTTTTAAGCCTTTCTATATCTCCTGCGGTCCCCGCCCGTGGTCGCAGGATTTTCGATTAAAAGGGCTTGTACATACATCTTCATCTTCATTAATATACGAGGCATTTTTGTCATATTCATTCTTTTCCCTCTCTTATTTATTATTCTTTCAAAATAAAATGAATAATAAAATCTATAACTAAAACAGAACCCAAAACGCATCATGTCTATGATTGATGAATCTCTGTGGACCCCGGAAACGGAAGATGAATGGATTGAGTCCGACGAGTGAGCAGGAGACCATTTCTCCGGACATGCAAAGGATGCTCGGAAAAGGAAACACGCATCATACAACCGCATCAAGAGGAAATAGAAACTGTCAATTTGGGAAAAGAGGAGGAGGAAAAAAAGTGAATATCGGCACCCAAATGGAAAGTAATATGAAAAAGGGGTTGATACAGACTTCCGAGAGAATATGTGGATGTATTTGCCTGGTCATACCATGACATGCCAGGACTCGACACGAGTATAGTGGAACACAGATTGCCACTAAAAGAGGGGTGCCACTGGTAAAGCGTAAACTCGGGAGAGTTAAACCCGATTGGTCCTTAATGATAAAGGAGGAGGTACAAAGGCAATTGGATGCCAATTTCTTGGTAGTTTCCAAATATCCGGAATGGTTGGCCAACATAGTACCCGTCATCAAAAAACCGGAAAGGTCGTGGTCCGTGTGGATTATAGGGACCTCAATCGAGCAAGTCCAAAGGATGATTTTCCCCTACCACATATAGACACACTGGTAGACCATACCGCTACTAACACGTTGTATTCCTTCATGGATGGGTACGCAGGGTACAACCAGATCAAATTGGCCGTGGAGGATAGAGAAAAACCTCCTTCATTACACCGTGGGGTACCTTTTGTTATCGAGTAATGCCATTTGGGCTGAAGAATGCGGGGGCAACCTACCAAAGGGCTATGGTCACACTATTTCACGACATGATCCACAAACAAATAGAAGTATACGTGGACGACATGATAGCCAAGTCCAGAAATGAAATGGACCATATTCAATATCTCCGAAAGCTTTTTGATCGACTTTGGAAATATCAACTTAAACTAAACCCAGCAAAATGCACTTTCGGAGTACGATCAGGAAAACTCCTAGGGTTCATTGTCAGTGAAAGAGGAATTGAGGTGGACCCCGACAAAACAAAGGCAATTTTGGAAATGCCTCCGCCAAGCACGTAAAAGGAGGTCGAAGGTTTTCTAGGCCGAATAAACTACATTGCCCGTTTCATCGCACAGTTGACTGGATAAATGTATCCCCATCTTTAAACTGTTGCGCAAGAACCAGCCAACGGTGTGGAACGAAGAATGCCAACAGGCGTTTGACAAAATCAAAGCTTGTCTAACCAATCCTCCAGTATTGGTACCACCCGTTGAAGGGAGGCCTTTGATCCTATATTTGTCGGTTCTCGAAGAGTCAATGGGATGTGTGCTCGGCCAACATGATGAAACCGAAAAAAAGGAACGAGCCATTTACTATCTCAGTAAGAAATTCTCAGACTATGAAACCCGTTACACACCATTCGAAAAAACATGTTGCGCATTGGTGTGGGTCACTCAACGTCTCGGACAAGTACATGGCCCGACACACAACATGGTTGGTCTCCAAAATGGACCCAATCAAATACCTCTTCGAGAAGCCCATCTTGACCGGAAGAATAGCTAGGTGGCAAGTTCTCCTCTCGAATTTGACATTATCCACGTCACCCGAAAAGCTATTAAAGGAAGCCCCTAGCGGATTATCTAGCTCATGGATCCACAGATGAATACCAATCTCTACAGGATGATTTTCCCGATGAGCATATCATGCACATCGAACAAGAAGAGACCAAAGAAGAGATGTGGGCCATGTTCTTCGATGGGGCTTCCAACATGCTTGGACACGGGGTAGGAGCTATTTTGGTATCCCCTGAAAAGAAACACATTCCTATAACGGCCAGACTTAATTTCGATTGCACCAATAACATGGCTGAATATGAAGCATGTGCACTGGGAATCCGAGCAGCTTTAGATCATGGGGTCACTAAGCTCAAAATATTCGGCGATTCATCCCTCGTCATCTATCAACTTAAGGGAGAATGGGAAACCCGAAACGCCAAATTGATCCCATATCTAGAGTACATTCGAGAGTTGGTCTCAAGAATGGAAAGCGTCACTTTCCAGTATATTCCAAGGGAAGACAACCAAATTGCTGACGCCCTCGCCACACTATCATCCATGTTTGCCCTGGACCAGGAGCATGAGATGCCAATCATTCAAGTTAAACTCGCATGATAAACAAGATTTCCGCATGGCAATAAATGACGAGTGCGATCAAAACCCCGGTACCATGACATTAAGTGGTACCTTATAAAGGGCAAATACCCCGAAGGGATCAGGTGACAATGATAAGCGAGCCATTCGCAAAAGGGCCGTAGGGTTCACGTTGATTGAAGGAACCCTCTACAAAAAGAGCCCCGACTCCACTCTCTTAAGGTGCGTAGATCAAGAAGAAGCCCAAACGCTGATAAAGGAGATCCACAAAGGAGCCTTCGGAACCCATGCACCCGGGCATGTCATGGCCAAAAAAATTCTCAGGGCAGGGTACTATTGGTCCACGATGGAAGCTGATTGCCACCAATATGCCAAAAAATGTCACAAGTGCCAAGTATACGCCGATAACATCCAGGTGCCACCTACACCTCTCAATAACCTGGCTACACCATGGCCATTTTCTATGTGGGGCATGGATGTCATCGGACCCATCGAACCCAAAGCGTCCAACGGCCATCGCTTCATATTGGTGGCAATTGACTATTTCACCAAGTGGGTTGAGGCAGCGTCATATGCGCATGTAACTCGGAAAGTGGTGACTACCTTCATCAAGAAAAACATCATATGTCGGTACGGCATCCCTCATAGGCTCATTACTGATAATGGGACCAATCTCAATAACAAAATGATGGAGGAATTATGCCAAAATTTCAAAATCCAACATCACAATTCCTCTCCGTATCGGCCAAAGATGAATGGCGCAGTAGAGGCAGCCAATAAAAATATCAAGAAGATCATTCAGAAAATGGTAGTCACCTATAAAGATTGGCATGAGATGCTTCCTTTTGCTTTGCACGGCTACCGAACGTCGGTACGAACCTCCACAGGGGCAACCCCATTTTCCCTTGTATACGGAATAGAGGTCGTATTACCAATAGAAGTTGAAATACCCTCCCTACGGGTCGTCATGGAGGCCAAGCTAACAGAAGCTGAATGGGTCCAAAACCGGTATGATCAGTTAAACCTAATCGAAGAAAAACGACTGGACGCCATATGTCGGGGGCAAGCTTACCAGCGAAAAATCAAGAAGGCCTACGACAAAAAGGTCAATCCCCGTACTTTCCAAGAAGGAGATCTAGTAGTAAAGAAACTGCTCCCAGCCCAGAAAGATAAAATCGGGAAATGGGCAGCCAACTACGAAGGACCCTTTGTGGTCAAGCGAGCCTTCTCAGGGGGAGCCCTTATCCTCACCAATATGGACGGAGAAGAGCTCCGATATCCTATCAACTCAGATGCGGTGAAAAAATACTACGCCTAAAGACATTGCTAATGACCCGTCAGGATGAAAACTCGCAAAGAGCGTCCTGGGCAAAAGATAGGGTCGATATTCCTCGCTAGGACACGTCCTAGGCAAAAATTGGAGGTGAAAAAAAAAAAAAAAAAAAAAGGGATGAAAGAGCAATGATTACCTTAGCCGAAAACCGCAAAGGCGACTAAGGTAATACCTCCACAACAAGCAAACTTCGCATAGTCTTCATTCCGGGCTCAGGCATCTCAACTGAAGGGACCAGGAGAAACGGGAAACAAAGATCACGAGACATGATTGTGGCACCCCCATACGGTTTAGCCAACCCCGGCCGGCCATGCTTACAAATTCTTTTGTAAACCCCCATGTAAAAGTAAACTAGTTGTTTACATCAATAAAAATATCTTTCTTTTCTCTTTACCTACTTGTGTAAATGCCTCCGTATTAACGAAGTATGAGCATGCATGAAACAAGCAATTCAAGAAAGCATAAAAACAAACATTACCGACAAGTGTCACCCCAAAGGAAAAATACCAAGTAGCCTCGCTAGATCGAAAACCCGCAAAGGGCGGTCTAAGCAAAAGATAAGGCTTTCATAAAAAAAAAAAAAAAAAAAAAGAGGAGCCCATCAAAATATCTCAAAGCAAAAGAAAATCAAAGCCCGCTAGATCGAAAATCCGCAAGGGGCGGTCTAGGCAAAAGATAGGGTTAAAGCAAAAAATACGAAAAGGAAAATCGCGAGGGAACAAAAAGAAGGAAAGCACCGATCACTTTCTAAATGTCCCCAACTAAAGAAATTGTATAAAACTGCATTCACGCATCCAAGTAGTTGCACAAAAAGACTTTGTCAAAAGCAAAACAAACAAATAAAAGATCAAAAGACATGCATACCTGCATTCATAAAAAACAACCAAAAAGGGTACCCCGACATAATTTTCTCGCATCTTTGGCCTTCATTTCCAAAAGCCAGCGTAATAAAAAAAAAGAGAGCTTAAAAAGGAAAAAGGCACACGCTTAACAAAAAAGCCAAAATCCAAAAAAAAAAAACAAAAAAAAACGCAAGAAAAAAGAG
Organism: Sphenostylis stenocarpa; assembly: GCA_963425845.1. Lineage (NCBI taxonomy): Eukaryota > Viridiplantae > Streptophyta > Magnoliopsida > Fabales > Fabaceae > Sphenostylis > Sphenostylis stenocarpa. The sequence goes on from OY731403.1 coordinate 45,902,305, forward strand.
TTAAAACTGCGAAAAAGGCGGGATTAAGCCATCACCAATAAAAATCGACTACCAAGAGTCGGGCACAAAAGAGGAAAATCCCCACTACATCCCACGATGGGGGTTCAAACCCATCCGGTCCCACACAACGGACCGTACATCCCTGATGGGGGGTTCAAACCCATCCGGTCCCACACAACGGACCGTACATCCCTGATGGGGGGTTCAAACCCATCCGGTCCCACACAACGGACCGTACATCCCTGATGGGGGGTTCATACCCATCCGAGTCCCACACAATGGATCGTAAACTACCGACCCAATGGGGGGTTATACCCATTAACCGAAGGATCGGCTACCGCGTCGAAGGAGCATCCGGAGGTCAAACACCAGTGGGGGTGTAAACTCACCAAGCCTTACCGGCGGGGGTTCGTACTCGTCAAACCGGATGGGGGTTCGTACTCATCCGCCGAAGGGGTCGGCTACCGCGTTGAAGGAGCATCCCGAAGCGAACGACACAACATTTTCCCGGAGGATCATCTCGCAGAAGTCGAGTACATCCGAAGGGCAACCGAGCAAGAGGGTCAACTCCTTTACCCTCCGGTCGATCACCTCGGCACAGAAGGCCAAGCGATCGACTAGTCGGGTAAAGGGGGGCAGTTGTAGACCCCAAATCTTGCCCGGCCTCAGAATAAAGCCGAAAGCGACCTATTCGAAGACGGTCGAAGCTTAACAAGTCATTAGGAGAGGCTATTAGGCTCCCGTACCGGGATAGGAAGGTTTTTAGGCCCAAAAATAAAGTTTCTCGCCTCGAAAGGACGAGACCGCCGTCTGGAAGGACCGGACCGCCGTCTCGTCCGAACGCCGGGACGAGACCGCCGTCTCGGTTTTCCAAACGGCGGTCTCGTTTCCCACAAATTCGAGACGGCGGTCCGGATTCTCCGGACGGCGGTCCCGTTTCCTGCAAAACCGAGACGGCGGTCGGCTTTTCCGGATGGCGGTCTCGTTTTCGGATTGGTCGAGACGGCGGTCCGGACTTTCCGGACGGCGGTCTCGACATTGTCGAAGGAGACGGCGGTCTCGACTGTCGAGCGCGAAAAACTATAAATAGGGGCGCTCTCCCCCTCATTTACACACAAGTCTTCCAAGAGCTCTCCCTTCTCTCTAGCTTTTCTCTCTCTAAGAATCCCTCCGAAGCATTTCCGGAGTTTCGAGTGTCTTTAGGAGTGTTTTGAGCGTTCGAAATCTTCTTTAGGACCCCTCCGAAGCATTTCCGGAGTTTTCTCGAGAGTGTAGAGTGAAGGGTTGCCAAAACGCACCCACTTTATATATAAAAAGCTTGCCTTGGAGGTGCATAATTCTCTCCCTCTATCTTCATTACTGCCATTTAAATTATGCAATAGAAGTTAGGGCCATGTAGTCATACATTTAAATTCCGCACAATAAAAAGGGTAAAAGCGCTATTTTACAGTTTAATTATTTATTCAAGCTAGCCGACCTATCATAGGGAACCCGAAGGGGCGTCGTAAAGGAACTAATACTTCCTTTACACGTAACTAACTCCCTTACCCAACTCGGTTCTAATGACCAAGTTGGTTTTCGAAAACTAACGCCTTTTTAAAAAAAAACCCTTTTCCGATGTTTATGGTAAAAATATCGGTGGCGACTCCATAGAACCCAAATTAAATAAATCCCCGAGTTAGCCCGGTTATAGGACAACTCGGGGATACTTTTGAAAACCTCGCCCCTAGGTTAGCCCGGTTATCGGACAACCTAAAGGCGTTGTAACCACCAATAAAAACGCGAAAATCAAAGAAGAGTCGAAAAACCATCGTGTCAAGCTCCGACCGCGCCCGTTTCTGGGAGGCGGCGACATGGAGTTTCCACCAATGTTTTATCCGGAAACATTGGAAAAGGAAAAAAAGAGAAGGCGTTGGTTTAGAAAAACCGACTTTGGCCATTATAACCAGAGTTGAGTAAGGGAGTTAGTTACGTGTAGGGAAGATATTAGCTTCCCTACAACGCCCTTTCGTGTTCCCTATGATGTATCATTTATTTTATAAATAAAGAACTTTAAAATTACGCTTTTACCCTTATTTATTCATTTGCGGAATTTAAATTGTTGACTACATGGCCCTAATAGCTAATGCACATATAGATATAATAAAAGCGGTAAAAGAAGATAGAAAATATGGAACCTTCGAAGCAAACTTCGTATTAATGTTCTTGGAAAAGAAAGGTGCTTTTGGCAACCCCGCGCTATACAAGCTGATGATTGCTCTTTCTCGCAACACTATAGGACGCTTACTAAGAACACTAAGAAACTCCGGAAATGCTTTGGAGGGATCCTAGGAGAATAATTTTAAGAAAGTGCAAAAGGGAAAGTTGCTTTGTGTTGTGAAAAGGATGAGGACCCCCCCCCCTTTTATAGAATTTCGCGCCTGTCAGGTCGAGACTGCTGTCTCGCCAAATGGGACGACGGTCTCGCCTTCGGCAAGTGGCGAGATGGTGGTCTCACCATTGCCGATTGGAGAGACGGCGGTCTCACCATTGGCAAGTTGCGAGATCGGCGGTCTCACCAAACGAGACCGGTGGTCTCGCCCTTAGCCGATGGCGAGACCGGTGGTCTCAGCCCTTTAGGTGGAATTTCTTATTTTTTCCATACAAAAAACCTTTCTATTCTAAAATGGGGCCTATTGATTTATCCTAGGGACCTTTTAGGCCTTGCCCATCTTTCGAACGAAAGTCTTCTACTTTTTATTTTGAGGCCTGACAAGATTTAGGGTCTACAATCCTTGTGACCGTCAGGCTAAACTTCAAATGCACCAATAATATGGCCGAATATGAAGCCTGCACCTTGGGAATCCAAGCTGCTCTAGATCATGGGGTAACCAAGCTCAAAGTTTTCGCTGACTCATCCCTTGTTATCTACCAACTTAAGGGCGAATGGGAAACCATAAACTCCAAATTGATCCCATATCTAGAGTACATTCGTAATATGATTTCAAGATTGGAAAACGTCATTTTCGAGTACATCCCTTGGGAAGAAAATCAATTTGCAGATGCCCTTGCTACTTTATCATCCATGTTCGCCTCAGATCAAGAACATGAGATACCGATTATCCAGATTAGGTTGCATGACAAACAAGCTTTTTGCATGTCAGTAACCAGCGAGGAAGACAAATCCCCTTGGTATCATGACATCAAGCGATACCTCATGAAGGGTGAATATCCTGAGGGAATTAACGATAATGATAGAAGGACCATTCGGAGGAGGGTCGTAGGATTTGTGCTGATCGGAGAAACCCTCTACAAGAAAAATTTTGACTCCACTCTATTAAGGTGTGTGAACTCAGAAGAAGCCGAAATGTTGATTAGAGAAACCCATGAGGGAATCTTTGGGACTCATACAATAGGGCATGTCATGGCTAGGAAAATCCTCAGAGCAGCATACTTTTGGTCCACAATGGAAGGTGATTTTCACCAATACGCTAAAAGGTGTCACAAGTGTCAGGTCTACGCCGACAATATTCGTGTCCCACCGGCACCTCTCAACATCTTGGCTACACCATGGCTATTCTCCATGTGGGGCATGGATGTTATTGGACCCATCGAGCCCAAAGCGTCCAATGGTCATCGTTTCATCTTGGTGGCCATTGACTACTTTACTAAATGGGTAGAAGCAGCGTCCTACACACATGTGACCAATAAAGTGGTGAACATCTTCGTCAAGAAAAATATCTTGTGTCGGTATGACATCCCTCATCGTCTCATTATTGATAATGGGACCAATCTGAATAATAAGATGATGGAAGAGTTATGCCAAGATTTCAAAATTCAACATCATAATTCCTCTCCATACGACCCAAAATGAATGGTGCAGTAGAGGCAACCAATAAGAACATTAGGAAAATCATCCAGAAGATAGTGCTAACATATAAAGATTGGCATGAAATGTTGCCCTTTGCCCTTCACAGATATCGAACTTCCGTACGGACCTCCACATGAGTTACTCCATTTTCCCTTGTATACGGCATGGAGGTCGTACTTCCAGTAGAAGTCAAAATACCTTCCCTGCGAGTTATTATGGAAGCAAAGTTGACAGAAGCAGAATGGGTCCAAAAAGGACTGGACACCATATGTCATGGACAAGCCTACCAAAATAAGATCAAAAGGTCTTACGACAAAAAGGTCCACCCCCACACTTATCACGAAGGGGATTTAGTGTTAAAGAAATTGCTTCCGGCCCAAAAGGACAAAGTAGGAAAATGGGCAGCAAACTACGAAGAGCCCTTTGTGGTCAAGCGAGCCTTCTCAGGAGGAGCACTTATCCTCACCAACATGGACGGAGAAGAAATTCGACACCCAGTCAATTCCGATGTGGTGAAGAAGTATTATGCTTGAAGACATTGCTCAAGACCCGCCAGGATGAAAACCCGTAAAGGGCATCTTGGGCAAAAAATAGGGTCCACATTCCTCGCTAGGGTATGCCCTAGGAAAAATTTAGAGGTTTAAAAAATAGAAATAAATAAAAAGAGAAATGGATATCTTAGCTGAAAACCACAAGGTGGCTAAGGTATCAACCTTCCAGAAGCACGCAGTCTTGTATAGTCTTCGCCCCGGGCTCGAACATCTCAACTGTAGACCCCAAATCTTGCCTGGCCTCAAAATAAAGAGCAAAAGACCTCCAATTCGAAGATGGGCAAGGCCTACAAGGCCTTCGGATAGGAAATTAGGCCCCATGTTAGAATAGGAAGGCTTTTCTGTACAAAAAATAAGGATTCCCACCTTGAGGGTCGAGACCGCCATCTCGCTGAATGGCAAAGTCGAGACTGCCGTCTCGCCACTTGCCATTGGCGAGACCACCTTCCCGTTTGGAAAGACGGCCCTCTTGCCATTTGGCAAAACAATACCACCGTCTTGATTGGCGAGACGACCGTCTCGCCATTTGTCAAAGACGAGACCGCCGTCCCGAATGGCAAGACGGTCGTCTTGACCTTGCCAGGCAAGACGGTAGTTTCGACCTGACAGACACGAATCCCTATAAAAGGGGGGCGCTCTTCCCTTCATTTCACACAGTTCTTTCACTTCTCCTTCTAGCATTTCTTAGAATTCTTCTTTTAGAGCCCCTCCGAAGCATTTCTGGAGTTTTTTTAGAGTTCTTAGAGAGTTTTTATAGCGTTTCAAGAGAGAAAAAATCAACATTGTAGAGCGAAGGACTGCCGAAACGCGTCCTAACTTTAAAAGAATTAATCAAAGCTTGCTCCGAAGGTTTCTTCAATCTCTCTCTTTTTTATCGCTTTATTATTCATATGTGCATTAATTAGGGCCATGTAGTCGTTATCTTTTAATTCCGCAAATAAAAGGGTAAAAGCGTCATTTTTAGTTTATTTAGGAAATAACCGGCCTATCATAGGGAACCCGAAAGTGGCGTCGTAGGGAAGCTAATATCTTCTCTACACGTAACTAACTCCCTTACCCAACTCTGGTTATAATGACCTTCTTTTCCTTTTTCAATATTTTCGGTAAAAACATCGGTGGCGACTCCATAAGAACCCCTTCAAAAATTTGCTTTTAGGTCCAGCCCGGTTATTGGACAACCTAGAAACTCCCTTTCGAAAACCTCGCCTTTGGGTCCAGCCCGGTTATCGGATAACCTAAAGACGTTGTAACACTACCCACATAAATGCGAAAACGGGAAGTCGGAACCATCGCGTCGCTCTGACCGCCTCTTTTGAGGGCGGCGACAGATGGCAACTCCACTGAGGAAGCCTAGAGAGTTGATCCCATTTAGTGATGGGCCGATTTGATAAATTAACTTAGAAATTTTGCTTTTACCCTACCTTGTTTTATAACATATTTGTTTATTTGGCTTTAATAACTGTTGTTTGTTTATTTTACGCAATTGTTTGGGGGCAAGTGAGAAATCCATAGGGAGTGGGTGACAAGTACGGTTTTTCGTAGTGAGGGCCATCCAGCCCACCGGTATGATCGGAAACCACCACTCAAGGTGATAACCTTCCTCTTTTGGCACAAAGACTGACTATGGCCTGTCGCCGCCATCTGTTCAGACGTCCAGGGACATCTCGAACGTTTATGCGAGCGGTCGCAAAAAGATGGTTAAGACTCGCGTTTTATGTTAAAATTATGTTCATTGCTTCCGAGGTGCTCAACAACTGAACTATCCTCTAATAAAAGCAAGGTCTTCGAAAAGGGGTTCTTATGGAGTCGCCACCAATGTTTTGACCGTAAACATTGGAAAAGGATAAAAAGGCGTTGATTTTAATAAAAATCAAACTTGGCCATTATAACCAGAGTTAGGTAAGGGAGTTAGTTACGTGTGGGGAAGGTGTTAGCACCCCACAATGCCCCTTTCGGGTTCCCTATGACGGATTAATTCATTTAAGTGAAGATTATGAGGAATTACGCGATTACCCTATTTTATTGCATAATGTTAAAAATGGTTATCTACATGACTTTATTTCTTATTGCATACAGAAAGCAATAAATAAAGCAGTAAAAGAGAAGAGAATTGAACAGAACCTCCGTAGCAAGCTTTGTATTATGAATCTTTAATCGTGAGGATGCATTTTGGCAATCCTTCGCTCTACAAAGACTCTCCTCTCCAAATACAAGATCGACTCGACTCAATTTTACAAAAGAATCGAATGCTAGAATATGATTCCTTAACTGATTGTTACCTTATTAAGGCAATCAGAGAGTTCATTCGAAGAGGGAAGAGGATAGACAAGTACTGGGAGTTGTTTGGTGTGTGAAACAGTGGCAAATGAGCCTCCTATTTATAGTTTTTTCGCTGCCTGCATATTTGAGACGCCCTCTGGGTTGGGACGGCCGTCTGGTTTGGGACGGCCGTCCCAACTGCCTCTTTTACAAAGGCTGAGACCACCTGAAAGCTGGGACTGGCAGTCCCACTTGGGACGGCCGTCCCACTTGGCCACGGAAGGTTGGGACGGCCGTCTCGACCTTGGGACGGCCGTCTCGACCTGTTTGGCCAGCCTTTGTGTTGCAGGACCCACAGGAAGCTTTCCTTTGGCCAGCCTTTGTGTTCGGGACCCACAGGAAGCTTTCCTTTCTTTATTCGGACGTCGTTTGATGCCGATAAATGCCCGATTAAAGCTTTATCTTCATATAGGAAGTCTTTTGGCCTTATTTGAGATGCAGGCGAGCTTTGTCTTTGTTGTAGGAAGTCTCTTTAGCCTTTATTGAGAGACAGGGCAAAATTAGGGGTCTACGACTACCCCCCCTTCACCTGCTGACTAATCAGTTGGCTTAACATGCCTACAAAATTAGTTGGTAGGGGAAGGAGTTAACCTTTTGCCCGATTATCCTTCGAGACACTTCTTTGTTGATCCTCGGATGATAAATATTTTTGATAGGTACCAACCTCTATCTGGTTTGAGCCTTACTTTATAAGGCTCTGGTGAGTACTTACCCTCACCCGATGCAGTACGTGTTTCATTGGACTCTTGTGGGTACCTACCCCACTAGGTATGAACCTTGTTTTTGCAAGGTTTTGGTGAGTACCTACCCTCACCCGGTATGAGTTCGCATTTTGCTAAACTCTTATGGGTACTTACATCAGAGGTGCTCAACATCTGAACTATCCTCTAATAGAAGTAAGGTCTTTGCAACCCGTTTTTGTAATGTTTAGGTGAGTATTTTACTCCACCTAATACATTCTGCTAATTTTTGATGAGTACCTACCCTCATCCGGTATAAACCTTATTTTATAAGGTTTTGGTGGGTACCTACCCCCACTTGGTACGAATCTGTATTTTGCTAGATTCTGATGAGTACCTACCCTCATCTGGTATAAACCTTATTTTGTAAGGCTCTGGTGAGTACCTACCCCCACCTGGTACGAATCTGCGTCTTGTTGGATTCTGATGAGTACCTACCCTCATCCGGTATAAACCTTATTTTATAAGGCTTTGGTGAGTACCTACCCTCACCGGTACGAACCCTATTCTATAAGGCTCTTGTGGGTACCTACCCCCACACAGTACGAACCCTATTCTATAAGGCTCGATGGGTACCTACCCCCACCCGGTACGAACCCTATTCTATAAGGCTCTTGCGGGTACCTACCCCCACCTGGTACGAACCCTATTCTATAAGGCTCTGATGAGTACCTACCCTCACCCGGTACGAACCCTATTCTATAAGGATCTTGTGGGTACCTACCCCCACCTGGTACGAACCCTATTCTATAAGGTTCTGATGAGTACCTACCCTCACCTGATACGAACCCTATTCTATAAGGCTCTTGTGGGTACCTACCCCCACACGGTACAAACCCTATTCTATAAGGCTCTTGTGGGTACCTACCCCCACCCAGTACGAACCCTATTCTATAAGGCTCTGATGGGTACCTACCCCCACCTGGTACGAACCCTATTCTATAAGGCTCTGGTGAGTACCTACCCTCACCCGGTACGAACCCTATTCTATAAGGCTCTTGTGGGTACCTACCCCCACACAGTACGAACCCTATTCTATAAGGCTCGATGGGTACCTACCCCCACCGGTACGAACCCTATTCTATAAGGCTCTTGTGGGTACCTACCCCCACCTGGTATGAACCCTATTCTATATGGCTCACGATGGGTACCTACCCCCACCTGGTACAAACCCTATTCTATAAGGCTCTGATGGGTACCTACCCCCACCCGGTACGAACCCTATTCTATAAGGATCTGATGGGTACCTACCCCCACCTGGTACAAACCCTATTCTATAAGGCTCTGATGGGTACCTACCCCCACCCGGTACTGTAGACCCCAAATCTTGCCCGGCCTCCAAATAAAGATCAGGCCTCCTATTCGAAGATGGACGAAGCCTAACAAGCCACTAGGAGAGACTATTAGGCCCCATACTAGGATAGGAGGGAGTTTCTGTACCAAAAAATAAGTTTTCTCGCCTTGTTGGGACGAGAACGCCGTCTGGACTTCCCAGACCGCCGTCTCGCCTCATGTAAGTGGCGAGACCACCGTCTCGCTTGACGAGACGGCGGTCTCGCCACCTGCAAAGGGCGAGACGGCGGTCTCGTTTCCCCAGACGGCGGTCTCGCCGCGCTTGGCAGGTCGAGACGGCGGTCTCATTGGACGAGACGGCGGTCTCGACCCTGTCAGACGAGACCGGCGGTCTCGCCACCTGACAGCGTGAAAACCTATAAATAGGGGTCCTCCCCCTTATTTCGACACACCACAAGCTTCTAGCTCTCCCTTCTCTCTAAAACTTCTCTCTAGAATCCCTCCGACGCATTTCCGGAGTTTCTGAGTGCCTTTGAGAGCGTTTTTCGACGTCCAGAAGAGTTTTCGGCGTCTTGTAGAGTGAAGGGCTGCCAAAAAGCACCCATTTATTTTAAAGAAATATAAAACAAAGCTTGCTTCGGAGGTTCAAATTCTCCCTCTCTACTTTTTACTGCTTTAATTTGAATTATGCAATAGATTAGGGCCATGTAGTCATCATTTTAAATTCCGCACAATAAAAAGGGCAAAAGAGTATTTTCCGATTTATTTATTAACATAAAAAGTTGGCCTATCATAGGGAACCCGAAAGGGGCGTAGTAAAGGAACTAATACTTCCTTTACCACGTAACTAACTCCCTTACCCAACTCTGGTTCTAATGACCAAAGTTGGTTTTTGAAAACCAACGCCTTTTAAACCTTTTGCGATGTTTTCGGTAAAAACATCGGTGGCGACTCCATAGAACCCAAAATAAATAAAGTCCTTGGGTTAGCCCGGTTATCGGACAACCCAAGGACACCTTTCGAAAACCACGCCCCTAGGTTAGCCCGGTTATCGGACAACCTAAAGGCGTTGTAACCACACATAAAAAAACGCAAAAAATAAAAGGGTCGAAAAAACCATCGCGTCGCTCCGACCGACCCTCTCTCTTTTGAGACGGCGGCGACAGATGGCGACTCCACTGGGGAAGCCTCGAGAGTTGATCCCATTTAGTGATGGGCCGGCTTAAATAATAAATAAACCAAGAAAATAACACTTTTGCCCTTAACTTGTATTTATAACATGTTTTAATGTGTGGCTTTAATAAATTGTTGTTTGTTTATACTTGCGCAAATTGCTTGAAATATAAACTGCACACAATCCCTTGCACACAACAGTTCCCCCTATACCCGGGGGCAAGTGAGATAACCATAGGGAGTGGGTGGCAGGTACGGTTCGCTGTAGTGAGGGCCTTGAGCCCACCAGTGTGATCGGAAACCACCACTCAAGGTGATAACCTTCCTCTTTTGGCAACAAGACTGACTATGGCCTTAGTGCTAAGCATGGTCGGACGACTGGAGAGTGGGGACCCTATAATGGGGGCACCTTGGGGGCCTTTAGCCTGGTGAGAACAGTTAGAACCAACCCTGGCCAATGCACTTTTCTGCAGGGAAACCCTACCTCGAAAAAACGAATTCTCGCCTGTTCGCGGATGAACGAATTGTGTGTGCATATGATTGTTGCATTTGTATGTTGCATAGCATAAACAAATAAAACAAATACCAAAAAATATTTTTCGCAAATAAACACCCTTATCTCGGACAGTCTGCCTTTTAGCTAGCCTGGTTTCAGGTTCTTTGTAAGCTAAGTAGCCACGCAGTTCTGACAGAAGAGATAAGGGACGCTAAATATTCTTTCGCATAAAGCCATATTTTATCTCGGACAGTCTGCCTTTTAGCTAGCCTGGTTTCAGGTTCTTTGTAAGCTAAGTAGCCACGCAGTTCCAACAGAAGAGATAAGGGACGCTTTATATTCTTTCGCATAAAGCCATATTTTATCTCAGACAGTCTGCCTTTTAGCTAGCCTGGTTTCAGGTTCTTTGCAAGCTAAGTAGTCACGCAGTTCCGACAGAAGAGATAAAAGGCTATAAAATACACAAACAAATAAAAAAATAAAATCCATTTTTCCAAAGTCCGTAAATAAGACCTGGTCCAAAAATATTATTCTCATAAAACATTCATATAGATAGTTTATTCTTTCAAAATCAAAATACGCAAACATCATGTAGAAAAACATGATAAATAGAAAATAAACACTCACATACATTCAAATAAGCATCCATTTCATCAAAAAATGCATTTTGGTTTTAGAAATGGAGGGGAAAAGTAGGCGAACAAAGAAGGTGGACATTCCCCGTTTCCATGCCGAGAGGTTGGAATGGCTAAGCACGAGTAATGCCATCGGAGGTCCGCGCAGACTTCGAAAAATCCTACGGACGGATTTTAGACCTCCTAAAGATACTGTAGTCGATCAGGTGTTCCTAAGGGCGCTAATCCACTATTGGAATCCTAATCTGCGATGTTTCGAGTTTCCGCAGATTCGACCTAGTGCCCACCCTAGAGGAGTATGAGACCGGTTGAGGTGGCCCAAATCGGCCCGGGGTCCACGTTCGCCACGAAGCATATACTCCGCGGCACCGATCGGCTGCCCTTATTCGATTGCCATTCCGCGAGTACCCCGATAAAGAAGGGGAACACCCGGGGTTGGAAAGTAACGATGTTAGAAGACCACCTGTCCTACCTAGCTAAAAGAACGAGTGGGTTGCCTTCAACAAAACCACTGGCACTCATAATTTTTGGAACAGTCTTGTTCCCCTTCCATTTCGACACAATAGATCGAGTCCGTCATGGACGTCTTCTTCGCTTGGGACGTGAATTCGAAAAGTCCCCGCCCTGCTATTCTTGCAGACACCCTGCTCTCGGTGGAATTACGTCACCGAAGCGGGGTAAAATACTCCGTCTCTGCTCTTCATTGCTATTTGTGTGGAGCGTCACTCACCTGTACGCCTCCGAGTCACATGGGGATATTCCCCGACCCTTTGAGAAGTTTCTCCAAGATCCCCCTCCGGCGTCGTCGACCTCGGAATGGAGGGATGAGTGGGAACGCAAGGACGCTAACGAGTATATCCTGGGTCTGTCCTTGGTTCTAACCCGGCCCAGTTCTCATCAGATCTGGGGACTATCCAAGTGTACCCTTGATCGGACTCAGGGGCTGCATAGCCTACTCACCTAAAGTAGCTATGAGGCAGCTCATGAGGACCCAAACTACCATTTCCCGAGGGAAGCTCGGAGGACTGTGCTTCTTTGGAGACCCATGCACCATCGCCAACTCACTAGCTGCGAGAAAAGCATGGGAGAGGCCAGTCTACATGGGAGACAGAGAGCTAGGAAAAGCTCGAGTGGGCTGTCACCGGTGACTATGAGGCATGGAGAAATAGAAGAGGGCTGCGAGACTCAAATCGACGCCTTGACCCGGAGGATAGAGATCATGGGAGCCCGGATGAGGGCCCTTGAAGAAAAAGAGTAAGAATCTATCCTCACGATTGATGGTCTGCGAAGGACAAGGCAAGAAAAAGGATCATGAAATAGAGCGCCTCAAGGACCAATGTGTTGACGCTAACGAACAAGCTATCCAGAACATCCAAAGCGCCGAGAACCGGTTCGGATAGCCAACTGCAAGAGATAACCGCCAAAACGGCACACCTTGAGGCCGAATCGGCTAAGCGAGGCTCAAACGATCAAGGAGTTGTCGGAAGGGCTCCTCAAGGCTTGGTTAGACATCCGCCAGGAGCGAGAGGCCAACGGGAGACTCACCAAAAGTCTCTTTGAGCTACGCCACAAAGAAAAAGAAGGGCTAGCTCGGTATGGCCAAGTACTTCAAGAGAAAGACCGAGCCGTTGAAAAGCTCGATGAACTACAAGCCTTGGTCATTCATCAAGAGGCGAAGATCAAAGAGGCTCAACAATACGGTGAAGATATGAGCCAAGCGGTCCACAAACAAAGCGAAGCACTTGCTCGTCATGTCGGGAAGCCGAAAGGGAACTACGGAGGAATCAAGAGGAATCAAGACCCTTACGTGGGTTTCTTTAAAGTTTTACGCTTTTTCCAAAAGTTGCTTCGCAGTATAGAATAGGGGAATGTACACCTTTTTGAATAAATAAAATTCCTCTTTTGGTTCAATAATTGTCTACTTGCATGCATAAACATTCATTTGCATATTTAATTTTCCCCTCCTTCACGCTTAATAAATAAGATAATAAAAAGGAATGATTAACTAACACGTCTCCTAACTCGGAAGAATGGAGAAAAAGCCACTCCTAATAAAGCTCACCCCAACGGTCTACTCGTCACAAGAGGAAAATAAGCCTCGGCCAGTTGGTCCTCAAGAGTAAAGAAGAGGGGGCAAGGACACCAGTGCGACTATTTATACCACGTCCTTTCCCCTACGAGTCAAATAAAGTTGTACCGTGGAGATATGGGGAATCTTCACCGATAAAAGAAGAAATAACGAACATAGCCGGCATTGGGGGCATAACTAGAAGTGGAAGAATCTACTCCCCCAAGGACACACAAGAAGAGGTCCTCAAAAATAAAGGAAAAAATAAAAAGACCGAAGAAGAAAAAGAAAATAAGGAATCCAAGGAGGAGACAGAGGAATTGCTCCGAGTTCATAAGGCGAGTGAGTATTCCATTATAGACCAGCTCAATCGTACACCTGCAAAGATCACGTTGCTATCTTTGATTATGAGCTCGAACCGCACAGGAACGCCCTGTCGAAGGTCTTGAGCGAGGCGCATGTACCTCACACAATATCCCAAGAAAAGGTCGAGAGGATCGTCGCTCACATCACGGCAAACAATCACCTCACCTTCACAGAGGAATGTAGACCCCTAATTTTGCCCGGCCTCTCAATAAAAGCTAGGGAAACTTCACACGAAGATAAAGTTCGCCCGGCTTCTTAAATAAAAACCAAGGAGACCTCCTACAACTAACTCGGAGTTCAAACGGTTTCTCAATAAAGGCTAAAAAGACTTCCTACGACAAAGACAAGGCTCGCCTGCCATCTCTGTAAAAGGCCAAGAAGACTTCCTATATGAAGATAAAGCTTCAACGGACGTTTATCAGAATCAAATGACGTCCGAATACACAAAGGAAAGCTTCCGGGGGTCCCGAACACGAAAGCTGGCCAAAACGAGTCGAGACGCCGTCCCAAGGTCGAGACGGCCGTCCCAACCTTCCTGGCCAAGTGGGACGGCCGTCCCAAATGGGACTGCCAGTCCCAGCTCCCCAGGTGGTCCCAGTCAGTGTAAAAGTGGCATTTGGGACGGCCATCCCAACCCAGACGGCCGTCCCACTCCAGACGCGCGTCCCAAGGGTGCAGGCGGCGAAAACTATAAATTGGAAGCTCATTTGGCACTTGTTCCACACACCGAGACAACTCCGAAGTACTTGTCTATCCTCTTCCCTCTTCGAATGAACTCTCGATTGCCTTTATAAGGTAACAATCGGTTAAGGAATCATATTCCGGCATTCGATTCTTCTATAAAATTGAGTCGAGTCGATCTTGTATTTGGAGAGGAGAGTCTTTGTAGAGTGAAGGATTGCCAAAAAGCATCCTTGTGATTCAAGATTTGATATACAAAGCTTGCTACGGAGGTTCTGTCTCAATTCTCTTATCTTTTCTTGCTTTATTTATTGCTTTCGTATGCAATAAGAAATAAAATCATGTAGATAGCCATTCTTAACATTATGCAATAAAATAAGGGTAATCGCGTAATTTCTTGTAATCTTAACTTAAATGAATTAATCCGTCATAGGGAACCCGAAAGGGGCGTTGTGGGGTGCTAATACCTTCCCCACACGTAACTAACTCCCTTACCCGACTCTGGTTATAATGGCCAATTTTGGTTTTTCTTAAAATCAATGCCTTTTTCTCCTTTTCCAATGTTTATGGTCAACACATTGGTGGCGACTCCAGAAGAACCCTTTTCAAAAACCTTGCTTCTATTAGAGGATAGTTCAGCGTTGAGCGCCTCGGAAGCAATGAACATATTTTTAACAAAAAACGCGAGTCTCAACCATCTTTTCGCGACCGCTCGCATAAACGTTCGAGATGTCCCGGGACGTCGGAACGGACGGCGGCGACAGATGGCGACTCCATTGGGGAAGCTAGAGAGTTGATCCCATTTAGTGACGGATAAATTCAAACTAAGTAAAGATTTGAAATTACGCCTTTACCCTTTTACGTATTTTTATTGTATGGCTTTAATAACTCGTTGTATGATTCCTTACGCAAATTGCTTGAAATATAAATTGCACACAAAAACCCTTGCACACAACGGTCCCTCTATACCGGGGGCAAGAGTGAATACCTATAGGGAGTGGGTGGCAGATACGACCGACTTGGTGGCACACGGGGCTACAACCGTTGTCGGAAACCACCAACTCAAGGTGATAACTCTCTTCTTTTGGTCTAAGGATGTCGCCACGGAGTTCCGTGCATGACCCGAGGACTGAGAGATTGAGAGGTCCCTATAATGGGGGCACCTTGGGGACCTTTGGCCTTGGTGAGAACAGTTAGAACCGCCTAAACCAAACACGTTTCTGCAGGAAAACCCTACCTCGTGATTAAATAAGCATGGCTCTGCTCGTGGGTGAATGAATTGTGTGTGCATTCGTTTGCTGCATTTGTATTGATGCATTAGCATAGGGTAATCATATAACAGGCAAAAAAATGAAAAACCCTAAAAATCACAAAAAGTGATAAGATAAAAGACCTTTATCTCGGACGAGTCTTCGGTTAAGCTAGCCTGGTTTCGGGTTCTTTGCAAGCTAAGTAGCCACGTTGGCCAAACGAGAAGAGATAAAGGGTCATAAAAAATATAAAAACATACAATTTAAAACCATAAAAATATCTTTTACTTTAAAAAGATTCTTGGCAAAGTCGTATCATTCATACCACCTCATCCAATAAGTGGCAAAATTAAGAGAGAAAATAAATGCACTAAGAAAGGTATGCATAAGCATCATCATAATAAAATCTCTCATACATAAACACATTCATTCTAGGATACACCAATCATTTAAAAAGCTATAATAAAAATTGTTAAAATCATTTAGAAAGTGGCTGGTCTTCCGCCCGTCCTCACTCGTGCTCAGAAAATTAAGAAGATGGAACATGTGGAGGAACAAAACCGAAAGCTCACTCTGCGAGCTTAATACGCTAAAAGATCAAATGGCTCAAATGCTTGGAAATGATGCGCCGAGCAGAATATCCATAAGGAGGGTCCCCAAAGTGGACAAGCCTCTCACCAAGAAGAGGAAGAGGGACCCAATGATGAGCATAACCAATCTGATACAAGGGCGGTGCATATTCATGCTCCGGAAGTATCAAAACAATAGCTGACTGCCCTTGAAGAAAGATTGAGAGCCATGGAAGGGCATAATTTTGATGTTAAAGAGGCAGCTGATATGTGCCTCGTCAAAAATATCCAATTCCCTAACAAGTTTAAAACTCCGGACTTCCCAAAATACATGGGAATGACATGCCCCAAAAGCCATCTTACAATGTGCTGCCGTAAGATGGCTGCATATGCGGATAATGAAAAGCTCCTGATCCACTGCTTTCAGGAAAGCTTAGCTGAATCAGCCCTAAATTGGTATATGCAACTGGAAGGAGGGCAAATCCAAACCTGGAGACATCTGGCAGATGCTTTTCTTCGTCGCTATAAATATAATATTGATCTGACCCCTAAAAGAGCAGATCTACAACTACTAAGCAAGAAAAACGACTAATCTTTTAAAGCATATGCTCAAAGATGGAGGGAATTGGCGGCACAAGTGGAACCTCCTCTGTCCGACAAGGAAACTACATCAATGTTCATCAATTCTTTGACGGGTCCCTATTATGACAAAATGATAGGGAACACATCAATACTCTTTGCGGATGTGGTCATCATAGGAGAAAGAGTAGAACAAGGTCTGAAAAGTGGAAGAATTTCACAACAAACCTCCTCCAATTCCTCTGCTCAAAACTTTAAAAAGAACTTTGGAAAGAAGAAGGAAGGAGACGTAAATGCTATCAACTTCACTACTCCTTCGTCCTCCTCGCAGCAGACCAAGTCACGTAGGCCGGAAAGGAAGTTCACCCCAATACCCACTTCTTATGGAAGCCTGCTGCTAAAATTGTTGGATGCCAAACTCCTAGTACGCGTCCCTCCCAAGAAAATGGAGCCACCATATCCAGAATGGTATAAGCCAAACGAAAAATGCAATTATCATTCAGACGCTTCGGGACATTCTGTAGATAACTGTATGGCCTTAAAGCATAAGGTCCAAGATTTAATAGACGCAGGATGGATTACTTTCGACGCGTCAACTCCAAAAGTGGATGATCAGCCCTTATCAAAGACCGAATGAAAGACGGGATAAGGAAGACCAGCTATCTAGGGCTCATCATTTTTATCATCTCTAAAAATGTAATAAAAAATATATAAAAATATATCGAAAAGCTTCCGATGTACTCCTCGTAATCCCTGCCCATGATCACGACATTTTTTGTTAATAAGGGCTTTGTAAATATTTTCTTTCTATCAATATAATGAGGCATTTTTTCATAATATTCATATTCTCTATTATTCTTTTCCCTCTTACACATTTAAAGAAATCTAAAACAAAGCATAACCATAACAGTCATGCCTGTGATTGAAAACTCTCTGGAAGATCTGAAAGCTGAAGGCGAATGGATTGAGTCAGACAGTGAGGAGGGGACCATTTCCCCGGACATGCAAAGACTGTTGGAAAAAGAATCTCAATCAATATAGCCCCATCAGGAGAAAACTGAGGCCATCAATTTGGGACAAGAAGATAATAAGAAAGAAGTAAATATTGGAACCCAAATTGACGATGATGTCAGGGAGAGGCTGATACGACTGCTAAAAGAATATGTGGATGTGTTTGCTTGGTCCTACCATGATATGCCTGGAATTGACAAGAGCATAGTAGAGCATCGGTTACCACTAAAAGAGGGATTTCGGCCCGTTAAGCAAAAACTCAGAAGAGTAAAACCAGAATGGTCCTTAAAAATTAAGGAAGAAGTAGAAAAACAGTTGGACGCCAATTTTCTAATTGTATCAAAATACCCTGAATGGTTGGCCAACATTGTGCCAGTTATAAAGAAAAATGGAAAAATCAGAGTATGCGTAGATTACAGGGATTTAAACCGTGCAAGTCCAAAAGATGATTTTCCCTTACCACATATCGATATCTTTGGTAGATCATACCGCTACAAATACTCTCTATTCTTTCATGGATGGATATGCGGGGTATAACCAGATTAAATTAGTTGTCGAAGATAGAGAAAAAACTTCCTTCATTACGCGGTAGGGTACATTACTGCTATAGAGTGATGCCTTTTGGACTCAAGAACGCAGGGGCTACTTACCAAAGGGCTATGGTCACGCTATTTCATGATATGATCCACAAAGAAATCGAAATATATGTGGATGATATGATCACCAAGTCCAAAAACGAAATAGATCACCTCCAATACCTAAAGAAGTTATTCAATCGACTTCGAAAATACCAGATTAAGCTTAATCCGGCTAAATGCACGTTTGGAGTACGATCAGGAAAACTCTTGGGGTTTATTGTTAGTAAAAAGGGAATTGAGGTAGACCCTGATAAAACAAAGGCAATCGTAGAAATGCCCCCACCAAGGACAGAAAAAGAAATCAGAGGGTTCTTGGGCCGAATAAACTACATCGCATGGTTCATCGCGCAATTAACGGACAAGTGCATGCCTATCTTCAAGTTATTGCGTAAAAACCAACCGAAAGTTTGGAACGACGAATGTCAACAAGCTTTCGAAAAAATCAAAATGTGCCTAACCAATCCCCCGGTATTGGTACCACCTGTGGAAGGAAAGCCCTTGATTCTTTACCTTTCAGTACTCGATGAGTCCATGGGGTGTATGCTCGGTCAACAAGATGATACGGGTAAAAAAGAACAAGCCATATATTACCTTAGTAAAAAATTTCTAAACTATGAGACCCGTTATACACCACTCGAAAAAACATGTTGTGCATTGGTGTGGGCAACTCAGCGCCTTCAACAATATATGGTCAAACATACAACTTGGTTGATTTCCAAAATGGACCCAATCAAATACCTGTTTGAAAAACCCGTCTTGACCGGAAGGATAGCCAGGTGGCAGGTACTCCTCTCAGAATTCGACATTATTCATGTCACTCAAAAAGCTATCAAAGGTAGCCCTTTAGCGGATTACCGGCACATGGGCCAAGCGACGAATATCAATCCCTCCAAGATGATTTTCCGGATGAGCATATAATGCACATCCAACACGAAGAGCTTGAAAATGATGAGTGGAGCATGTTTTTCGATGGAGCTTCAAATTTACTGGGACATGGGATCGGAGCTATTTTAATATCTCCCGAAAAGAAGTATATCCCAGTAACAGCTAGACTAAATTTTGATTGCACAAACAATATGGCGGAATATGAAGCCTGTGCTCTGGGTATTCAAGCAGCCCTGGATCATGGGGTGACTAAACTCAAAGTATTCGGTGACTCATCCCTTGTTATTTACCAACTCAAGGGTGAATGGGAAACCAGAAATTCCAAATTAATCCCTTATCTGGAGCACATCCGTAGCATGACTTCCAAAATGGAAAACATCAGTTTTGAGTACATCCCTCGGGAAGATAATCGGATGGCGAGATGCATCGGCAACATTATCATCTATGTTCGCATTAGGACAAGAACATGAAATGCCCATCATTCAAGTCAAAAGGCATGAGAAGCAAGCCTTTTGTATGATGATAAACAGTGAAAAAGATGAAAACCCTTGGTATCATGACATAAGGCGATACTTGACAAAAGGTGAATACCCTGAGGGAATCGGTGACAACGATAAAAGGATCATTCGGAAAAGGGCCATAGGGTTTATGTTAATAGGAGAAACCCTTTATAAAAAGAACTTTGATGCTACGTTGCTAAGATGCGTCAATCTTAAAGAAGCTCAGACATTGATTAAAGAAATACACGAAGGAACCTTCGGGACCCATGCACCAGGGCATATGATGGTTAGGAAATTCCTCAGAGCAGGATACTTTTCGTCCACAATGGAAAAGGACTGTCATCAATATGCCAGAAATTGCCACAAGTGTCAGGTATATGCAAATAATGTACATGTCCCGCCGGCACCTCTCAATGTTATGGCTATCCCTTGGCCATTTGATATGTGGGGCATGGATGTTATTGGACCTATTGAACCTAAGGCATCCAATGGTCATCGATTCATTTTAGTGGCTATCGATTACTTCACTAAGTGGGTAGAAGCTGCATCTTATGCACATGTGACTAAAAAGGTAGTGGTCACCTTTGTTAAGAAGAATATCATATGTCGATATGGCATCCCACATCGTCTCATTACCGATAACGGGTCCAATCTGAATAATAAGATGATGGAAGAACTATGCCAGAATTTCAAAATTCAACACCATAATTCTTCTCCTTATCGACCCAAAATGAATGGCGCAGTAGAAGCGGCCAATAAGAACATCAAGAAGATTGTTCAAAAGATGGTTAAAACCTATAGGGACTGGCATGAAATGTTGCCCTTTGCTCTTCATGGCTATCGAACATCTGTACGGACTTCAACAGGGGCTACTCCATTTTCCCTGGTATATGGTGTGGAGGCCGTGTTACCAATAGAAGTCGAAATACCTTCCTTGCGAATCATAATGGAAGCAAAACTAACAGAAGCCGAATGGGTTCAAAGTCGATACGATCAATTAAACCTTATCGATGAAAAGCGGCTGAATGCTATATGTCATGGACAAGCCTATCAAAAGAAGATCAAAAAGGCTTATGATAAAAAGGTCCACCCTCATACTTATCAAGAAGGGGATCTAGTTATAAAGAAATTGCTTCCAGCCCAGAAGGATATAATTGGAAAATGGGCAGCAAATTACGAAGGACCCTTTGTGGTCAAAAGAGCTTTCTCAGGAGGGGCACTTATCCTCACCAATATGGATGGAGAGGAACTTCGACACCCAATCAATTCAGACGCGGTGAAAAAGTATTATGCTTGAAGACATTGCTCATGACCCGTCGGGAATGAAAACCCGTAAAGGGCATCCCTGAGCAAAAGATAGGGTCCACATTCCTCGCTAGGATACGTCCTAGGCAAAAAGAAGAGGTAAAAAAAAAAAAAAAAAAAACTAAGAGCAATGGTTACTTTAGTCGAAAACCGAAAAGGCGGCTAAGGTAACATTCTTCCAGAAGCAAGCAGTTGGCATAGTCTTCACTCTGAGCTCAGGCATCTCAACTGAAGCAATTAGGAGAACCAGGGGGCAGATATCATGGACATGACTGTTTAAGCCTATACAGTACAGCCAACCCTGACCACCCATTCTTCTAAATATCTCTTGAAATCCTTCTGTAAAAGAAACAAAACTTTTGCTCATTTATCAATAAAATTTCTTTTCATTTCCTTTCTCTTGACCAAATATTATGGAAATGCCTCTTTATTGATAAATCATAAATATACGCAAAGACTTTTAATCAAAGATCAAACATGCATCTAAAAAAGGGAAGCATATAAAAATAATAAGAAAATGACAAATGCACTGCTAGGATATTTTTAGGTAAAAATCGGGGTAGCCTGCTAGATCGGAAATCCCGGAAGAACGGTCTAGGCAAAAGATAAGGCAAAAGCCCCCTAAAATATTCTAGGCAAAAATTAAGGCAGCCCGCTAGATCGAAAACCCGTAAAGGGCGGTCTAGGCAAAAGATAGGGCTAAAACCAAAAGATAAATAAAAAGATGAGCCCATCATCATGGTCATAAAGGAGGGATCCATCGGTGTATTCCTAAGAAGCCAACAGGAGAAGGCCAGTTACTTTCTAAATGCATCAAAACTAAATAAACAAATAAATTGCATTTAGGACATCCACACACAAAGTAATTGCATAATACGACTTTGTCAAAATCAAGAAAAATAATTTTCTTCAAATAAGAATAATAAACATGCATATAAGGAGGATAGTCTCCATACTTGTGATTGAAAACAGGAGGCGCCAGAATCCAGCCTCCATATGAAAATCAAAATCGCAACAGGTGAAATCAAAATCACTTCACCAAAATAAGGAGCTTCAAGGAAACTAGCTCCAACCATCAACCTTCTACACCAATAAAAGAAGGTACATCAAAAATGGAAAAAAGCCAACGGAAAGGCTTGATGATCCCCAAGCAGATCCTTGCCTATTCTAGAGGCAAAACAAAAAATTACGTCGTGACTCAACATCACTACATGAGTCATCAACCATTCCAAATAAGGAGCTTCAAAGAAAATAGCTCTAATCAACATCCTTCCATCCAGAAAAAAAGAAGGAAATCATCAAAATGGAAAAAGCCAATGGAAAGGCTCAATTATCCCCAAGAGGATCCTTGCCTACTCCATAGGCAAGACAAAAAGATTATCTCACGACTCAGCTTCGTCACCACATGAGTCATCAAGCACACTAATGTAGGAGTCTCCACTTCATTCACCAAAGGATAATAAGGACTACTCAAGAGTCCATCAAAGAAAATACGGAGTCAAAAACTTCCACATCACCAGGGGGCAACAGAAAGAAAAGAAAGAAATTTTTTCCCTCACGGAGGCCACTACAGAAAGGCCACACGAAAATCCCCAAAAAGAACATATCAAGAAAAGTCTACAAAAAGACAAAAAGAGGAAAACAAATTTTTTTTTTCCATCTTCCAGCTCAAATAAGAGCTTTGCAAAGCCAAAAGCCAAGACTCCATCATACCCCCAGGCCGACGAAATTCCCCAGGGCCGCTAAAAAAGGGAAAAGAGAAAAAAGAAAACCTCTTCATCCCACGAGATAATAAAAAGCACTGCGTGCAAAAGAAAAGGGCACACAATCAAAAATCCAAAATCACGAAAAAGCACAATCGCAAAGAAAAAAAAAAAAGCAGAAGCCCATTCCGCAATAGAATAAGAGCATAGGCAAAGCCAGCTCAAAACAACAAACATCCAACAAGGAGTCAAAAACTCCATTCATCCCTAGGGGGGCAAATCAATCCCCCGGTGGATCACCAAAAAGAAAATTTTTCCCCAGTAAGCCTACCAGGAAAGGCAAACTACAAAATTCATATCCTCAGGGAGTTAACCTTCTGGAACACCCAATATGAATATCCCCAGTGAAAGGCAAAACCTTCACTCCCAAGAATGCCTATGCTTACTCAGAAACAAGCAAAGAGCCGATATCCCCAAGAAACGGGAAATCAACCTATGCAAGAGGCAATACAAGCACAAAGCTTTCAAAAAAAAAGCCTTCGCCTACTCAGAGGTATTATCAAAAACAAATATCCTCAAGTGGAGCATCCGCCTAATCAAGAGGTAAAATCGACAAAAATCAACAAAATCCCCAATGGATTCCTGCCTAAATGAGGCAATCAACAAAGAAACCCTGGCAAAGCCGGATGGCTAAACGAAAAAGCCAAAAACAAAGAATCCCCGGCAAAAGCCGGATGGCTAAACGAAAAAGCCAAAAACAAAGAATCCCCGGCAAAAGCCGGATGGCTAAACAGAAAAGCCAAAAATCAGAAATCCCCGGCAAAGCCGGATGGCTAAACAGAAAAGCCAAAAATCAGAAATCCCCGGCAAAGCCGGATGGCTAAACGATAAAGCCAAAAACAAAGAATCCCCGGTAGAAACCGGATGACTAACAGAAAAGTCAAAAAGTTAAATCAAATATTCCCCACGGAATGGGCGCATGAACAGAAACAATATTTCGCCAACATATCTCCAAAAATAGATAATCACAGGATTAACTACCAAAAAGTGCATCCTGAGAACCTTGCAGAACGGGGTTCGGACCGGGTGGGGGTAGGTACCCATCGAGCCTTGCGAACGGGGTTCGGACCGGGTGGGGGTAGGTACCCATCGAGCCTTGCGGAACGGGGTTCGGACCGGGTGGGGGTAGATACCCATCGAGCCTTGCGGAACGGGGTTCGGACCGGGTGGGGGTAGGTACCCATCAAAATCTTGCGAGAACGGGATACGGAACGGGTGGGGGTAGGTACCCATCGGAGCCTTGCAGAACGGGGTTCGGACCGGGTGGGGGTAGGTACCCATCGAGCCTTGCGGAACGGGGTTCGGACCGGGTGGGGGTAGGTACCCATCGAGCCTTGCAGAACGGGATTCGGACCGGGTGGGGGTAGGTACCCATCGAATCTTGCGGAACGGGATTCGGACCGGGTGGGGGTAGGTACCCATCGAGCCTTGCAGAACGGGGTTCGGACCGGGTGGGGGTACGTACTCATCGGAGCCTTGCGGAACGGGGTTCGGACCGGGTGGGGGTAGGTACCCATCGAGCCTTGCGGAACGGGGTTCGGACCGGGTGGGGGTAGGTACCTATCAGAATCTTGTAGAACGAGATTCGGACCAGGTGGGGGTAGGTAACCATCAGAATCTTACAGAACGAGATTCGGACCAGGTGGGGGTAGGTACCCACCAGAACCTTACAGAACGGGGTTCAGACCGGATGAGGGTAAGTACTCATCAGAATCTAGCAAAAATGCAGATTCACACTGGGTGGGGGTAGGTACCCACCAAAACCTTAAAAATAAGGTTTATACCGGATGAGGGTAGGTACTCATCAAAACATAGCAGAATGCATTAGGTGGAGTAAAAATACTCACCTAAGCATTTCAAAAATGGGTTGCAAAGACCTTACTTCTATTAGAGGATAGTTCAGTGTTGAGCACCTCAGAAGTAAGTACCCACAAGAGTTTAGCAAAATGCGAACTCATACCGGGTGAGGGTAGGTACTCACCAAAACCTTGCAGAACAAGGTTCATACCAAGTGGGGGTAGGTACTAACTAAAGTCCAGCAAAATGCAGACTCATACCGGGTGAGGGTAAGTACTCACCAGAGCCTTACAAAATAAGACTCAAACCAGATACGGGTTGGTACCTATCAAAATATTTATCATCCGGAGGATCAGCAAAGAGCAACATCCGAAGGATGACCGGGCAAAAGGGTTAACTCCTTCCCCTACCAACTAATTTTGTTGACATATCAAGCCAACAAATTAGCTAGGCAGGTGAAGGGGGGGCAGCTGTAGACCCCTAATTTTGCCCGACCTCTCAATAAAAGCTAGGGAAACTTCACATGAAGATAAAGTTCGCCCGACTTCTTAAATAAAAACCAAGGAGACCTCCTACAACTAACTCGGAGTTCAAACGGTTTCTCAATAAAGGCTAAAAAGACTTCCTACAACAACGACAAGGCTCGCCTGCCATCTCTGTAAAAGGCCAAGAAGACTTCCTATATGAAGATAAAGCTTCAACGGACGTTTATCGGCATCAAATGACGTCTGAATACACAAAGGAAAGCGTCCCGGGGGTCCCAGAACACGAAAGCTGGCCAAAACAGGTCGAGACGGTCGTCCCAAGGTCGAGACGGCCGTCCCAACCTTCCCTGGCCAAGTGGGACGGCCGTCCCAAATGGGACTGCCAGTCCCAGCTCCCCAGGTGGTCCCAGTCAGTGTAAAAGTGGCATTTGGGACGACCATCCCAACCCAGACGGCCGTCCCACTCCAGACGCGCGTCCCAAGGGTGCAGGCAGCGAAAAACTATAAATTGGAAGCTCATTTGGCACTGTTCCACACACCAGACAACTCCCAGTACTTGTCTATCCTCTTCCCTCTTCGAATGAACTCTCTGATTGCCTTTATAAGGTAACAATCAGTTAAGGAATCATATTCCAGCATTCGATTCTTCTGTAAAATTGAGTCGAGTCGATCTTGTATTTGGAGAGGAGAGTCTTTGTAGAGTGAAGGATTGCCAAAAAGTATCCTTTTGATTCAAGATTTGATATACAAAGCTTGCTACGGAGGTTCTGTTCAATTCTCTTATCTTTTACTGCTTTATTTATTGCTTTCTGTATGCAATAAGAAATAAAATCATGTAGATAGCCATTCTTAACATTATGCAATAAAATAAGGGTAATCGCGTAATTTCTTGTAATCTTAACTTAAATGAATTAATCCGTCATAGGGAACCCGAAAGGGGCGTTGTGGGGTGCTAATACCTTCCCCACACGTAACTAACTCCCTTACCCGACTCTGGTTATAATGGCCAAGTTTGGTTTTTATTAAAATCAAAGCCTTTTTCTCCTTTTCCAATGTTTATGGTCAAAACATTGGTGGCGACTCCAGAAGAACCCTTTTCGAAAACCTTGCTTCTATTAGAGGATAGTTCAGCGTTGAGCGCCTCGGAAGCAATGAACATATTTTTAACAAAAAACGCGAGTCTCAACCATCTTTTCACGACCGCTCGCATAAACGTTCGAGATGTCCCAGGACGTCGGAACGGACGGCGGCGACAAGGAAGAACTCCCCCTAGGGGGGTCAAGCCATAACAAGCCCTTGCATATCTCGGTTAAATGCAAGGAGTACCTCATCGTCGAAGTCCTTGTGGATAACGGGTCATCCTTGAAGGTGATGCCCAAATGCACACTGGATAAGTTGACTATCCAAGGAACCCGTCTGCGCCCAAGCAGCACCATCGTTCGAGCCTTCGACGGATCAAAACGAGAAGTAGTGGGAGAGATCAATTTGCCAATCCAAGTTGGACCCACTACCTTCAACGTCGGTTTCCATGTAATGGACATTACTCCAAGCATACTGTCTGTCTCCTCAGCGAGCCTTGGATTCATGACGCTAAGGCGTACCTTCGACACTCCACCGGAAAGTCAAGTTCATAGTGGACGACAAACTGGTCACAGTCCAAGCGGAAGACGATATCCTGATCAGTGGACCGTCCGCCCAACCTTATGTGGATGCGGCCGAAGAGGCCCTTGAAACATCTTTTCAAGCGCTCGAAATTGCCAGCATAGAGCGACTTCCCAGAAACACAAAGGTAGCCCGCATGATGTTGAAACACGGTTACCATCCTGGCCAAGGACTGGGGGCAGATTCCCAAGGCATGAGGGAACCCCCAGAATTCAAAGACAATCCTTGCAAGTATGGCCTAGGATATGACCCTACCAAGGGCCGAGCAGAAAGGAGAAAAGGGAAGTCTCCCCTCCGCACACTCAAGCAAATTTTCCGAAGTGGAGGGGTGCAAGCGTCAAGAGCCACTCTAGTCATTAGGAAATCTTTTTCTTTGTTTAAGGGATGTAAACCCCATGATTGTTAGAGACTATCCCCCGGGGCAAGCCCGACCCCCGGGCATTTTAGGGCACATATTCCCTTATTAATTAATAAAGAATGATTCTTCTATCTGCTTCTCTTCTTTCTACTTCTGACTAGACCACGTGAATAACCCTGTCTAAGTAAACATAAAAAAGAAGAAGAATAAAAAGCGCTTCCAAATAATCAACATCTACCATTGCTATTACCATCGAGCTAGTTGATTAGAAGCACCTAAGAATAAGACTTCACCTCATCCTTAAAGAAAGTCATGCTTCGCCAATACTGTGAAAAAAAAAATCCACAAAAAAAGAAAAAGCCCAGAGAAGCCAAAGGCCAAAGAAAAGGGCAAATTACCCGGTAGGAAACCCACTAAGGGGGCTACACAAAAGATAGGGTCGACCCGGTAGGATACCCGAACAACAGCAAAGGGTAGCCTAGGCAAAAGTTAGGGTTACAAATAAGGTCCACTAGGATTTCTCCAAAAATTTTACAAAAGAAGGAACCTAGACAAAAGTTAGGGCCAACACACAGTATCCTAGTTCGAAAACCCAAAGGGCGATCTAGGGAAATCAGCTAGCCATTTAAAAAGCAATGGAAATAAAACCAAAGAGCGCAAATACAAAAAGAAAGGAAAAATGTTTGTTTAGACAAAGCCTAAACACCCAGGCTTAACCTTAACCAGCCATTCTTACAAAACCCTTTTATCAATAAAAATCAACCCTCTAAAACACAAACCATTGATTTTTACCCCTTTACTTCTTTTCTCTTGACCCTCACAACAATATTCTAATAATTAATTTGGGAATATGGAGGCGTATAGTCAACAAGAGGATTGAAATCCCTAAAGCAAGGAAAGAGGGACACTACGTGACAAAAGTGCTCTACAAAAGAAAAAAGAAAAAGAAGAAAAAGAGAAAAATAGAGAAAGAAAGAAATTACCCTTCGGTCAGAAGAAGTCCGGTATGGTACAACCAAGAGTAAACGCAGCAGATCAGAATGCTTTCAGCGCAACGAGACACGTTGATTAAATCCTTCTGAAAACTTAATCAAAATAGGCATTATAGGACATCAAAACATAAAAGCATGGCATGCATAAAATGTTTTTAGACCAGGTCCTATTACCTCTTTCAAAAAATAACAAAAAAAGCAACAAAAAAATACAAAAATAAAAAATCTCTTCCGTAATTTGAGACCACTGTCTGGGCCAACTAGACCGCCGTCTCGGTTACCCAGCAAGACGAGACCACCGTCTGGACCAAACAGACCGTCATCTCGACACAGGCAAAAACGAGACTGCCGTCTCGCTCAACGAGACCGCCGTCTCGCTCAAGCCTAACGTCGAGACCGTCGTCTCGATGGACCAGACCGCCGTCTCGACTTGGAGGAGACATGAGACCGCCGTCTCGCCCACCCAGACGGCAGTCTCGATTTTGCAAAATTCCCTATATATAGGGGGCGCGCTTGGGGGCTTCCTCACAACTCCCCTTGCCTCCAGAACCTCCTTTCTCTCAACTCTTGCACTCCCTAGTACCCTCTGGTCAGAATGTTTAGCAGAAGCGCCTCCAGGAAGAGAAGGAGCACCGCCGGTGCTAGTAGTTCTGCAGCACCACCGTCCCAGGACCCTTCTCAACTGTCGCCACAGCACCAGGCCCGCCTTGAAAATATCCGGACCTATCAGTGGCGCCCAATGCTCAAGCTGGATTTCAGCATCCTAGCTGAATTTGGATGGGAGGACAACGTCCGGGCCCATCTAGATAGCATCGGGTGGGGCTTCCTGCTACAGCCACCACCTACACATGTGTACCCGCAAGCGGTACTGGAGTTCCTAGCCTCCATCTCCTACTCTGAGGTCCCCTCCACGGTCCTGGGCCTACCGCTCACCAGGATGGTGACCTATTTTATGAGTGGACAATACCAGACCTCCACCCTCAAAGAATTCAACGTAGCCATCGGGTTCGTCCGGCCCGAGGACTCCATGACCCAGGAGTACCGTGAGGCGATCTGCTCGCGGCCCACCAACCTCACCGCCGCCGAGATGTGGCATGAGCTCACGGGAGCCACCACACTGCCCACGCTGATGAGGGGATCCGCGCTTCCCCCTGCACTCCGTATCTGCCACAAGCTGTTGGTAGGGACCATACATGGGAGGAAAGAGAGTCAGGGAAAAATATCCCTCCCTGACCTCTTCGTACTATATTGCATGAGCCAGAAGCGGCGCTGCAACCCCGGGGTACTTCTTCCTGAAAGCCCTCAAGGACTTCGGGCACAGATCCACGGGGGCCATCCTCATGGCTCCACTCATCACTCCCCTGGCAGAGAGTTTGGGGTGCCCTGGCCGGGAAGAGCTGGCCTCCAACCTGCGACCTGAATCCATCGGTGGGTCAATTTTGGTCAGCATGGGAATGCTGATTCGCAGAGGGACCCAGTTGGCCCTCCATCCCACACTGGATTTTGCATTGGAGCTCCATGACGCAATGCAGGATCTGCCTACACCTCCCGACTTCCAACAGCAGTAGCAGCAGTAGCAACTGCCACGGTATGCGGACGACTTCGCTGGCATGCACCGCCACATGAGCTATCTATGCCAGCAGTTCGACCACATGACTGTGAGGCAAGAGCAAATATCCCAGAGGCAAGAGCAGCTGTCCCAAAGGCAGGATGACTTTGACACCCGGCTGGGAGAAATGTACCAGCACCAACAGGATATGCGCCACGGTTGGACGACATTCCAGCAAGAATACCGGGATGAAGTCCAAGAGCATGCAAACTTCCGGTACCACATGTACCAGCATTTCCCTCCCCAGGGATCGGGCCCGGAGGATAGCCTCTAGGGATAGTGCTTACAAAGATAGGGTTGTAATAAAATTCCCCCATAAATAAAATTTTATTTCATGCATCTTTTTGCCATCTCTTGCAAAAGCCAGCGTAACAAAAAAAAACACTTAAACTAAAAAAAAAAAAAAAAAGAGAAAAGGCATATGCTCAAGAAAAAAGCCAAAATCCTAAATCGCGAGAAAAAAAAGATAAAACCGCGAGAAAAAAAAAGAAGGCAGGATTAAGCCATCACCTCAACCAACAAAATTTTGACTACCAAGCAAAACCAAGACCCATCCGACCAACCAGCAAGGATCGGATAATCATCATCAAAAGAACAAAAACAAAGAATCCCTGGTAACCGACAAAGCTGGAAGAAACATCAACAAAAGTTCCTGGCACAGCCCGGACGATCATTCAAGAAACCCAAGAGCATCTACCAACACAAAAATCACTCCCCGGAGAATGGCGCATGGGCCACCTGAACAGTAAGCCGCGACCACCACCAGTCCTACGCAGTGGACTGTACCACCCTGATAGGGGGTTTATACCTATCAACCAGCACACACGGTGCGCCTGAAAGGTGCATGGGCCACCTGAACAGTAAGCCGCCACCACCACCAGTCCTACGCAGTGGACTGTACCACCCTGATAGGGGGTTTATACCTATCAACCAGCACACACGGTGAGCCTGAAAGGCGCATGGGCCACCTGAACTGTAAGCCGCCATTACCACCCTAATGGGGGGTTCATACCCATCCGGTCCCACACAACGGACCGTACCAGCCTGATAGGGGGTTCATACCTATCAACCTGCGCACGCGTTGCGCCTGATTTGCGCTCGAGCCGAATCAGTAAGTCGCATTACCACCCTGATGGGGGGCTCATACCCATCCAGTCCCACACAACGGACTGTACCACCCTGATGGGGGGCTCATACCCATCCAGTCCCACACAACGGACTGCAACTATCAACCTGATGGGGGGTTCATACCCATCAACCGAAGGATCGGCTACCGTCAGAAGGAGTATCCTGAGGTTTTACCACGTGTCCACCAAAGGAATCGGCTACGTCAGAAGTAGTATCCTGGAAGTGCACGAATACACAACATTTTCCCCAGAAGATCATCCGCCGCAAGATGAGACATCTGAAGGGCAACCGGGCAAGAGGGTCAACTCCTTTACCTTCCTGTCAATCTGTCTGGCACAACAGACCAACAGTTGACTAGTCAGGTAAAGGGGGGGCAGCTGTAGACCCCAAATCTTGCACGGCCTCCAAATAAAGATCAGAAGGCCTCCTATTCGAAGATGGACGAAGCCTAACAAGCCACTAGGAGAGACTATTAGGCCCCATACTAGGATAGGAGGGAGTTTCTGTACCAAAAAATAAGTTTTCTCGCCTTGTTGGGACGAGACCGCCGTCTGGACTTCCCAGACCGCCGTCTCGCCTCATGCAAGTGGCGAGACTGCCGTCTCGATTGACGAGACGGCGGTCTCGCCACCTGCAAAGGGCGAGATGGCGGTCTCGTTTCCCCAGACGGCGGTCTCGCCGCGCTTGGCAGGTCGAGACGACGGTCTCGTTGGACGAGACAGCTGTCTCGACCCTGTCAGACGAGACCGGCGGTCTCGCCACCTGACAGCGCGAAAACCTATAAATAGGGGTCCTCCCCCCCTTATTTCGACACACCACAAGCTTCTAGCTCTCCCTTCTCTCTAAAACTTCTCTCTAGAATCCCTCTGACGCATTTCTGGAGTTTCTGAGTGCCTTTGAGAGCATTTTTCGATGTCCAGAAGAGTTTCCGGCGTCTTGTAGAGTGAAGGGCTGCCAAAAAGCACCCATTTATTTTAAAGAAATATAAAACAAAGCTTGCTTCGGAGGTTCAAATTCTCCCTCTCTACTTTTTACTGCTTTAATTTGAATTATGCAATAGATTAGGGCCATGTAGTCATCATTTTAAATTCCGCACAATAAAAAGGGCAAAAGAGTATTTTCCGGTTTATTTATTAACATAAAAAGCTGGCCTATCATAGGGAACCCGAAAGGGGCGTAGTAAAGGAACTAATACTTCCTTTACCACGTAACTAACTCCCTTACCCAACTCTGGTTCTAATGACCAAAGTTGGTTTTTGAAAACCAACGCCTTTTAAACCTTTTCCGATGTTTCCGGTAAAAACATCGGTGGCGACTCCATAGAACCCAAAATAAATAAAGTCCTTGGGTTAGCCCGGTTATCGGACAACCCAAGGACACCTTTCAAAAACCTCGCCCCTAGGTTAGCCCGGTTATCGGACAACCTAAAGGCATTGTAACCACACATAAAAAAACGCGAAAAACAAAAGGGTCGAAAAAACCATCGCGTCACTCCGACCGACCCTCTATCTTTTGAGATGGCGGCGACAGGTACGAACCCTATTCTATAAGGCTCTTGTGGGTACCTACCCCCACCTGGTACGAACCCTATTCTATAAAGCTCTTGTGGGTACCTACCCCCACCTGGTACGAACCCTATTCTATAAGGCTCTGATGGGTACCTACCCCCACCTGGTACGAACCCTATTCTATAAGGCTCTTGTGGGTACCTACCCCCACCTGGTACGAACCCTATTCTATAAGCCTCTGATGGGTACCTACTGTAGACCCCTAATTTTGCCCGGTCTCTCAATAAAGGCTAAAGAGACTTCCTACAACAAAGACAAAGCTCGCCTGACATCTCAATAAAGGCCAAGAAGACTTCCTATATGAAGATAAAGCTTTAACGGGCGTTTATCGGCATCAAACGACGTCCGAATAAAGAAAGGAAAGCTTCTCGGGGGTCCCCGAACACAAAGGCTAGCCAAAACAGGTCGAGACGGTCGTCCCATGTAGACCCCTAATTTTGCCCAGCCTCTCAAAAGAAAAAGCTAGAGGAACTTCACCCGAAGATGGAGTCCATCCGGCTTCCCAAAAACGAGGAAACCTCCCGCAACCAATACAGAGATCGCTCGTCTACACGATAACGAACAAAGGAGACTTCTTACACGAAGATAAAGCTTCAACGGACACCTATCGGCATCAACAGGCCGTCCCAAACACAACAAGTGGTCCCAAACACAACAGGTGGTCCCAAACACAACAGGTGGTCCCAAACGCAACGGGTGGTCCCAAACGCAACGGGTGGTCCCAAACGCAACGGTGGTCCCAAACACAGCAGGTGGTCCCAAACACAACAGGTGGTCCCAAACGCAACGGGTGGTCCCAAACACAACAGGTGGTCCCAAACACAACAGGTGGTCCCAAACGCAACAGGTGGTCCCGAAGCGCGAGAACCGAGGTTGAGGCAGGCCGTCCCAAGTTGGGACGGCCGTCCCAACCCTCCGGATTCGGTTGGGACGCACGTCCCGAAGTTGGGACGGCCGTCCCAAGGCCAATTTCAAGTGGGACGGCCGTCCCGGGTCCCCGGTGGTCTCGCCTCGTGTAAAAATGACATTTGGGACGGCCATCCCGGTCCGGACGGCCGTCCCAACCCGGACGGTGGTCCCAAAGTGCGCCAGCTGCGAAAACTATAAATAGGAGGCTCATTTGCCACTTTTTCGAACACGAGACACTCCGGAAGAGCTCCGAAACACTTTCAAAACTCGAGCACTTGTCTACTTCTCTCCCTCTCTCGAATGATCTTTCCGATTGCCTTAAATAGGTAACAATCGGTTAAGGAATTATATTCCGGCATTTGATTCTTCTTTAAAATTTTTAGTGGAGTCGATCTTGTATTGGTGAGGAGAGTCCGTATAGAGAGAGGGGTTGCCAAAACGCAGCCTCATAGTTCGAGATTCTCAATATAAAGCTTGCTACGGAGGTTCTTTTCAATTCTCTTCTCTTTTATTGCTTTATTTATTGTTTTATTTTATTTATTATGTCATGTAGAATAAAATCATGTAGATAGCCATTTTAATATCTCTTTTATTGCTTTATTTAGCTTTATTTATATAAAATTATGTAGATAGTCATTTCAATATTATGCAATAAAATAGGGTAATCGCGTAATTTCTCATAATCTTCACTTAATGAATTGATCCGTCATAGGGAACCCGAAAGGGCGTTGTGGGGTGCTAACACCTTCCCCACACGTAACTAACTCCCTTACCTAACTCTGGTTATAATGGCCAAGTTTGGTTTTCATTAAAATCAATGCCTTTTATCCTTTTTCAATGTTTATGGTCAAAACATTGGTGGCGACTCCATAAGAACCCCTTTTCGAAAACCTATACATTTTAAAACAAATACGCGAGTCTAAACCATCTTTTCGCGACCGCTCGCATAAACGTTTCAAGACGTCCCCGAACGTCGGAAAGGGACGGCGGCGACAGATGGCGACTCCACTGGGGAAGCTAGAGAGTTGATCCCATTTAGTGACAGATAAATTCAAACTAAGCAAAGATTTGAAATTATGCCTTTACCCTTCTGTATGTTTTTATTGTATGGCTTTAAATAACTGCTGTATGATTATTTCCGCAATTGTTTGAAATATAAATTGCACACAAAAACCCTTGCACACAACAGTCCCTCTATACCCGGGGCAAGAGTGAATATCTATAGGGAGTGGGTGGCGGATACGATCGGTTAGTTGGCACACGGGGCTACTACGGTTGTCGGAAAACCACCAACTCAAGGTGATAACTCTCTTCTTTTGGTCTAAGGGTGTCGCCACGGAGTTCGTGCATGACCCGAGGATTGAGAGATTGAGAGGTCCCTATAATGGGGGCACCTTGGGGACCTTTGGCCTGGTGAGAACGAGTTAGAACCACCTAAACCAAGCACGTTTCTGCGAGGAAAACCCTACCTCGTGATTAAATAAGCGTGGCTCGCTCGTGGATGTATGAATTGTGTGTGCATTTGTTTGCTTGCATTTGTATTGATGCATTAGCATAGGGTAATCATACAACAAACAAAAAAAATGAAAAACCCTAAAAATCATAAAAAGTGAAAAGATAAAAACCTTTATCTCGGATAGTCTTCAGTTAAGTTGGCCTGGTTTCAGGTTCTTTGTAAGCTAAGTAGCCACGTTGACCGACAGAAGAGATAAAGGGTAAAAAAAAATATAAAAACAAGTTAAAACCATAAAAATACCTTTTCAAAAAAAATTTTTCTTGGCAAAGTCCTATCATTCATACCACATCATTCAATAAGTGGTAAAACTAAGAGAGAAAACCAATGCATTAAGTATGCATAAACATCATCATAATAAAATCTCTCATACATAAACACATTCATCCTAGGGCATATTTATTCCACGCTAATCATTTAAAATAAAAAGTTATAATAAGAATCATTAAAATCATTTAGAAGGTGGCTGGTCTTCTACTTGTCCTCACTCGTGCTCAGAAAGCTAAGAAGATGGAGCAATTAGAGGAGCAGAATCGTAGGCTCACCGCCGAGCTTAATGCCATAAAAGAACAGATGGCGCAATTGACAGAATTAATATACCAACAATGCTTCCACAATACAGTCTCTGAGCAACGAATTTTTGCCTTAGAGGAGAGATTAAGGGCATTAGAGGGATACAACTTTGATATAAGGGAGGTAACCGATGTCAAAAATACTCGATTCCCTCCCAAATTTAAGAAATCCCACGCATCATTCAAGAAGTCCTTTGGCAAGAAGAAAGAGGAGAGCGTAAATGCCATCAACCTCACTACCCCTTCTTCCTCTTCACAACCATCTAGGCAGTCACGCAAACAAGAGAAGAAATTCACTCCCATTCCAACTTCCTATGGGAGTCTGCTGCCAGAATTGATAAAGGACCATCTCCTAGCATATGTCCCTCCAAAGAAGATGGAGCCACCATATCCGAGAATGGTACAAGCCTAATGAAAACTGTGATTATCATTCGGCGCTCCGGGGCACTCCATTGAAAGCTGTGTGGCCTTAAAGCACAAGGTCCGAGAATCTGATAGATGCGGGGTGGATTACCTTTGACGCATCTACTCCAAAGGTGGATGACCAGCCTCTTTCAAAGCTCGAGTAAGAAACGGGATAAGGAAAACCAGCAATTTAGGGCTCATCATTTTTACCATCTCTAAAAATGTAATAAAAAATATATAAAAAAATATATATCGAAAAGCTTAGATGTATTTCTCGTGATCCTCGCCCATGATCACGAGATTTTTGGTTAATAAGGGCTTTGTAAATATTTTGTTTCTATCAATAAAATGAGGCATTTTTCATAATATTCATATGCTTCTCATTCTTCTCTCTCTCATTCCAAAATAATTGAATAAAATCTAAACCCCAAGCATAACCATAACAGTCATGTCTGTGATTAAAAACTCTCTATGGGATCTGAAAGCCATAGGCGAATGGATTGAGTCAGACAGTGAGGAGGGGACCATTTCCCCGGACATGCAAAGACTGTTGGAAAAATAAAGTTCAATTGATACAGCCCCATAAAGAAAAAACTAAGGCCTTCAAGTTGGGACAAGGAGACAATAAGAAAGAAGTAAATGTCGGTACCCAAATTGATAATGTCAGGGAAGGGGCAATAACGCCTTTGCGCTTATACATTGGATAAAAGCTGTACTGTGGATATGCACAGAAGAAATGTCCGTCAATGAAGATATATCTAATATAGGCGGCATTGGGGGCGGGACGAGAAGCAAAATAATTTATTCCCCAAGGAGCTACAAGATAATGCTCCTAAAAACAAAGGAAAAATAAAGAAACCGAAGATGAGAAGGAAAAAGAATGCAAGGGGAAGATTAAGTAGACCTTGGATTCACGATGCTAGGGCACCTCCTTCAACGCTCCACCGAAAAATCAAAGTCGTGGTAGGCAACAAATTGATCATGGTTCAAGTTAAAGACTAGATTCGAATCGGCGAACCAGTCTACCACACCTTAAATGGATGCGAGCTGAAGAAAGACATTTGAAAATATGGAAAGACTTCCTAGCAATTTAAAAGTGGCCCATATAATGAAGAAATATGGATACAGCCCGGACAAGGGTACAAAGAAAAGGGAAGTCTCCCCTCCGTACTTTAAAAAGACGATCTTCCAAAAAAGAGGGATATTAGCATCAAGGGTAGCATTAGTCATTAAATGCCCTTCTTCCGATTTTAAAGGATGTAAACCCAATGACTATTAGAGATCACTCCTCGGGGTGTGCCCGACCCTCGAGCATCTCTAGGGCACACATTTCCCTGAAATTACAAAAGAATGCTATTCTTACTATCTCCTTCTCTTCTTGCTAAAAATGTCTATACCCCATTAAATAACCTTGTTTAGACAAACATTTTGTTCCAAAATGCGTCAAAATAATCAAAACGCCATATGAAGCCAAAGTTAACATGATTGATTAGCTAGAGACATGAACAAGAAAATCGTGTTTTGACAATGTTTGAGAAAAGAAATTATTATTAAAAGAAGCCCGTCAAGGTCAAAGACCAAGACAAAAAGATAAAAGGGCAAAATCCTAGGCTGAAAACCCAAAATGGCAGACTAGGAAAGCTAATCAGCCATAAATAGGCAGTTAAAGATGCCACCTCATTAAAACAAAACGTTTGTTTAAACTAGCCTAAACACCGACCCACCTTGGCTAGCCATTCTTACAGAAACTATTATTTCATAAAAAAAATCTCGCTAAAACACAAGCCTTTGCAATGAATCCCTTTCTTTCTATTCTCTTGACCCTTCATCATAAAGCATTCATGTAATCGATTGGGAAATGTGGAAATATGGTGATCAATAGGAGGATTGAAATCCCTAAAGAAAGGAAGAGGGGCATTGATATGACAATTGCTCTATATTCAAAATGATTACTCTTCGGTTATAGCAAAGATCTGAGATGGAAAATCGGTACAGCTAATCATGTTGACAAAAGCACATGATAATGGAAGTAAACGTAACAGGAGCTAAATGGGTTCAAAGCCGATATGACCAGCTAAACCTTATTGAAGAAAAACAGCTGAATATGATATGTTATGGACAAGCCTATCAAAGGAAAATAAAAAGGCTTACAAAAAAGGTCAACCCTCATATTTACCATAAGAAGGATTTAATGGTAAATAAGTTGCTTCCAACCCAAAAGGATAAAATTGGAAAATGGGCAGTGAACTACGAAGGACCCCTTGTGGTCAAATGAGCTTTCTCGGAAAGGGCTCTTATCCTCGCCAATATGAATGGAAAAGAACTTCGACACCTAATCAACTCCGGTACGGTGAAGAAGTATTATGCTTGAAGACATTGCTCATAACCCTCCAGGAATGAAAACTCGTAAAGGGCATACCTGGGCAAAAGATAGGGTCCATATCCCTCGCTAGGACACGTCCTAGGCAAAAGGTAGAGGTAAAAAAAAAAAAAAAAGCAATGGTTGCTTCAGTCGAAAACTGAAAGGCGGCTAAAGTAACATTCTTCCAAAAGCAAGCAATCTGCATAGTCTTCACTCTGAGCTCAAGCATCTCAACTGAAGCAATTAGGAGAACCAGGGGGCATATATCACAGACATGACTGTTTAAGCCTATACAGTGTAGTCAACCCCAACCATCCATTCTTCTAAATATCTTTTGAAATCCTTCTATAAAAGAAATAAACTCTTGCTCATTTATCAATAAAAGTCCCTTTTATTTCCTTTCTCTTGACCAAATGTTATGGAAATGCCTCTTTATTGATAAATCATAAGTATGCGCAAAGACTTTTAATCAAAGATCAAACATGCATCTAAAAAAGGGAAGCATATGAAAATAATAAAGGAATAAAGGCCTGCTAGTATATTCTTAGATAAAAACTAGGGTAGCCTGCTAGATCGCAAACCCCAAAAAGACGATCTAGGCAAAAAGATAAGGCAAAAGCCCCCTAAGGTATTCTAGGCAAAAATTAAGGCAGCCCGCTAGATCGAAAACCCGTAAAGGGCGGTCTAGGCAAAAGATAGGGCTAAAACCAAAAGATGAGTAAAAGATGAGCCCATCATCATAGTCATAAAGAAGAAGTCCATCAGCTTATTCATAAGAAGCCAACGGAAGAAGGCCAGTTACTTTCTAAATGCATAAAAAAATAAACAAACATTAGACTGCATTTAGGGCATCCACACACAAGGCGGTTGCATAATACGACTTTGTCAAAATCAAGAAAAAATAATTTTCTTCAAACAAGAATGAACATGCATATAAGGAGGATAGTCTCCATGTTTGTGATTGGAAATAAAAGGCGCCAAAATCCAGCCTCTAAATAAAAATCAAAATCGCGAAAGGCGAAATCAAAACCATTTCAGCAGAATAAAGAGTTTTAAGAAAACCATAGCTCCAACCATTCTCCTCAAACACCAATAAAAGAAGGAGAAGAAAAGCCAATGGAAAAGGCTTGATGATCCCCAAGCGGATCCTTGCCTACTCTAGAGGCAAAATAAAAAATACTCCACGACTCAACACCACCACATGAGTCATCAAACATAGTCATTCAAAGCTGCAATCGGCATCCTTCCATCCAAGAAAGAAGGACACCATCAAAATGAAAAAGCCAAATGGAAAGGCTTGACCATCCCTAAGAGGATCCTTGCCTACTCCAAAGGCAAAACAAAAAGACTACTTCACGACTCAGCTTCATCGCCAC
The DNA here is from genome assembly GCA_963425845.1 of Sphenostylis stenocarpa. Taxonomy (NCBI): domain Eukaryota; kingdom Viridiplantae; phylum Streptophyta; class Magnoliopsida; order Fabales; family Fabaceae; genus Sphenostylis; species Sphenostylis stenocarpa. The sequence continues at coordinate 45,941,713 of OY731403.1, forward strand.
ATGAGTCATCAAACACACTCATGCAAGAGTCTCCGTTACTTCCCCAAAGCAGAATAAGGAGAATAAGGACTACATAAGAGTCCATCAAAGAAAATACGAAATCAAATCCTCCACATCATTAGGGGGCAACCAAAGGAAAAGAAAGAAAAACTTTTTATCCCCTAACAGAGGCCACCACAAGAAAAAGGTCAAATAAATGTCTCCTAACAGAGCATATCAAGAAACGTCTACAAAAAGAGGAAAACAAAAACTCTTCATTCCGCTCAATAAAGAGCCTCACAAAAGTTAGAGCCAAGACTCCATCATAAAAAATCAAACCAAGGATTTGATCCCCAAGAAGCAAAGAAAATTCCCCAGGGATCTCCAAAAAGAAAAGAGGAAGAAAAAATATATATCCTTTCTCATCCAAAGATCAAGCCAATGTGCATAAAAGGAGCACATATGCAACAACTAAATCGCAAAAAAAGAGAAATTGCAAGAAAAGGGTAGAAACCCATTCCCCAGCAGGAATAAGAGCATAGGCAAAGCCAGCTCAAACAAATAAATGGTCAAAAACTCCATTCCTCCCTTAGGGGCAATCCAAAATAAGATCTCAGGAATGAAATCAATTCCCCAGCGAGATCATCGAAAAGAAAATCCCCATCGAGCCTACCAAATGAAGGCAAAACTACAAAGTTTATATCCTCGGGGAATCGCGTATAAATTCCCAAATACATATATCCCCGAGTGAAAAGCAAAGTCGCACTTCCAACGAGCAAGCAGAAAGCCAATATCCCCAAGAAATGGGAAATCGGCCTATGCAAGAGGCAATCCAAAACCTAAGTCTTCACCACTATTGAAGCATATGCCTAAATCAACAGGCACAACCAAATAGAAATCACATCCCCAAGTGGGTTCTTGCCTAAACAAAAGACACAATCAACAAAAAGCTCAAATCCCCGAGAGGATTTCCGCACGATCAAGAGGCACAACCAAACAAGAATCTCCCCAAGTGAATTTACGCCTAATCAAGAGGCGCAACTAATAGAAAACAAATCCCCGGAGGATTCCTGTCTAAAAAAGAGGCAATCAAAAATCCTCGGCAAAGACCGGATGGCTAAAAGAAGAAGCCAAAACAATGAAATCCCCATGGCTAAACAGAAAAGCCAAAATCAAAGAATCCCGGCAAAAGCAGGATGGCTAAAATAAGAAAAGCCAAAATACGAAAATCCCTGGTAAAACCGAGATGACTAAAATAGAAAAGTCAAAAAGAAAAAATTACTCCCGAGAGACGCATGACCAAAAACAGTGAAGCCGTTAACTCATCTCCAAAATAGATGATCATAGGATTGACTACAAAAAAGTTCATCCTATAAAGCCTTGTGAAAAAGGCTTATCATTCACACCGGGTGGGGGTGTGTACTCACCTAAACCTTGTGAAAAAGGTTTATCATTCACACCGGGTGGGGGTGTGTACTCACCTAAACCTTGTGAAAAAGGTTTATCATTCACACCGGGTGGGGGTGTGTACTCACCTAAACCTTGTGAAAAAGGTTTATCATTCACACTGGGTGGGGGTGTGTACTCACCTAAGCCTTGTGAAAAAGGCTTATCATTCACACCGGGTGGGGGTGCATACTCACCTAAGCCTTGCAGAAAAAGGTTTATCATTCACACCGGGTGGGGGTGTGTACTCACCTAAGCCTTGTGAAAAAGGCTTATCATTCACACCGGGTGGGGGTATGTACTCACCTAAACCTTGTGAAAAAGGTTTATCATTCACACCGGGTGGGGGTGTGTACTCACCTAAGCCTTGTGAAAAAGGCTTATCATTCACACCGGGTGGGGGTATGTACTCACCTAAGCCTTGTGAAAAAGGTTTATCATTCACACCGGGTGGGGGTGTGTACTCACCTAAGCCTTGTGAAAAAGGCTTATCATTCACACCGGGTGGGGGTGTGTACTCACCTAAGCCTTGTGAAAAAGGCTTATCATTCACACGGGGTGGGGGTGTGTACTCACCTAAACCTTGTGAAAAAGGTTTACCATTCACACCGGGTGGGGGTGTGTACTCACCTAAACCTTGTGAAAAAGGTTTATCATTCACACCGGGTGGGGGTGTGTACTCACCTAAACCTTGTGAAAAAGGTTTATCATTCACACCGGGTGGGGGTGTGTACTCACCTAAGCCTTGTGAAAAAGGCTTATCATTCACACCGGGTGGGGGTGCATACTCACCTAAGCCTTGCAGAAAAAGGTTTATCATTCACACCGGGTGGGGATATGTACTCACCTAAGCCTTGTGAAAAAGGTTTATCATTCACACCGGGTGGGGGTGTGTACTCACCTAAGCCTTGTGAAAAAGGTTTATCATTCACACCGGGTGGGGGTGTGTACTCACCTAAACCTTGTGAAAAAGGTTTATCATTCACACCGGGTGGGGGTGTGTACTCACCTAAGCCTTGTGAAAAAGGCTTATCATTCACACCGGGTGGGGGTGCATACTCACCTAAGCCTTGCAGAAAAAGGTTTATCATTCACACCGGGTGGGGGTATGTACTCACCTAAGCCTTGTGAAAAAGGTTTATCATTCACACGGGGTGGGGGTGTGTACTCACCTAAGCCTTGTGAAAAAGGCTTATCATTCACACCGGGTGGGGGTGTGTACTCACCTAAGCCTTGTGAAAAAGGCTTATCATTCACACCGGGTGGGGGTGTGTACTCACCTAAACCTTGTGAAAAAGGTTTATTATTCACACCGGGTGGGGGTGTGTACTCACCTAAACCTTGTGAAAAAGGTTTATCATTCACACCAGGTGGGGGTGCGTACTCACCTAAGCCTTGAAGAATGAGGCTTATGATTCACACTGGGTGGGGGTGTATACTCACCTAAGCCTTGAAGAATGAGGCTTATCATTCACACCGGGTGAGGGTGCATACTCACCTAAGCCTTGAAGAATGAGGCTTATCATTCACACCAGGTGGGGGTGCGTACTCACCTAAGCCTTGAAGAATGAGGCTTATCATTCACACCGGGTGGGGGTGTATACTCACCTAAGCCTTGAAGAATGAGGCTTATCATTCACACCGGATGAGGGTGCATACTCACCTAAGCCTTGAAGAATGAGGCTTATCATTCACACCAGGTGGGGGTGTGTACTCACCTAAACCTTGTGAAAAAGGTTTATCATTCACACCAGGTGGGGGTGCGTACTCACCTAAGCCTTGAAGAATGAGGCTTATCATTCACACCAAGTGGGGGTTCGTACTCACCTAAGCCTTAAAGAATGAGGCTTATCATTCACACCGGGTGGGGTGCGTACTCACCTAGGCCTTGTAGAACGAGGCTTATCAAAAATGCATCAGGTGGAGTAAAAATACTCACCGGGAGCATTGTAAAAAAATGGGTACAAAGACCTTACTTCTATTAAAGGATAGTTTGGTGATTGAGCACCTCGGAAGTAAGTACCCATAAGAGTTTAAGCAAAACGTAAACTCATACCAGGTGAGGGTAAGTACTCACCAAAACCTTGCAGAATAAGGTTCATACCTAGTGGGGGTAGGTACCCACAAAAGTCTAGTAAAAATACGGACTTATACCCGGTGAGGGTAAGTACTCACCAAAGTCTTAACAAAAGGAGGCTCAAACCGGATAGGGGTTAGTACCTATCAAAATATTTATCATCTGGAGGATCAACAAGGAGCGACATCAGAAGGATGACCAGAGCAAAGGGTTAACTCCTTCCCCTACCAACTAATTTTGTCGGCATATTAAAACCAACGAATTAGTTAGGCAGGTGAAGGGGGCAGTTGTAGACCCCTAATTTTGCCGGCCTCTCAAAAGAAAAAGCTAGAGGAACTTCACCAGAAGATGGAGTCCATCCGGCTTCCCAAAAACGAGGAAACCTCACGCAACCAATACGAGAGATCGCTCGTCTACACGATAACGAACAAAGGAGACTTCCTACACGAAGATAAAGCTTCAACGGACACCTATCGGCATCAACGAGGCCGTCCCAAACACAACAAGTGGTCCCAAACACAGCAGGTGGTCCCAAACACAACAGGTGGTCCCAAGCGCAGCAGGTGGTCCCAAACACAGCAGGTGGTCCCAAACACAGCAGGTGGTCCCAAACGCAACGGGTGGTCCCAAGCGCGACAGGTGGTCCCAAACACGACAGGTGGTCCCAAACACAACAGGTGGTCCCAAACACAGCAGGTGGTCCCAAGCGCAGCAGGTGGTCCCGAACACAGCAGGTGGTCCCAAGCGCACAGGTGGTCCCAAGCGCAACGGTGGTCCCAAACACAGCAGGTGGTCCCAAACACAACAGGTGGTCCCAAACGCAGCGGGTGGTCCGGAACGCAAAACTAGCGGAACGGGTTGAGGCGGCAGTCCCAAGTTGGGACGCGCGTCCGAAGTGGTCCCAGACAGCAGTCCCAAACACAACAAGTGGTCCCGAACACAACAGGTGGTCCCAGACACAACAGGTGGTCCCAGACGCAGCAGGTGGTCCCAAACACAACGGGTGGTCCCAAACACAACAGGTGGTCCCTCAGCGGGTGGTCCCAAACACAACAGGTGGTCCCAAACGCAACAGGTGGTCCCAAACACGACAGGTGGTCCCAAACGCAACAGGTGGTCCCAAGCGCAGCAGGTGGTCCCAGACACAGCAGGTGGTCCCGAACACAGCAGGTGGTCCCAAGCGCGAGGTGGTCCCGAAACGCGAAGCTGGCCGGAACGAGGTTGAGACGGCCAGTCCCAAGTTGGGACGGCGGTCCCAACCCTCCGGATTCGGTTGGGACGCGCGTCCGAAGTTGGGACGGCCGTCCCAGGCCAATTTCAAGTGGGACGGCCGTCCCAGGTCCCCGGTGGTCTCGCCACTGTGTAAAAATGACATTTGGGACGGCCATCCCGAGTCCAGACGGCAGTCCCAACCCAGACGGTGGTCCCAAAGTGCGCCAGCTGCAAAAACTATAAATAGGAGGCTCATTTGCCACTTTTTCAGAACACGAGACACTCCGGAAGAGCTCCGAAACACTCGAGCACTTGTCTACTTCTCTCCCTCTCTCGAATGATCTTTCAGATTGCCTTAAATAGGTAACAATCGGTTAAGGAATTATATTCAGGCATTTGATTCTTCTTTAAATTTTTAGTGGAGTCGATCTTGTATTGGTGAGGAGAGTCTCGTATAGAGAGAGGGTTGCCAAACGCAGCCTCATAGTTCGAGATTCTCAATATAAAGCTTGCTACGGAGGTTCTTTTCAATTCCCTTCTCTTTTATTGCTTTATTTATTGTTTTATTTTATTTATTATGTCATGTAGAATAAAATCATGTAGATAGCCATTTTAATATCTCTTTTATTGCTTTATTTAGCTTTATTTATATAAAATTATGTAGATAGTCATTTCCATATTATGCAATAAAATAGGGTAATCGCGTAATTTCTCATAATCTTCACTTAATGAATTAATCCGTCATAGGGAACCCGAAAGGGGCATTGTGGGGTGCTAACACCTTCCCCACACGTAACTAACTCCCTTACCTAACTCTGGTTATAATGGCCAAGTTTGGTTTTCATTAAAATCAATGCCTTTTATCCTTTTCCAATGTTTATGGTCAAAACATTGGTGGCGACTCCATAAGAACCCCTTTTCGAAAACCTATACATTTTAAAACAAATACACGAGTCTAAACCATCTTTTCGCGACCGCTCGCATAAACGTTTCAAGACGTCCCCGGACGTAGGAAAGGGACGGCGGCGACATCCCAAGGTCGAGACAGCTGTCCCAACCTTCCCTGGCCAAGTGGGACGGTTGTCCCAACTGGGACTGCCAGTCCCAGCTTTCAGGTGGTCTCAACCTTTGCAAAAGAGGCAGTTGGGACGACCGTCCCAACCCAGACGGCCGTCCCAACTCAGTAGAGCGTCCCAAACGTGCAGGCAGCGAAAAACTATAAATAGGAGTCTCATTTGCCACTATTTCACACACCAGACAACTCCCAGTACTTGTCTATCCTCTTCCCTCTTCGAATGAACTCTCTGATTGCCTTAATAAGGTAACAATCAGTTAAGGAATCATATTCCAGCATTCGATTCTTCTATAAAAGTTTAGTCGAGTCGATCTTGTATTCGGAGAGGAGAGTCTTTGTAGAGCGAAGGATTGCCAAAACGCATCCTCACTATTAAGGATTCGTAATACAAAGCTTGCTACGGAGGTTCTGTTCAATTCTCTTCTCTTTTACTGCTTTATTTATTGCTTTCTGTATGCAATAAGAAATAAAGTCATGTAGATAGCCATTTTTAACATTATGCAATAAAATAGGGTAATCGCGTAATTCCTCATAATCTTCACTTAAATGAATTAATCCATCATAGGGAACCTGAAAGGGGCGTTGTGGGGTGCCAACACCTTCCCCACACGTAACTAACTCCCTTACCTAACTCTGGTTATAATGGCCAAGTTTGGTTTTTATTAAAATCAACGCCTTTTTATCCTTTTCCATTGTTTCCGGTCAAAACATTGGTGGCGACTCCAAAAGAACCCCTTTTTCGAAAACCTTGCTTTTATTAGAGGATAGTTCAGTTGTTGAGCACCTCGGAAGCAATGAACATATTTTAAACAAAAAACGCGAGTCTAAACCATCTTTTCACGACCGCTCGCATAAACGTTCGAGATGTCCCTGGACGTCGGAACGAACGACGGCGAAAGATGGCGACTCCGCTGGGGAAGCTAGAGAGTTGATCCCATTTAGTGACAGATAAATTCAAACTAAGTAAAGATTTGAAATTATGCCTTTACCCTCTTCTGTATGTTTTATTGTATGGCTTTAATAATTGCTGTATGATTATTTTCTGCAAATTGTCTGAAATATAAATTGCACACAAAAAACCCTTGCACACAATAGTCCCTCTATACCCGGGGGCAAGAGTGAATACCTATAGGGAGTGGGTGGCAGATACGACCGGCTTGTTGGCACACGGGGCTACAACCGTTTTCGGAAACCACCAACTCAAGGTGATAACTCTCTTCTTTTGGTCTAAGGATGTCGCCACGGAGTTCCGTGCATGACCCGAGGATTGAGAGATTGAGAGGTCCCTATAATGGGGGCACCTTGGGGACCTTTGGCCTTGGTGAGAACAGTTGAGAACCACCTAAACCAAGCACGTTTCTGCAAGAAAACCCTACCTCGTGATTAAATAAGCGTGGCTCTGCTCGTGGATGTATGAATTGTGTGTGCATTCGTTTGCTGCATTTGTATTGATGCATTAGCATAGGGTAATCATACAACAAACAAAAATAGTGAAAAACCCTAAAAATCATAAAAGTGATAAGATAAACCACTTTATCTCGGACAGTCTTCAGTTAAGCTAGCCTGGTTTCAGGTTCTTTGTGAGCTAAGTAGCCACGTTGACTGACAGAAGAGATAAAGGGTCATAAAAAAATATAAAAACGATTGAAAGCCATAAAAATTCCTTTTTACAGTAAAAAGATTCTTGGAAAAAGTCGTATCATTCATACCACATCATCCAATAAGTGGTAAAACTAAGAGAGAAAATAAATGCACTAAGAAAAGTATGCATACACATCATTTTAATAAACGTCCAAAAAATGGGTCTTAGGAGCGTTTTTTGGGAAAATTACTGGGCCAAATCCCCTTTGGCCATTTTTAACTTGGTTCTTCACTCTTTTCTCTTCGTTTTGACATGCTGTGTGTCCAAATCGGACAACTCAGTCAAAAGTTATTCCACTTTCAATATTTGCTGTCATAAAAAATATTTTTGTAGTGCATTCATGAACACACTCATTCTAGGATGCATTAGATATCCTTAGATAATGGCAAAAGAGACCCAAGTGTGTTTATAACCTTCCAAGAAGAGGTAAGTGCGCTAAGGTATGTTGGCAACCTTTGAAAAAAGGAAGTTAGCACACTGAGGTGGGTATGGTACTCCTTAAAGCATAGGCTTTTGAGAAGATACCAAAGCTATTTTCTAAGGCATATCTATTTCACACCAATCATTTGAAATAAAAAGCTATAATAAAAATCGTTAAAATCATTCAGAAAGTGGCTGGTCTTCCGCCCGTTCTCACTCGCACTCAAAAAGCTAAGAAGATGGAGCAATTAGAGGAACAGAACCGTATGCTCACCGCTGAGCTTAATGCCATAAAGGAGCAGGTGCCGCAATTAAAGGAGTGGTTAGAGAAACAAAACCACAGGCTCACCACTGAGCTTAACTACGTAAAAGAACAGATAGCGTATTTAATGGAACAAATACGCCAACAATGCCTCTACAATGAGGTTTCCAAACAACAAATTTCTGCCATAGAAGAGAAATTAAGGGCATTAGAGGGATACAACTTTGATGTAAAGGAGGTAACCGATGTCAAAAATACTCAATTCCCTCCCAAGTTTAAGAAATCCCACATATCATTCAAGAAGTCCTTTGGCAAGAAGAAAGAGGGGAGCGTAAATGCCATCAACCTCACTACCCCTTCTTCCTCTTCACAACCATCTAGGCAGTCACGCAGACAAGAGAAGAAATTCACTCCAATTCCAACCTCCTATGGAAGTCTGCTGCAAGAATTGATAAAGGACCATCTCCTAGCATATGTCCCTCCAAAGAAAATGGAGCCACCATACCCAGAATGGTACAAGCCTAATGAGAACTGTGATTACCATTCAGGCGCTCCTGGGCATTCTGTGGAGAATTGTATGGCCTTGAAGTATAAGGTCCAAGATTTGTTGAATGCTGGGTGGATCACCTTCAATGCTCCCGACCCTTAGGTCCTTAGATGGATGACACGCCTCTGTCACAACCAGAATAGTGAGCCTGGGTAGAGAAGGCCAGCTAACTAAGGCTCTTCATTTTGTGCATCTTTTGGTAAAAAAAAAATAATAAATAAAAAAAAGCTTCTGATGCATCTCTCACGGTTTCTGCTCATGGCCGCGAGATCTTTTGATTAAAGGGACTCTGTATATATTTCTCTTTTCATCAATACAATGAGGCATTTTTCATAATATTCATATGCTTCTCATTCTTTTCTCTCTCATTCCAAAATAATTGAATAAAATCTAGACCCAAATAAGGACCATATAAACAGTCATGTCTGTGATTGAAAACTCTCTGCGGGATCTAAAAGCCAAAGGTGAATGGATTGAGTCAGACAGTGAGGAGGGGACCATTTCCCCGGACATGCAAAGACTGTTGGAGAAAAGAAGCTTAATTGATACAGCCCCATAAGAAAAAACTGAGGCCATTAATTTGGGACAAGGAGATAATAAGAAAGAAGTAAACATTAGCACCCAAATTGATAATATCAGGGAAGAGGCAATAACACCTTTGCGCTTATTCATGCCTTGTCCTTTCCCTTATACATCAGATAAAGGTGTACCATGGAAATACATAGAAGAATCATCAAGATATCTCCAATATAGCCAGCATTGGGGGCACGATGAGAAGCGAAAGAATTTATTCCCCAAGGAGTTACAAGATAATGCTCCTCAAAACAAAGGAAAAATAAAGAAACCGAAGAGGAAGAAAAAAAGGAATCCAAGGGGAAGATTAAGTAGACCTTGGATTCACGATACTAGAACAGTTTCTTCAACGCTCCATCGAAAAATCAAATTCGTGGTAGGTCCTAGTTAAAGACTACATTCGAATCAGCGAGCCGTCTACCATACCTTAAATGGATGTTGTTGAAGAGGACATTTGAAAATATGGAAGGACTTCCTAGCAATTTAAAAGTGGCCCATATAATGAAGAGATATGGATATAACCCAGACAAGGGCTTGGAAAGGACGCTCAAGGAATAAGAGAGCCATCAGATTTAAGGATAATCCTTTAAAGTACGACCCTCCAAAAGATCAAGTCGCACGATAGAAAGGAGAAGTCTCCCCTCCATACCTTAAAGATGATATTCCGAAAAAGAGGGATATTAGCATCAAGGATAGCATTAGTCATTAGATGTCCCTCTTCCGATTTTAAGGGATGTAAACCCAATGACTATTAGAGATCACTCCTCGGGGTTTGCCCGACCCCGAGCATCTTTAGGGCACACATTTTCCCTGAAATTACCAACAGAATGCTATTCTTACTATCTGCTTCTTTTCTCACTAATCATGTATATACCCCATTAAATAACCATGTGTTAGACAAACGTTTTGTTCCAAAATGTATGAAAATAATCCAAGCTTCATAGAAAAAATAAAGTCCGCTAGGTATCCCAAAAAATGAAAAAGGGGAACCTAGACAAAAGTTAGGACACAATATAGCATCCTAGGCCGAAAACCCAAAAGGGCAGACTAGGAAAGATAATCAGCCACAAATAGGCGTCAGAGTATGCAGCTGAAGACGCCACCTCATTAAAACAAAACGTTTGTTTAAACTAGCCTAAACACCGACCAACCTTGGCTAGCTATGATTACAGAAACTATTATTTCAAAAAAAATCTCACTAAAACACAAGCCTTTGCAATAAATCCCTTTCTTTCTATTCTCTTGACCCTTCATCATAAAGCATTCAAGTAATTGACTGGGAAATGTGGAAATATGGTGATCAATGGGAGGATTGAAATCCCTAAAGGAAAGGAAGAGGGACATTGACATGACAATTGCTCTACATTCAAAAGGATTACTCTTCGGTTATAGCAAAGATCCGAGACGGCAAATCGGTACAGCTAATCATGTTGACAAAAGCACATGATGATGGAAGTAAACTTAACAGAATCTGAATGGGTTTGAAGCTGATATGACCAGCTAAACCTTATTAAGAAAAACAGCTGAATGTTATATGTCGGGACAAGCCTATCAAAGGAAAGTCAAAAAGGCTCATGAAAAAAGGTCATCCCTCACATTTACCATAAGAAGGATTTAATGGTAAATAAGTTGCTTCCAGCCCAAAAGGATAAAATTGGAAAATGGGCAATGAACTACGAAGGACCCCTTGTGGTCAAATAAGCTTTCTCGGAAAGGGCTCTTATCCTCGCCAATATGGATGGAGAGGAACTTCGACACCCGATCAATTCTGATGCGGTGAAGAAGTATTATGCTTGAAGGCATTGCTCAAGACCCGTCAGGAATGAAAACCCGCAAAGGGCATCCCTGGGCAAAAGATACGGTCTATATCCCTCGCAAGGATACGTCCTAGGCAAAAAGAAGAGGTAAAAAAAAAGTAAATAAAAAAAAGAAGAAACTAAGAGCAATGGTTACTTTAGTCGAAAACCGAAAAGGCGGCTAAAGTAACATTCTTCCAGAAGCAAGCAGTCTGCATAGTCTTCACTCTAAGCTCAGGCATCTCAACTGAAGAAGTTAGGAGAACCAGGGGGCAGATATCATGGACATGACTGTTTAAGCCTATACAGTATAGTCAACCCTGACCACCCATTCTTCTAAATACCTTTTGAAATCCTTCTATAAAAGAAATAAACTTTTGCTCATTTATCAATAAAAATTCCTTTTCATTTCCTTTCTCTTGACCAAATATTATGGAAATGCCTCTTTATTGATAAATCATAAATATGCCCAAAGACTTTTAATCAAAGATCAAGCATGCATCTAAAAAAGGGAAGCATAAAAAATAAGAAAATAATAAATGCCTCCTAGGATATTCTTAAGAAAAAATTAGGGTAGCCTGCTAGATTGGAAACCCCAAAGGAACGATCTAGGCAAAAGATAAGGCAAAATCCCCCTAAGATATTCTAGGCAAAAATTAAGGCAGCCCGCTAGATCGAAAACCCGTAAAGGGCGGTCTAGGCAAAAGATAGGGCTAAAACCAAAAGATGAATAAAAGAGGAGCCCATCATCATGAAGGAGGAGCCCATCATGGTCATAAAGAAAGGAGCCTATCGGCATATTCATAAGAAGCCAACGGGAGAAGGCCAGTTGCTTTCTAAATGCATCAAAAATAAATAAACATTAGATTGCATTTAGGACATCCACACACAAAGTAGTTGCATAATACGACTTTGTCAAAATCAAGAAAAAATAATTTTCTTCAAACAAGAATAATAAACATGCATATAAGGAGGATAGTCTCCATGCTTGTGATTGAAAATAGAAGGCGCCAAAATTCAGCCTCTAAATGAAAATCAAAATCGCGAAAGGCGAAATCAAAACCATTCCAGCAGAATAAAGAGCTTCAAGAAAACTAGCTCCAACCTTCTACACCAATAAAAGAAGGTACATCGAAGAAAAAGGGCAACGGAAAGGCTCGATGATCCCCAAGCGGATCCTTGCCTACTCCAAAGGCAAAACAAAAAATTACTTCATGACTCAACATCATCATCACAGGAGTCGTCAACCACAGTCATTTGAGGCCTCAATCAACATCCTTCCATCTAAAAAGAAGGAAGCCATCAACATGAAAAAGCCAACGGAAAGGTTTGATCATCCCCAAGAGGATCCTTGCCTACTCCAGAGGCAAAAACAAAAAGATTACTTCATGACTCAGCTTCATCACCACATGAGTCATCGAGCACACTCATCCAGAATCTCCGCCACTTCCCCAAAGGAGAATAAGGAGAATAAGGACTACACAAGAATCCATCAAAGAAAATATGGAGTCAAATCCTCCATATCGCCAGGGGGAAACAAAAAGAAAGAAAAGAAAAACTTTCATTCCCCAACAGAGGCACAAAAAAGGCCGAATAAAAATCTCCAAGTAGAGTATATCCAAAAAATCTACAAAAAGAGGAAAACAAAAATTTCCATCTTCCAGCTCAAATAAGAGCTTCACAAAGCCAGGAGCCAGGACTCCATCATCAAATTTGGATCCCCAGGAAACCGACAGACTCCTCGGTGAATCCCAAAAAAGAAAAAAAAAAGAAAAACTCTTCATTCCGCTCAATAAAGAGCCTCACAAAAGTTGGAGCCAAGACTCCATCATAAAAAATCAAATCATGGATTGGATCCCCAAGAAGTAAAGGAAAAATTCCCCAGGGATCACCAAAAAGAAAAGAGAAAAAAAAAGTCTTTTCATCCAAAGAAAAAGCCAATGTGCATAAAAAGGCGCACATATGGAAAAGCCAAATCGCGAAAAAGAAATTCAAATCGCAAGGAAATGATAAAAACCCATTCCCCAGCAGGAATAAGAGCATAAGCAAAGCCAACTCAAACAACAACATCCAACAAGGAGTAAAAAAACTCCATCCCTCCCTAGGGGGGAATTCAAAATAGATCCCCAGGAAACAACCAAATCCCTGGTGGATCACCAAAAAGAAAATCCCCAGCGGGCCTACCAGCAAAAGGCAAAATACAAATTCATATCCTCAGGGAGTTAATCACCTAGAACACCCAATATGGATATCCCCAGTGAAATACAAAGTCTTCACTCCCAAGAAAGCCTCTGCTTAAGGCAAGCAAAAAACCGATATCCCCAAGAAATGGGAAATCAACCTATAAGAGGTAATACAAATCCAAGGCATAAAGCTTTCAATAAAGCATCTGCCTACTCTGAGGTATTCTCAAGAGCAAATATCCTCAAGACGAGCATCAGCCTATTCAGAGGCGAAAAACATAAAGCCTTCACCACTATTGAAGCACCCGCCTAAAAATAAAGAGGCACAATCAACAAGAAATCAACAAATCCCCAAGGGATTCCCGCCTAAATAAGAGGCAACCAACAAAGAAATCCCCGGCCAAGCCGGATGGCTAAACAAGAAAAGCCAAAAACAAAGAAATCCTCGGCAAAGCCGGATGGCTAAACAAGAAAAGCCAAAAACAAAGAAATCCCCGGCAAAGTCGGATGGCTAAATAAGAAAAGCCAAAAATAAGGAATCCCCGACCAAGCCGGATGGCTAAACAAGAAAAGCCAAAAACAAAGAATCCCCGGCAAAGCCGGATGGCTAAACAAGAAAAGCCAAAAACAAAGAAATCCCCGGTAAAACCGGATGACTAAAAAAGAAGAAAAGACAGAAAAGTCAATCATTCCCCAAGGAATAGGCGCATAATCAAAGATAATAAGCCGCCAACACATATCCAAAAACCAGATGAAGGTTTGTACTCATCAATCAAAAGACTGAATGCCAAAAAAAGAGCATCCCAAGAGCCTTATAGAATAGGGTTCATACCAGGTGGGGGTAGGTACCCATCAGAGCCTTGCAAGACGCAGGTTCGTACCGGGTGGGGGTAGGTACCCATCAGAGCCTTGCAAGATGCAGGTTCGTACCGGGTAGGGGTAGGTACCCATCAGAGCCTTGCAAGACGCAGGTTCGTACCGGGTGGGGGTAGGTACCCATCAGAGCCTTGCAAGACGCAGGTTCGTACCAGCTGGGGGTAGGTACCCATCAGAGCCTTGCAAGACGCAGGTTCGCACCAGCTGGGGGTAGGTACCCATCAGAGCCTTGCAAGACACAGGTTCGTACCGGGTGGGGGTAGGTACCCACCAGAGCCTTGCAAGACGCAGGTTCGTACCAGGTGGGGGTAGCCTTGCAAGACGCAGGTTCGTACCAGGTGGGGGTAGGTACCCACAAGAGCCTTATGGAATAGGGTTCGTACCGGGTGGGGGTAGGTGCCCACCAAAGCCTTATAAAATAAGGTTTATACCAGATGAGGGTAGGTACTCATCAGAATCCAGCAAAAATGCAGATTCGTAACGGGTGGGGGTAGGTACCCACCAAAACCTGATAAAATAAGGTTTATACCGGATGAGGGTAGGTACTCATCAGAATCTAGCAAAAGGCAGATTCGTACCAGGTGGGGGTAGGTACCCACCAAAGCCTTATAAAATAAGGTTTATACCGGATGAGGGTAGGTACTCATCAGAATCTAGCAAAATGCAGATTCATACCAGGTGGGGGAGGTACCCACCAGAGCCTTATAAAATAAGGCTTGTACCGGATGAGGGTAGGTACTCATCAAAAATTAGCAGAATGTATTAGGTGGAGTAAAATACTCACCTAAACATTACAGAAACGGGTTGCAAAGACCTTACTTCTATTAGAGGATAGTTCAATGTTGAGCACCTCGGAAGTAAGTACCAATAAGAGTTTAGCAAAATGCGAACTCATACCGGGTGAGGGTAGGTACTCACCAAAACCTTGCAAAAACAGGGTTCATACCTAGTGGGGGTAGGTACTCACAAGAGTCTAGTGAAACACAGACTCATACCGGGTGAGGGTAAGTACTCACCAGAGCCTTATAAAGTAAGGCTCAAACCAGATAGGGGTTGGTACCTATCAAAAATACTTATCATCCGGAGGATCAACAAAGAAGTGTCTGAAGGATAACCAGGCAAAAGGGTTAACTCCTTCCCCTACCAACTAATTTTTTCGGCATGTTAAGCCAACAGATTAGTCAGGCAGGTGAAGGGGGGGCAGTTGTAGACCCCTAATTTTGCCCGGTCTCTCAATAAAGGCTAAAGAGACTTCCTACAACAAAGACAAAGCTCGCCTGACATCTCAATAAAGGCCAAGAAGACTTCCTATATGAAGATAAAGCTTTAACGGGCATTTATCGGCATCAAACGACGTCCGAATAAAGAAAGGAAAGCTTCCCGGGGGTCCCAGAACACAAAGGCTGGCCAAAACAGGTCGAGACGGCCGTCCCAAGGTCGAGACGGCCGTCCCAACCTTCCCTGGCAAAGTGGGACGGCCGTCCCAACTGGGACTGCCAGTCCCAGCTTTCAGGTGGTCTCAGCCTTTGCAAAAGAGGCAGTTGGGACGACCGTCCCAACCCAGACGACCGTCCCAACTCAGTAGGGCGTCCCAAACGTGCAGGCAGCGAAAAACTATAAATAGGAGGCTCATTTGCCACTGTTTCACACACCAGACAACTCCCAGTACTTGTCTATCCTCTTCCCTCTTCGAATGAACTCTCTGATTGCCTTAATAAGGTAACAATCAGTTAAGGAATCATATTCTAGCATTCGATTCTTCTGTAAAAGTTTAGTCAAGTCGATCTTGTATTCGGAGAGGAGAGTCTTTGTAGAGCGAAGGATTGCCAAAACACATCCTCACTATTAAGGATTCGTAATACAAAGCTTGCTACGGAGGTTCTGTTCAATTCTCTTCTCTTTTATTGCTTTATTTATTGCTTTCTATATGCAATAAGAAATAAAGTCATGTAGATAGCCATTTTTAACATTATGCAATAAAATAGGGTAATCGCGTAATTCCTCATAATCTTCACTTAAATGAATTAATCCGTCATAGGGAACCCGAAAGGGGCGTTGTGGGGTGCTAACACCTTCCCCACACGTAACTAACTCCCTTACCTAACTCTGGTTATAATGGCCAAGTTTGGTTTTTATTAAAATCAACGCCTTTTTATCCTTTTCCAATGTTTTCGGTCAAAACATTGGTGGCGACTCCAAAAGAACCCCTTTTTCGAAAACCTTACTTTTCTTAGAGGATAGTTCAGTTGTTGAGCACCTCAGAAGCAATGAACATATTTTAAACAAAAAACGCGAGTCTAAACCATCTTTTCGTGACCGCTCGCATAAACGTTCGAGATGTCCCTGGACGTCGGAACGGACGGCGGCGACACCTACCCCCACCTGGTACGAACCCTATTTTTATAAGGCTCTGATGGGTACCTACCCCCACCCAGTACGAACCCTATTCTATAAGGCTCTGATGGGTACCTACCCCCACCTGGTACGAACCCTATTCTATAAGGCTCTGGTGGGTACCTACCCCCACCTGGTACGAACCCTATTCTATAAGGCTCTTGTGGGTACCTACCCCCACCTGGTACGAACCCTATTCTATAAGGCTCTGATGGGTACCTACCCCCACCCGGTACGAACCCTATTCTATAAGGCTCTTGTGGGTACCTACCCCCACCTGGTACGAACCCTATTCTATAAGGCTCTTGTGGGTACCTACCCCCACCTGGTACGAACCCTATTCTATAAGGCTCTTGTGGGTACCTACCCCCACCTGGTACGAACCCTATTCTATAAGGCTCTGATGGGTACCTACCCCCACCCGGTATGAACCCCGTTCTGCAAGGTTCTGAACGAGTCCCGTTCTGCAAGGCTCTTAGGATGCACTTTTTCGGTATTCAGTCTTTTTGATTGATGAGTACAAACCCTCATCTGGTTTTTGGAGATGTGTTGGCGGCTTATTGTCTTTGATCATGCGCCTATTACCTGGGGAATGATTGCCTTTTCTGTCTTTTCTTTTTTAGTCATCCGGTTTTACCGGGGATTTCTTTGTTTTTGGCTTTTCTTGTTTAGCCATCCAGCTTTGCCGGGGATTTCTTGTTTTTGGCTTTTCTTGTTTAGCCATCCGGCTTTGCCGGGGATTTCTTGTTTTTGGCTTTTCTTGTTTAGCCATCCGGCCTTGCCGGTGATTCTTTGCTGGTTGCCTTTTATTTAGGGGGAATCCATTGGGGATTTTTGGTTTGATTATGCCTCTTGATTAGGCAGATGCTTCAACAGTGGTGAAGGCTTTGTTGTTTTTTCGCCTCTGAATAGGCTGATGTTCTACTTGAGGATATTTGTTCTTGATAATACCTCTGAGTAGGCAGATGCTTTTTTGAAAGCTTTGTGCTTGTATTGCCTCTTGCATAGGTTGATTTCCCATTTCTTGGGGATATCGGCTCTTTGCTTGCCTCTGAGTAGGCATAGGCATTCTTGGGAGTGAAGGTTTTGCCTTTCACTGGGGATATTCATATTGGGTGTTATAGGCGATTAACTCCCTAAGGATATGAATTTGTAGTTTGCCTTTTGCTGGTAGGCCCGCTGGGGATTTTTCTTTTTGGTGATCCACCAGGGATTTTGTTGTTTTTCTGGAGATCTATTTTGGATTGCCCCCCTAGGGAGGAATGGAGTTTTTGACTCCTTATTGGATGTTGTTGTTTGAGCTGGTTTGCCTATGCTCTTATTCCTGCTAGGGAATGGGTTTATATGTGCGTCTTTTATGCACATTGGCTTTTTCTTTGGATGAAAAGATATATTTTTTTCTCTTTTCTTTTTAGCGATCCCTGGGGAATTTTTCTTTACTTCTTGGGGATCCAATCCTCGATTTGATTTTTCATGATGGAGTCTTAGCTCCTGACTTTTATGAAGCTCTTTTATTTGAGCTGGAAGATGGAAATTTTTTTTTTTCCTCTTTTTGTAGATTTTCTTGATATACTCTACTTGGAGATTTTTTACTTGGCCTTTTTCGTTGTGGCCTCTATTGGGGAATGAAAGTTTTTCTTTTCTTTCTTTTTGTTGCCCCCTGGTGATATGGAGGATTTGACTCCATATTTTCTTTGATGAACTCTTGTGTAGTTCTTATTCTCCTTATTCTCCTTTGGGGAAGTGGCGGAGATTCTGGATGAGTTTGCTTGATGACTCGTGTGGCGATGAAGCTGAGTCGTGAGGTAATCTTTTTGTCTTGCCTCTGGAGTAGGCAAGGATCTGCTTTGAGACGATCAAGCCTTTCCATTGGCTTTCTCATGTTGATGGCTTCCTTCTTTTTAGATGGAAGGATGTTGATTGAGGCTTTAAATGATTATGTTTGATGACTCATGTGGTGATGCTGAGTCATGAAATAATTTTTGTGTTGCCTTTGGAGTAGGCAAGGATCCGCTTGGGGAATATCGAGCCTTTCCGTTGGCTCTTTTTTTTTCCGATGTACCTTCTTTTATTGGTGTAGAAGGTTTGAAGCTCTTTATTCTACTGAAATGGTTTTGATTTTCGCCTTTTGCGATTTTGATTTTCATCTGGAGACTGGAATCTGGTGCCTCCTGTTTTCAATCACAAGTATGGAGACTAGACTCCTTATATGCATGTTTATTATTCTTGTTTGAAGAAAATTATTTTTTCTTGATTTTGACAAAGTCGTTTTGTGCAACTACTTTGTGTGTGGATGTCCTAAATGCAATCTATTATTTATTTATTTTTGATGTATTTAGAAAGTAACTGGCCTTCTCCCGTTGGCTTCTATGAATACGCCGATGGGCTCCTCCTTTATGACCATGATGATGGGCTCCTCTTTTTATCCATCTCTTGGTTTTAGCCCTATCTTTTGCCTAGACCGCCCTTTATGGGTTTTCGATCTAGCGGGCTGCCTTAATTTTTGCCTAGAATATCTTAGGGGGATTTTGCCTTATCTTTTGCCTAGATCGTTCCTTTGGGGTTTCCAATCTAGCAGGCTACCCTAATTTTTTCTTAAGAATATCCTAGCAGGCATTTATTATTTTCTTATTTTTTATGCTTCCCTCTTTTAGATGCATGCTTGATCTTTGATTAAAAGTCTTTGCGCATATTTATGATTTATCAATAAAGAGGCATTTCCATAATATTTGGTCAAGAGAAAGGAAATGAAAAGGAATTTTATTGATAAATGAGCAAAAGTTTTATTTCTTTTATAGAAGGATTTCAAAAGGTATTTAGAAGAATGGGTGGTCAGGGTTGGCTATACTGTATAGGCTTAAACAATCATGTCCATGATATCTGCCCCCTGGTTCTCCTAATTGCTTCAGTTGAGATGCCTGAGCTCAGAGTGAAGACTATGCAGACTGCTTGCTTCTGGAAGAATGTTGCTTTAGCTGCCTTTTCGGTTTTTGACTAAAGTAACCATTGCTCTTAGTTTCTTTTTTTTATTTACTTTTTTTTACCTCTTCTTTTTGCCTAGGACGTATCCTAACGAGGGATATAGACCCTATCTTTTGCCCAGGGATGCCCTTTGCGGGTTTTCATTCCTGACGGGTCTTGAGCAATGTCTTCAAGCATAATACTTCTTCACCGTACCAGAGTTGATTAGGTGTCGAAGTTCTTTTCCATCCATATTGGCAAGGATAAGAGCCCCTTCCGAGAAAACTCATTTGACCACAAAGGGTCCTTCGTAGTTCACTGCCCATTTTCCAATTTTATTCTTCTGGGTCGGAAGCATATTATTTACCATTAAATCCCTCTTATGGTAAATATGAGGGTTGACCTTTTTTCGTTAGCCTTTTTTATTTTCCTTTGATAGGCTTGCTCACGACATATAACATTCAGCCGTTTTTCTTCAATAAGGTTTAGTTGGTCATATCAGCTTCAAACCCATTCAACTTCTGTTAAATTTACTTCCATCATCATGTGCTTTTGTCAACATGATTAGCTGTACCGATTTGCCGTCTCGGATCTTTGCTATAACCGAAGAGTAATCATTTTGAATGTAGAGAAATTGTCATGTCAATGCCCCTCTTCCTTTCCTTTAGGGATTTTAATCCTCCTATTGATCACCATATTTCCACATTTCCCAGTCAATTACTTGAATGCTTTATGATGAAGGGTCAAGAGAATAGAAAGAAAGGGATTTATTGCAAAGGCTTATGTTTTAGTGAGATTTTTTTTTTGAAATAATAGTTTTTGTAAGAATGGCTAGCCAAGGTTGGTCGGTGTTTAGGCTAGTTTAAACAAATGTTTTGTTTTAATGAGGTGGCGTATTCAGCTGATTACTTTATGGCGCCTATTTGTGACTGATTAACTTTCCTAGTCCGCCCTTTTGGGTTTTCAGCCTAGGATGTTGTGATGTGTCCTAACTTTTGTCTAGGTTCCCCTTTTTCATTTTTTGGGATACCTAGCGGACTTTATTTTGTCTATGACGCTTTGATTATTTTGACACATTTTGGAACAAAACGTTTGTCTAAACATGGTTATTTAATGGGGTATAGACATGTTTAGCAGGAAGAGAAGCAGATAGTAAGAATAGCATTCTTTTGTAATTTCAGGGAAAATGTGTGCCCTAGAGATGCTCGGGGGTCGGGCACACCCCGAGGAGTGATCTCTAATAGTCATTGGGTTTACGTCCCTTAAAATCAGAAGAAGGACAGCTAATGACTAATGCTACCCTTGATGCTAATATCCCTCCTTTTCGGAAGATCGTCTTTAAGGTGCGGAGGGGAGACTTCTCTTTTTCTTTGTACGACTTGATCTTTTGTAGGGTCATACTTTAAAGGATTATCCTTAAAATCTGGGATGTATCCTTTGAGCTTATTTTTCCAACAGTCTTTGCATGTCCGGGGAAATGGTCTCCTCCTCACTGTCTGACTCAATCCATTCGCCTTTGGCTTTTAGATCCCGCAGAGAGCTTTCAATCACAGACATGACTGTTTATATGGTCCTTATTTGGGTGTAGATTTTATTCAATTATTTTGAAATGAGAGAGAAAAGAATGAAAAGCATATGAATATTATGAAAAATGCCTCATTGTATTGATGAAAAGAGAAATATATACAGAGTCCCTTTAATCAAAAGATCTCGCGGCCATGAGCAGAGACCGCGAGAGATGCATCAGAAGCTTTTTATTTTTTTTTATTTATACTTTTTAATGAGGAGCCCTAATCAGCTGGTCTTCTCTACCTACCCAGGCTCATTGTTCTGGTTGTGATAGAGGCTTGTCATCCACCTAAGGGTCGGGAGCATTGAAAGTAATCCACCCAACATTCAATAATTCTTGAACCCTATATTTTAAGTTGATGCAATCTTCCACGGAATGCCCAGGAGCGCCTGATTGGTAATCACATTTTTCGTTGAGCTTGTACCAACCCGGGTAAGGTGGATCTTTCTTCTTCAGAGGGATACGTGTTAGGAGCTTGGCCTCTAACAGCTTTGGCAGCAGACTCCCATAAGAGGTTGGAATGGGGGTGAATTTCTTCTGTTGTCTGCGTGACTGCCCAACTGGTGGCGAAGAAGGAGAAGGAGTAGCAAGGTTGATGGAATTTACGCTTCCTTCCATCTTTTGGCCAAAGGAATTGTTGAATGATGCGTTAGAAGAGGAAGGTTGTGCAATCCTTCCGCTCTTTAGTCCTTGCTCTATTCTTTCACCGACGGTTACCACATCTGCGAAAAGGGTTGATGTGTTCCCTATCAACTTATCATAATAGGGGTCCGTCAACGAATTGATGAATATGGATATGGTTTCTTTGTCGGACAGAGGAGGTTCTACTTGTGCTGCCAATTCCCTCCATCTTTGGGTGTATGCCTTAAAGGATTCGTCGTTTTTCTTGCTTAGCAATTGTAGATCTGCTCTTTCAGGGGTCAGATCAATATGTATTTATAGCGACGAAGAAAAGCATCCGCCAGATGTCTCCATGTTTGGACTTGCCCTCCTTCCAGTTGCATATACCAATTTAGGGATGACTCAGCCAGGCTCTCTTGAAAGCAATGGATCAGGAGCTTCTCACTGTCAGCATATGCAGCCATCTTACGGCAGTACATTGTAAGATGGCTTTTGGGGCAAGTTAGCCCCATGTATTTTGGGAAGTCCGGAGTTTTGAATTTAATAGGGAATTGGATGTTTTTACATCAAAGTTATGCCCCTCCATGGCTCTCAACCTCTCTTCAAGAGAAGTAATTTGTTGCTTTGATACTTCCGGAGCATGAATATGTACTGCTCTTGTATCAGATTGGTCATGCTCATCCTGAGGTTCCTCTTCTTCTTCTTGATGAGAGGCTTGTCCACTTTGAGGACCCTCTTTGTGGAGCTGAAAGCCTTCGCTTCCAATGAAGCATATTCCTACTCAGAGGCACCATCAAAATCAGTAAATCCCCAGTGGGTTCTTGCCTACCTAAGAGGCATTCAACAAAGAATCCCCAGAAATCAACAAACGGGGTGGCTACATAGGAAAGCCAAAATATATTTTTTCAAAACAAGAGCCACTCCCCATGGAGTCAGCACATGAGCAAGAGCAGTAAGCCGCCACCACTTTCTTTATCGAAAGGCTCAGCCACCACAACAAAAGGGGCATCCAGAAGATAAAGTTCCATACATCGTCCGAAGGATCAGCTCCATTGCAAAGGAGTATCCTGAAGACAATACCTTCATATCCACCGCCAGAAGGATCAACTTCATTGCAAAGGAGTATCCTGAAGGCAAGATTTACATACATCGTCTGAAGGATCAACTCCGTTAGAAAGGAGTATCTTGAAGGCAGGATTTACACACATCGTCCGAAGGATCAGTCCCATTGCAAAGGAGTATCCGGAAGACACAATCCACCTCTACCGTCTGAAGGGTAAGCTTCCGTAGCATGGGAGCATCCTGAAGACAAAAGTCTACTATACATTCACCACTTGAGGGGTTAGCTACCACATCAAAGGAGCATCCCGAGGGAAAAACTTCATTCGTCAGCCGAAGGGTCAGCTACCGCATCAAAGGAGCATTCTAAAGCTTCACACATATCGTCCTAAGGGTCAGTCTCCGCAGCAAGGAAGCATCCTGAAGACCACAACAGACTTGCATTCATCGTCCTGAGGGTCAGATGCCACATCAAGAGGAACATCCGAAGGACAACCGGGCAAGAGGGTTAATTGGTCGAGTGAAGGGGGGGGGTAGCTGTAGACCCCAAATCTTGCCCGACTTCTCAATAAAGTCAGAAATCCTACGTTTGAAGATGGACAAGGCTTCATTAGGCCCCTAGGCATGTTCACTAGAATCCATATAAGGATAGGAGGGATTTTTGTACGCAAAAAATAAGAAAAATAGGAAAACGATGACAGGGAGCTCGAGACGGTCGTCTTGTTTGGCCAAACGGCCATCTCACTTTCCTTTAAGGTCGAGACGTGCATCTCATTTTCCCAGACGCACGTTTCGTCTTCTTCTAAGGTCTAGATGGTCGTCTCGTTTTCTTAGACGCACGTCTCACTTTTCCTTGAGGGCGAGACGACTGTCTCGAAATCCTAGAAGACCATCTCACCTGTCAGAAAACCAAACAGGCGTGCTGGCCTAACTGGCACAATTTCCTATAAATAGGAGTCTCCCCTCCCCCATTTTCACATACTCTCACACCCCTTATCTCATCCTTGAAGCTCTCTTAAGACTTTAAGATAACTATGAGAACCTTCCAGAGTTCGAGTAAGCTTTTCAATTTCCGTTTAAGGTAGAAATCGGATAAGGAAGTCTCCTTTTGAGCCATCCGACACTCGGTAGGAGGGTAGTTTCTATTTTGTTTGTGAGGAGCGTGCTTGTAGAGCGAGGGGACTGGCAAAAAGCGTCTTCAAGTTTGAAGAGTTAATAGAAAGCTCACTTCGGAGGTTCCTTTCTCTATTCTCTCTCTTTTACTGCTTTCTTTGTATGCATGAGATACTAGGATCATGTAGACATTTAATTTATGCAAGTATATAAATAAATAGGGTAAAAACATAGTTTCTTTTAGTCTTTATTTTATGAATTAGTCCATCATAGGGAACACGAAAGGGGCGTTGTGGGGTGCTTAACACCTTCCCCACACGTAACCAACTCCCTTACCCAACTCTGGTTGTAACGACCAAAGTTGTTTTTTTTTTTCTAAACCAACGCCTTCTTTTTTTCCTTTTTCGATGTTTATGGTAAAAACATTGATGGCGACTCCATAAAATCCTTTACGAAAACCTCGCCTCTAGGTTCAACACGGTTATCGGACAACCTAAAAGCGTTGACCATCTTTTACGAAAATGCGAGTCATTCAAAACCATCACATCGCTCCGAACGCCTCTTTTGACGGCGACAACATGGCCAAAGTTGGTTTTCTTAAATCCAACATTTTTTTTGTTTCCCTTTACCAATGTTTATGGTAAAAATATTGGTTGCGACTCCATAACCTTCTTTACGAAAATATCGCTCTTAAGGGTAGTTCGGTTATCGAACACCTTAAGAGCGATGACCACATTTTTACACAAAACGCGAGTCACAAAACAATCATCTCACGACCGCTTGCATTTATCGTTTATCCGTGTCTATCAGCACGGGGAAGACGGTGAAGACAGTACTTTTAGCTCATAACCCCTATTATTAGCATATCCTCCTCTAGGTTCTTCCCCTACATGTCATGAACAATATACAAGTTTTTCCAAGAGTTTAGAGTTAGTATTGGATGAATTTCAGGGTGTTTTTCAAGAACCTCTTGAGGGGCTTCCACCTCTAAAGGGGATCGAACATAAAATAGACTTCCTCCCTAGTTCATCCATTCCAAATCGACCGGCTTATAGGGTAAACCTAGAAGAGTCTAGAGAGATCCAAAAGCAAGTCAAGGAATTAAAAGATAAGGGTTGGGTTCAAGAAAACACAAGTCCCTGTGCATTGTCGGTAATTCTTGTCCCTGTAGACCCCTAATTTTTCTCGGTCTCTCAATAAAGACCAGAAGACTTTCTATCTGAAGATGAAGCTTCGGTGGACGTCTATCGACATCAATCGGCTTCCGTCTGAAGAAAGAAAAGCTTCCTGGGATTCCCAGAACATAAAAATTGGTCAAAACACTCGAGACAGCCGTCCCAAAAGCCAGGACCAGTCGTCCCAGACAGGCCAGACGACCGTCCCACATGCCAGACGGTCGTCTCACTCAAATTTAACACTTGGGACGGCCGTCGCAACCTCTGCAGACGGCGGTCCCTATTTTCTGCACCCCAGACGGCCGTCCTGAGTTGCCAGGCTGAAAAAACTATAAATAGGAGCTCATTTGAGCGTTTTTAGACACACCTCACTCTTCTCTTCTCTCCCTCTTTCGAATGAACTCTCCCATTTCCTATAAGGTAACAATCAGTTAAGGAATTTTCTTCCGGCATTCGATTCTTCTTAGAATTTTAGTAGAGTCGGTCCTATATTCGGGGAGGAGAGTCCTTGTAGTGTGGGGATTGCCAAAACGCATCCTCACAGTTGAAGAGTTATAATAAAAAGCTTGCTATGGAGGTTCTTTTCACTTCTCTTCTCTTTTATTGCTTTATTTATTGTTTTATGTATGCAATAGAAAATAGAATCATGTAGATAGCCATTTTTTAATATTATATAATAAAATAGGGTAATAGCGTAATTTCTCTTAATCTTTACTTTATGAATTAATCCGTCATAGGGAACCCGAAAGGGGCGTCGTGGGGGTGCTAACACCTTCCCCACGCGTAACTAACTTCCTTACCTAACTCTGGTTATAATGGCCAAGTTTGGTTTTTCTTCAAACCAACGCCTTTTTATCCTTTTCCAATGTTTATGGTCAAAACATTGGTGGCGATTCCATAAGAACCCTTTTGCAAAAACCTTGCTTTTATTAGAGGATAGTGTAATGATCACATTTTTAAATAAACGCGAGTCTAAACCATCTTTTCGCAACCGCTCGCATAAACGTTCGAGATGTCCCTAGACGTCAGAACGGACGACGATGACAAATGACGACTCCACTGGGGAAGCTAGAGAGTTTATCCCTTTTAGTGACGGATAAATTCAAACGAAGTAGAGATTTGAAATTACGCCTTTACCCTCCGTTGTATGTTTTATTGTATGGCTTTAATAACTACTGTATGATTATTTTCTGCAAATTGTCAGAAATATAAACTGTACACAAAAACCCTTGCACACTATAGTCCCTCTATACCCGGGGGCAAGAGTGAATACCTATAGGGAGTGGGTGGCAGATACGACCGGCTTGTTGGCCCACGGGGCTACAACCGTTGTCGGAAAACCACCAACTCAAGGTGATAACTCTCTTCTTTTGGTCCAAGGATGTCGACATGGAGTTCTGTGCATGATCCGAAGACTGAGAGATTGAGAGGTCCCTATAATGGGGGCACCTTGGGAACCTTTGCCTTGGTGAGAACAGTTTAGAACCGCCTAAACCAAGCACGTTTCTGTAGGAAAACCCTACCTCGAAATTAGCATGGCTCTGCTCGTGGATGGGTGAATTGTGTGTGCATTCGTTTGCTACATTTGTATTGATGCATTAGCATAGGGTAATCATACAACAAACAAAAATAGTAAAAATCCTAAAAACCATAAAAATGATAAGAATAAACCAACTTTATCTTGGACAGTCTTCATTTAAGCTAGCCTAGTTTCAGGTTCTTTGTAAGCTAAGTAGCCACGTTGACCAACAGAAGAGATAAAGGGCTATAAAAAATAAAAAAAAACAATTTAAAGCCATAAAAATACCTTTTACAATAAAAAGATTTTTGACAAAGTATTATTATTCATACAACATCTGTTCATAAAAATAATAAGAGGAGAAAATACGATTCTCTTCATCAAAATCCATAAACATTCATATAGATAGTTTCCTTTTCAAGAAAAAACCAAGCATTATCATGTATCATACTGATAAGTGTCTAGTTTGCATCATTTTTAATGGCTCTTTATTTGAGTTTTCTAGTTTATTTGTGTTAGAACTCCCCTTAATTCCAATTGTTTTCCTTCATTCCACACATGTTATTCGGGTGTCTCAGTTTTGCAGGAATAGCTTTGTTATAGGTTTATAAACTTGGAAACGGGAAGCATTTGATGAAGCATTGGATGGAAAGGAATTCAAGCCACTAAAAGCACAAAAATAAAACCTTGGATTGCATTGTAAAAGAAAAGAGAAAAGAACACTTCAGGGCCTTAAAGCATTGTTAAAGAGCATTTTGGGTGAAGTTAAGTGAAATCCACTGGCAGTGGGTTTTTCCCACTGGCAGTGGACTTCACTGGAAAATGGCACTGTGGCGTAAAACAAATCCACTGGCCATGGGTTTTTCCCACTGGCCGTGGACTTCACTGGAAAATGAGTATTGGGCCCCTGTCACGATCCACTGGCCGTGGGTTTTTCCCACTGGCCGTGGACTTCACTGGAAAATGAGTATTGGGCCCCTGTCACGATCCACTGGCCATGGGTTTTTCCCACTGCCAGTGGATTCTGCACGTTTTACATTTTCCCTGAATTAAATGAGTGGTTTTTGAGCATAAAAGATATAAAAAAGAAGTTACGGACCCAAAAAGAATCAGAGATGAAGACGAGAGGCGTTTTTCCCAAAAAGAAATTTGAAGAAAACCAGAGCAAAAGAGGGAGAACGATTTCTTCTATCAAGAGGGAAATTGAAGAAGCTACAGAGGAGATAGTGAGAACTTCTCTTCTATTCTCTAATTTCCTGTCTCATTTATACTTTTCTCTTATGTTAGGGTTTGATTTATTGTATTGTGGATTGTAATCATCATTTCTATGGCACACTAAATCTCATTCTTGGGATTAGGGGGAATATGTTTATGTATCAATTTTGAATACTTTGAATTTCTCTATTAATGAATTTCTGTTTTCTATTCATTTCCATGAGAACCTAAAGCTTCTAATGGCTTAGAGATAAGGTTAGATGAATTTAAATGATGTGGATGATTGAGAGATCGATATATCATTAGAAAAGCATGGAATTGAACCTAGGGATTTGGGTTACGAAAGTAAACAAAACTCTTTGAGGGTAATTGGATTTTCATAAAGCGTAAAGTATCTACTTAACGAATTGAACGTTGTTCTTCGGTAATTAGGTACGTTAGTGGGGTTTCGAGAGGAATACATTAATCAATTAAGGAAAATTCACCTTAGAAATAGAAGTTAAATAATGGGAAACGAATTGATTTAAATTGAATACGTAACATATAAACCTACCGACTCCTAAGAAAGTTTTCACCTTGAGTCTTTTGTCAATAATTTTTGGTTTTCTATTCATTTTGCAATATATTCTATTTGAAACGATTTGTTTAGATAATTGAATCACTGTGTACCGGTACTTGGGCATAATCTCTGTGGGAACGATAACTTTTTATTACGCGATACTCCGTACGCTTGCGGAACGGCTATCACATACTAAGAATAAAACATGATAATACTTAGAAAAAACAAACACTTGCATGCATGCATTTACAAAGACTCATCCTCATATCATGCATTTTCATTTCTTTTAGATAATGGAGGGATCCATTAATAGACAGTTGAAGAAAGTGGAAATCTTTCTATGCCGTGTAGAGAAGCTAAGACAGTTGTGCTCAATTTTGAGAAATCTTATGGAAGGATTCTTGACCTCTTGAAAATCAACATCGATCCTATTTTTGTTAGAGCATTGGTCCACTTCTGGAATCCCAATCTGCACTGCATTGAGTTTTCGCAGTTAGATTTAGTACCAACCTTAGAAGAATATGAACTCATGGTTAGATGGCCTCAGTCAGTAGGGGTCTTTGTCTACTCAGGAGTGTATGTTGCCATGAATAAGGTTGCTACTATTATACGATTGACTCCTCATCAATCCATCCTAGAGGGAAAAGGGAACATCCGAGGTTGGAAAATGTCAATAATAGAAGACCACTTAATATCATTGGCTGAAAATAAAGATTGGTCTACCTTCAACAAAACTCTAGCATTGGCAATATTCAGAATCATATTATTCCCATTTCATGTGAACGTTGTGGATCATGCTGCAATAGATGCATTCTTTGCCTGGGATGTATACTCTAAGAGTCCTATACCTGCAATTCTTGCTGATACCCTGCTCTCAGTAGATTTTTGCCGATAGAAGCAGGCAAAACACTTAGATGTTGCTCTTCATTACTATATGTATGGGGCATTACTCAGTTCTACGCTTCAAGCTACATGGGCATATTCCCTTATCCTCTAAGGAGTTTTTCAAAATTCCCTCTTCAACATCATCAAGCTTTAAAATGGAAAACCGAGTTGGAAAACTGGAAAATAGAGCATGTATCATGGCTTTGCCCTTGGTTCCGACTTGGTTATATTCTTATACGATGCGGAGATTACCTGAGCATACCACTACTAGGCCTCATGGGTTGCATAGCTTACTCTCCCAAAATAGCTATGAGACAACTCATGAGAACCCAAACTGTGCCAACTCAAGAAGAGCTCAGAGGGCTGAGTCTATGTCATTACTTCCATAGCTTTGAAGAAGTATCTTCTGTCCGGAAAGCATGGGAAAGACCAGTCTATATAGGAGATAAAGAACTTGGAAAGGTTCAGGTGTCTACGTCCCATGAATATGAGGAATGGAGGAAAAGTAGAAGGATACCCCAACCATCCGCTACATTCACCACAACATTAGTTAATGAAGAGCTACAATTGCAGGTCAATGCCTTAAATAAAAGGGTAGAAGTAATGGAAGCTTAGTTAAGGGCTTTTGAAGAAAAAGAGCAAGAATCAACCCTTGTAATAGTTGGTTTAAAAAGGCAATGTAAAAAGAAGGATCATGAGATAAAGCGCCTTAAGAATGATTGTGCTGATTACCAAGAAGAGACTAAACAAGCATTGAAAATTCTGAGGCTTGAACAAGATAGTCTATTCCAAAACATGAATGATGAAATAGCACATCTTGAGAGTGCGCTTGTAGAACAGGCAAAAATGATCAAGTTAATACAAGATGACCTAATAGAAACTCGATCAGAAGCACAAAAGTGGTGGGAAACCGCTGAAAGATATAGAGAAAGCTTGGATGAGCTACATGATAAAGAAAGAGATGGATTAGCTCAGTATGGTCAATTACTTCGTGAAAGAGACCAAGTAATAGAGAGGTCTGACCAACAACAAGCCTTGATCGTTCATCAGGAAGAAAAGATAAAAGAGGCTCGCCGATATACTGAAAATATGAGCCTGGCGGTACATGAGCAAGTTAAGGTGCTCAGAAATCATGTGAGAGTAGATGAAGATGAATTACGAAGAAATCCTAATTTACTTATAGGATTCTTCAAGCTTCTCCGTTTTTGTCAACACTTACTTCAAAGCATTGTATAGAAGAATGAACACTTTCTAGATGAAATAAAAAGGATTATCCTTAAACTGTCTATTGCATTCATAAGTTGCATACATTCATACATCCCTCCTCATTTTAATAATAAAGATAATAAAAAAAAGGATTAATTGATGTGCTTTCCACAAATCAGAATAAATGGAAAAGAAGCCTTTCGTCGTCAAAATCTCTACAACGGTCGATAGACCCAAAGAAGATAACAAACAAGCACCGTTGGTCATTCCAATTGATAAAAGGGAAGAGGCAATAACGCATTTATGTTTATTCATGCCTCGTCCTTTCCCTTATTCATCAAATAAAGTTGTACCTTGGAGATACGCTGAAGAATCACCAGTCAATCAAGATATCTCCAACATAGCCGGTATTGGGGGCATGACTAGAAGCGGAAGAATATATTCCCCCAAGGAATTACAAGATAATATCCCTAGAGATAAGGTAAAAAATAAAACCGAAGAGGAAAAAGAATCCAAGGAGGAGACATATGAGTTACTCCAGTACATAAGACAAAGTAAGTACTCCATCATTCATCAACTCAATCGCACTCCTGCAAAGATAACTTTGTTATCACTTATAATGAGTTCAGAGCCGCATCGAAACGCACCATTAAAGGTTTTGAATGAATCATTCGTCTTGCATGCAATATCCCAAGACAAGTTTGAAGGAATCATTGGTAACATTACAGCCAATGATCATCTTACCTTCACAAATGAAGAACTCCCTTTAGAAGGGTTAAATCACAACAAACCCTTGCATATTTCGGTCAAATGCAGGGAATATCTCATTTCCAAGGTTCTTGTGGATAATGGGTCATCCTTAAACGTTATGCCTAAATGCACACTTGACAAGATAACAGTGCAAGGAACCCACATGCCTAAATGCCCGAGTAACACAATTATTCGAGCCTTTGATGGATCAAGACGTGAAGTAGTAGGAGAGATTAGTCTACCAATCCAAATTGGCCCTACTATTTTTAACATAGATTTCCATGTGATGGATATCACTTCAGCATATAGTTGTCTCCTTGGTAGACCTTGGATTCATAGCGCTAAGGCAATACCTTCAACGCTCCACCAGAAAGTCAAGTTTGTGACAAAGGATAAACTCATCACGGTTCAAGCTGAAGAAGACATTTTGATTAGCAAACCGTCTATCCAACCATATGTGGATGCAGCTGAAGAGGCTCTTGAAACATCTTTTCAAGTGCTCGAAATTGCCAACATAGAAAGACTTCCTAGTAATACAAAAGTGGCCCATATGATGAAAAGATATGGATATCACCCAGGACAGGGGCTCGGAAAGAATGCTCAAGGAATAAAAGAGCCACCAGATTTCAAAGATAACCCTTTAAAGTATGGTTTAGGGTACGACCCTACAAAAGATCAAACTATACGAAAAACAGGGAAGTCTTACCCCTCAAATACGATATTCCGAAAAGGAGGGGTATTAGCGCAAAGGGTAGCATTAGTCATTAGGTGTCCTTCTTCCAATTCTAAGGGATGTAAACCTAATGACTATTAGAGATCACTCCTCGGGGTATGCCCGACCCCCGAGCATCTCTAGGGCACACATTTCCCCCAAAATTACAAAAGAATGTTATTCTTACTATCTGCTTCTCTTCTTGCTAAATATGTCTATACCCCATTTTAAATAAACAATGCTTAGATAGACGTTTTGTTCCAAATGCATCAGAACAATCAAAGTGTCACAAAAGAAAGTCAAATATGATTGATTAACTAAAAACACGAATAAGATTTATCTCGATAGAACCAAGTTTTCGACAATGTTGTGCAAATATATATATATATATATATATATATATATATATTTAAAAAAAAAAACTGTCAAGGCCAAAGGCCAAGACAAAAAATAAAAGGGCAAAATACCAAGCAGGAAACCCACAAAGGGGGCTGTGCAAAAGTTAGGGTAAACCCGGCAGGAGACCCAAACAATAATAAAAGGTAGCTTGGGAAAAAGTTAGGGTTACAAAAAGTCCGCTAGGTATTCCTAAAAATAATATAAAAGGGAACCTAGACAAAAGTTAGGACATAGCACAGCATCCTAGACTGAAAACCTGAAAGGGCAGACTAGGAAAATTAATCAATCACAAAAAGGAGCCACAAAGTAGTAAATAAAGACGCCACATCATAAGAACAAAACGTTTGTCTAAACTAGCCTAAACACCAACCAACCTTGGCTAGCCATTCTTACAAAAAACTCTATTACCAAAAATATATCCCGCTAAAACACAAGCCCTTGTTATAAATCCTTTTTCTTTCTCTTCTCTTCACAATATCACTATAAAGCATTCAAGTAATAAAGGGGAATGTGGAAACATAGAGATCAATAGGAAGGTTGAAATCCCTAAGGAAAGGAAGAGGGGCATTGACATGGCAGTTGCTCTACATCCAAAAGATTAATCTTTGGTTATAGCAAGAAAAGTTTGATACGGCAAATAAGTACAGTTAATCTTGTTGATTGAAAAACATGATGACAGAAAGGTACTACACCAAGAATGTGTCCGAAGTTAAAGCACATCAGTTAAAACTTTCGAAATATTAACTGAAATAGATCATAGGACACATATCATGAAACATTACATGCATTAAAACATCAATGAATAGAGTCTTATCTTCCTTCTCATCAAAAAACATGAAAACCAACTTGAAAAGCTCGAGACAGCCGTCCCAAGGGTCGAGACGACCTTCCCAAACAGCAAAATTCAAGTGGGACGCTCGTCCCACATCTGAGACACACGTCTCAAGCCCCAAATTTGAGTGAGACAGTCGTCCCACTTCCCAGACGGCCGTCCCAAGGTAACCGTTGGTTCGAGAAGGCCGTCCCAACCCCCAGACGGACGTCCTGACCTTCTAGACCTCTCCTACAAATCCTGGGCGCGGATCCTTGCATTTGCATCTCACTCCAAGCATTCCATCTTGCTTATTCCCCCTTTCTACACATTTCTAGCATTCTTGAGTGAGTAAGGCACAAAATGGAGCGTGGAGAGGCTTCATCTAGGAGGAAACGCACCTGGGCTTCCACCAGAGGAACTCCCATCACCAATGCCCTGCTGGCAGAATCACATCAACTAAGGTTGGCAAACATCCAACAGTATTCCTGGCATCCCATGCTACGTCTGGATTTTGAAATTCTAGCTACATTTGGTTGGGATCAAGATGTTAGAAGGTTCATCCAAAACATAGGATGGGATTTTCTACTTCGTGAGCCACCCTCTCGAATCCACCGTACTGCCACGCTGGAATTCCTTGCCTCCGTCAATCTGGTGGAGATGTCGTCCATGACCCCCGAAGTGCCACCTACTCAAGTTGTCTCTTATTGGATGGATGGGGCATATCGGACCACCCTACTGGATGACTTCAATGTCATAATGGGTTTCTGCCAACGAATGGATACGAGAACGCCATAATATAGGTCTGCATACTCTGAGAAACCCACTGCTCTCACTACCACCAGCATGTGGAAAGACCTCACCGGAGCACAAAGCCCACCTTCACATCTGAAGGGTGCAACTTTTTCTCCTCCACTCTACATATGCCACAAATTGCTAGCTGGGACCATACATAGTCGGAAGGAAAGCTAAGGAAAGGTGACGTTGGTCGATCTCTTTATTGTCTATTGTATGCATCAGGGGCATCAATGTAACCCAGGGTATGCTTTCCTGAAAGCCTTAAAGGATTATGGAACTCGTGGCTCAGCAGGAGCTATCATGATGGCTCCTTTCCTCACTCCTTTAGCCGAATATTGGGGATGTACTGACGGAGAAGACATCCCGGCAAGCCTCCGACCAGAACCGATTAATGGGGGAATACTGGTCCACATGAACATCCTTAGTCGACAAGGATCCGGGTTCATTTTAAACCCCATGCTCTCAATTTCATTAGATATGCATGATTTCGGCATACCAGAGGATATCCCCGTGACTTCAGAGTCCCAGCAGCAAGCATATGATCTAGATTTCGCTGGCCTGTATCGACGTATGGATGATGAGCACGCCTACATGGAAGGGCAATTCCAGTTCATGAGACAATAGTTCAGTCAACTGACCATGAGGCAAGAAAGGACGGATCGCCAAATAGAAAATTTGGTCCAGACTCAGGCAAGGTTCCAGCGCCGCATGCTCCGCCGCATCCCTTCGTCAGCACCATCCTCCCACTCCAGCCCAGAAGCTGATGACTAGGATGCTTTCTAGATATTTTCTATTAGTCTAAGAATGCTTGAATGTATCACCCAGAAAAAAAGAAGAAAAAGGGGAAGTAATAAATAAAAGTTGTTATTTCTGTTTACATTCCAAAAGCCCATGTGTACAAAAATTATTATAAGAAAATAAAAGGCACACGTGATATATTAAAAAGCCAGATTTCAAATAACTCGCGAGAAAAATCAAAATCACGAAAGAAAAGGCGAAATCAAAACCACTTCAGCAGAATAAAGAGCTTCAAGGAAAATAGCTCCAACCTTCTACCCCGATAAATGAAGGTCCACCGAAAAGAGGCCAACGGAAAGGCTCGATGATCCCCAAGTGGATCCTTTCCTGCTCCAGAGGCAAAACAAAAATTACTCCACGACTCAGCATCACCATCACATGAGTCGTCAAACATAGTCATTTAAATCTCCAACCACCATCCTTCCACTCAATAAAAAAGGAAGCCATCAATATAGAAAAGCCAACGGAAAGGCTTGATCATCCCCAAGCGGATCCTTGCCTACTCCAGAGGCAAAACAAAAAGATTACCTCGCAACTCAGCTTCATCACCAACTGAGTCATCGAGCACACTAATCCAGAATCTCCGCTACTTCCCCAAAGGAGAATAAGGACTACACAAAGATCAACCAAAGAAGATATAGAGTCAAAATCTCCATATCCCCAGGGGTTCAACAAAAAGAAAGAAAAGAAAAACCTTTCATTCCCCAATAAAGGCCACGAAAAAAGGCCGAATAAAAATCTCCAAGTAGAGCATCTAAAAAAAATCTACAAAACGAGGAAAACAAGAAAATTCCCATCCTCCAGTTCAATAAAGAGCTTCACAAAGCCAGGAGCCGAGACTCCGTCATTAAAATCAAATCAAAGTTGGATCCCCAGGAAGCCAACGAACTCCTTGGTGGATCGCCAAAAAAAGAGAAAAAGAAGAAAATCTCTTCTCCCCAATAGATAATAAAAAAGCCTGCGTGCATAAAAGAAATTAAAAAAGGCGCACGCATTTAAGAAAGCCAAATGTCAAGATCGCGAAAAAATAGAAAAAACGAGAGAAAAAGGCAAAATAATCAGAAAATCCATTCCCCAGCGGAATAAGAGCATAGGCAAAGCCAACTCAAAATAACAGCATCCGACGAGGAGTCAAAAACTCCATTCCTCCCTAGGGGGCAAATAAAAAAAGATCCCCGGGAAAGCAATCAAATTTTTCGGTGGATCATAAAAAAGAAAATAAACTATCCCCAGTGAGCCTATCAGCAAAGGAAAAATTACAAATTCATATCCTTAAGAAGTTAATTGCCTATAAATATATAGGCAAGACCTGGCAAGCAAAGAGCCAATATCCCCAAAAACGAGAAATCAACCTATGCAAGAGGCAATACAAGCCCAAAGCATAAAGCCTCCATCAGTGAAGCATCTGCCTACATAAGAGGCACAATAATAAAAAATAAAAAATCCCCAATGGATTCCTGCCTAAATAAAAGGCAACCAACAAATAATCCCCGACAAACAACACGTCGGATGGCTAAAAGAGCCAAAAACAAGAAATTCCCGGCAAAACCGGATGGCTAAACAGAAAAGCCAAAAACAAAGAATTCCCGGCAAAACCGGATGACTAAAACAGAAAAGTCAAAAAGAAAAATCAATCACTCCCCATGCAATGGACGCATGATCAAAAACAGTAAGCCGCCAACACATCTCCAAAACTAGATGAGGGTTTGTATTTATCAACCATAGGATTGACTACCAAAAAGAGCATCCTGAGAGACTTGCAGAACGGGGCTCGTTAAGAGCCTTGCAGAACGGGTTTCGTACCAAGTGGGGGTAGGTACCCACAAGAGCCTTGCAGAATGGGGTTCATACCAGGTGGGTGTAGGTACCCACAAGAGCCTTGCAGAACGGGGTTTGTACTTGGTGGGGGTAGGTACCCACAAGAGCCTTGCAGAACAGGGTTCGTACCAGGTGGGGGTAGGTACCCACAAGAGCCTTGCAAAAACGAGGTTCGTACTGGGTGAGGGTAAGTACTCATCAGAATCTAGCAAAAGCAGATTCATACCTGGTGGGGGTAAGTACCCACAAGAGTTTAGCAAAATGCGGACTCGTACCGGGTTAGGGTAGGTACTCACCAGAGCTTAGCAAACGCAGGCTCATACCTGGTGAGGGTAAGTACTCATAAGAACCTTATAGAAGAAGGTTCGGACCAGATGAGGGTTCATTCTCATCAAACCAGATAGGGGTTGGTACCTATCAAAAATATCTATCATTCAGAGGATCAACAAACTTCAGCAAAGGAGCATCCGAAGGATGACCGGGCAAAAAAGGTTAACTCCTTCACCTACCAACTAACTTTGTGGGCACATTAGGCCAACAATTAGTTAGGCAGGTGAAGGGGGGTAGCTGTAGACCCCTAGTTTTGCCCGGCCTCTCAATAAAGACCAGAAGACTTTCTATCTGAAGATGAAGCTTCGGTGGACGTCTATCGGCATCAATCGGCTTCCGTCTGAAGAAAGGAAAGCTTCCAAGGAGTCCCAGAACACAAAATTTGGTCAAAACACTCTAAACAGCCGTCCCA
Source organism: Sphenostylis stenocarpa (assembly GCA_963425845.1). NCBI lineage: Eukaryota > Viridiplantae > Streptophyta > Magnoliopsida > Fabales > Fabaceae > Sphenostylis > Sphenostylis stenocarpa. Next base: position 45,978,906 of record OY731403.1, read on the forward strand.
GAAGCCAAGACAGTCGTCCCAGACAGGCCAGACGGTCGTCCCACATGCCAGACGGCCGTCTCACTCAAATTTAACACTTGGGACGGCTGTCCCAGATCCCAGACGGTCGTCCCAACCTCTACAAACGATGATCCCTATTTTCTGCACCCTAGACGACCGTCTCGAGCTGCCAGGCTGAAAAAACTATAAATAGGAGCTCATTTGAGCATTTTTAGACACACCTCACTCTTCTCTTCTCTCCCTCTTTCGAATGAACTATCTGATTGCCTATAAGGTAACAATCGTTTAAGGAAGTTTCTTCCGACATTCGATTCTTGTTAGAATTTTAGTAGAGTCGGTCCTGTATTCGGGGAGGAGAGTCCTTGTAGTGCAGGGATTGCCAAAACGTATCCTCACAGTTGAAGAGTTATAATAAAAAGCTTGATACGGAGGTTCTTTTCACTTCTCTTCTCTTTTATTGCTTTATTTACTGCTTTATGTATGCAATTAAAAATAGAATCATGTAGATAGCCATTTTTTAATATTATATAATAAAATAGGGTAATAGCGTAATTTCTCTTAATCTTTACTTTATGAATTAATCCGTCATAGGGAACCCTAAAGGGGCATCACGGGAGTGCTAACACCTTCCCCACATGTAACTAACTCCCTTACCTTACTCTGGTTATAATGGCCAAGTTTGGTTTTTCTTAAAATCAACGCCTTTTTATCCTTTTCCAATGTTTATGGTCAAAACATTGGTGGTGACTCCATAAGAACCCTTTTGCGAAAATCTTGCTTTTATTAGAGGATAGTTCAGTTGTTGAGCACCTCGGGAGAAATGATCACATTTTTCAATAAACGTGAGTCTAAACCATCTTTTCACGACCGCTCGCATAAACGTTCGAGATGTCCCTAGACGTCGAAATGGACGGCAGCGACAGTCCCCAAAAAGAATGGGAGTTGGCGGATGTGCACGGATTATAGGGCAATCAATAATATAAATATTATAGACCCCAAATCTTGCACGGTCTCAAAATAAAGAACAGAAGATCTCCAATTCGAAGATTGGTAAGGCCTAAAAGGTCCCTAGGATAGACCAAAAGGCCCCATATTAGAGTAGGAAGGTTTTTTGTATAGAAAAATAGGGGGGTCCACCTAGAAGGTCGAGACCGCCATCTCGTTAGCGAGACCGCTGTCTCGCCATCAGCAAAGGGCAAAAAGGCCGTCTCGCCACTTACCAATGGCGAGACCGCCTTCCTATTTAGCAAGATGACCTTCTCGCCATTTATCAAAGCGATACTGCCTTCTCGATTAGCGAGACCGCCGTCCCATTTCGCGAGACGGCGGTCTCGACCTTGCAAGGAACAGGCGCAAATCCCTATAAAAGGAGGGCGTGTTCCCCTTCTTTTCAAACAATTCTTCAACCTTCCCTTCTACAATTTCTTCTAATTCTTCTCCTAAATCCCTCCGAAGCATTTCCAGAGTTTTCTTAGCATTCTTAGATAATATTCTGTAACGTTGCGAGGAAGAGCGATCAACGTTGTAGAGTGAAGGATTGCCACAAAGCATCCTATTTCAAGAATATTAATCAAGAAAGCTTGCTTCAAAGTTTTTCTTACTTTCTCTCCTTCTTTTACCGTTATTTCCTTACATTTATCTATGCATTAGCTGCTAGGGCCATGTAGTCATTATCTTTAATTCTGCAAATAAAAGGGTAAAAGCATCATTTTAAGGTTTACTTATGAAATAAACGGCCCATCATAGGGGACCCGAAAGGGGCATCGTGGGGGTGCTAATACCTTCCCCTCGTGTAAATAACTCCCTTACCTGACTCTGGTTATAATGGCCAAAGTTGGTTTTTTTTAAAACCAATGCCTTCTTTTTTCCTTTTCCAATGTTTTCGGTAAAAACATCGGTGGCGACTCCATAAGAACCCTTTTCAAAAACCTCGCCTTTAGGTCCAACCCGATTATCAGACAACCTAAAGGCGTTGTAACACCACTTTAAAAATGCGAGTTGGAAGTCAAACAAAACCATCACGTCACTCCGATCGCCCCTTTTGACGGCGGTAACAGATGGTGACTCTACTAGGGAAGCCTAGAGAGTTGATCCCATTTAGTGATGGGCCAGTTTAATAAATAAACTTTAAAATTTCGCTTTTACCCTATCTTGTTTTATAACATGTTTTATTTGTTTGGCCTTAATAACTGTTGTTTGTTTATTTTATGCAATCGTTTGAAATACAAACTGTACAAAAACCTTTGCACACAATAGTTCCCTTTATACCCGGGGGCAAGTGAGAAATCCATAGGGAGTGGGTGGCAGGTACGGTTTGCCGTAGTGAGGGCCATGAGCCCACCGGTATGATCGGAAACCACCACTCAAGGTGATAACCTTCCTCTTTTGGCACAAAGACTGACTACGGCCTTAGTGCCATGCATGGTCGGGAGGCTGGAGAGTGGGGACCCTATAATGGGGGAACCTTGGTGGCCTAGCCTTAGTGAGGCAAAATAGAACTACCCTGAATACGCACTCTTCTGCAGGAAAACCCTACCTCGTAATTAAAATGTCATCTTACTTGTTCGTGAATGAGTGAATTGTGTGTGCATCTGTTTGTTGCATTTGATTGCATAGCATAACCAAACAACAGATAAAAATAGAAAAAAACCACAAAAATATTTTTTCAATAAACCATTTTATCTCGGACAGTCTGCCTTTTAACTAGTCTGGTTTCAGGTTCTTTGTAAGCTTAGTAGCCACGCAGTCCGACAGAAGAGATAAGGGAGGTTAAAATTATCTTTTCGCAATAAACCATTTTATCTCGGACATTCTACCTTTTAGCTAGCCTGGTTTTAGGTTCTTCGTAAGCTAAGTAGCCATGCGGTTCGACAGAAGAGATAAAAGGCTATAAAACAAATCAAATAAATAAAACCCGATAAAATAAAAATGGGATCTTGTTCATAAAACATCCATATAGGTATTTTATTTTCTTTTTGAAAAAATACGAAAACCAAGTACTATCATGTAGAAATAAAACATGATAACGTTTAGGAAAAATAAACACTTGCATGCATGCCTACATTAAGCATCATATTCATAGCATGCATTTTGGTTTTTTAGAAAATGGAGGGGACTAGTAGACAGTTGAATAAAGTGGATGTTCCCCAATACCATGCCGAGAAGTTAGAACGGCTCTACGCATTAATGCCACCAGGAGTCCGCTCCGATTTCAAAAAATCCTACGGACGGATTCTCGACCTGCTGAAATCCTATGTCAATCCTATTTTTATCAGGATTCTAGTTCATTTTTGGAATTCTAGTCTGCACTGCTACGAATTCCCGCAATTCGATATGGTGCCCACTTTAGAGGAGTATGAGATTATGTTAAAATGGCCCAAGTCAGTCGGGGTCCACTTTCGCCATGGGGCATATACTCCTGCAACAAAAGTCACTGCCATCATCCGATTGCCGTCTCGGTAGACTACCCTGATAGCAAAAGGGAATGTCTAGGGTTGGAAAGTCTCAATGTTAGAAGACCATCTGTCCGCTTTGGCTGAAAGGGCAGAATGGACTACTTTAACAAAACCCTGGCTTTAATCATATTTAGGACGATATTGTTTCCCTTCCACCTCGACACAGTGGATCAAGCCATCATGGACGCCTTCTTCGCCTGGGACGTGAACTCAAAGAGTCCCTTTCCTGCACTTCTTTCCGACACCTTGCTTTCGGTGGAATTCTGTCACCAGAAGAAAGGAAGAACACTCAGATGCTGCTCTTCATTGCTATTTGTGTGGGGGTATCACACATTTTTATGCCTCTAGTCACATGGGGATGTTCCCCGACCCTTTGAGAAGCTTCTCCAAAATCCCTCTCCACCGACGCCTGACCATGAAGTGGAGGGTCGAGTTAGAACAATAAGACATCAACCGTTTATCTTGGGTATGTCCTTGGTTCAGACCCGACCCAATCCTCATCAGATGTGGGGATTATCCGAGCATACCGTTAATAGGACTTAGGGGTTGCATAGCCTATTCTCCAAAAGTGGCTATGAGACAACTCATGAGGACCCAAACCGCGATATGAAGGGAAGAGCTCGGAGGACTGTGTTTCTTCAGAGACCCATGCACTGTTGCTAATTCGCTTGTTGTACGAAGAGCATGGGAGAAACCAGTCTTCATGGGAGATAGAGAGCTAGGAAAAGCACGAGTAGCTGTCTCCAATGACTATGAGGAGTGGAGAAGAAATAGAGGGATGTCGCAACCATCCGCCCCACCTGCTACACTTTCAAACAGTGGAGAGCTTCAAACCCAAGTCGATGCCTTGACCCGTGTAGACCCCAAATCTTGCCCGACCTCAAAATAAGAGCAGAAGACCTCCTATTCGAAGATGGACAAAGCCTAAAAAGCCACTAGGAGAGGCTATTAGGCCCCATATTAGAGTAGGAAGGTTTTTTTGTACAAAAAATAAGGATTCCCACCTTCAGGGGTCGAGACCACCGTCTCGCTTTTCGGGACTGCCGTCTCGCTGAATGGCAAGTCGAGACAGCCGTCTCGCCACTTGCCATTGGCAAGACCACCCTCCCGTTTGGCGAGACGGCCCTCTCGTCATTTGACAAGTCGAGATTGTCGTCTCGACCTGACAGGCACGAATCCCTATAAATAAGGGGCACTCTCCCCTTCATTTCAGAGAGCTCTTCCATTCTTCCTTCTAAAATTTCTTAGAATTCTTCTTTTAGAGCCCCTCGGAAGCATTTCCGGAGTTTTTGAGTGTTTTAAGAGAGTTTTTATTGCGAAAAAGCGGCATTGTAGAGCGAAGGGCTGCCAAAACGCACCCTATTTTTTCACGAGAATTAATCAAAGCTTGCTTCAGAGGTTTCTTCATTCTCCCTCTCTCTTTTTATCGCTTTATTATTTATATATGCGTTAATTAGGGCCATGTAGTCATCATTTTTTATTCCGCAAATAAAAGGGTAAAAGCATTATTTCAAAAGTTTATTTATAAAATAACTGGCCCATCATAGGGAACCCAAAAGGGGCGACGTAGGGGAGCTGATACCTCCCTTACACATAACTAACTCCCTTACCCAACTTTGGTTTTAACGACCAAAGTTGGTTTTTCTTAAAAAACCAACGCCTTTTTCTTTCCTTTTTCAATGTTTTTGGTAAAAACATCAGTGCCGACTCCATAAGAACCCTCTCAATCTTGCTCTTAGGTCAGTCCGGTTATCGGACGATCTAAAAGCTCTCTTTTGAAAACCTCGCCCTTAGGTTCAGCTCGATTATCGGACAACCTAAAGGCGTTGTAACCCCACCCATATTAAACACGAAAAATGGGAAGTCAGAACCATCGAGTCGCTCTAACCGCCTCTTTTGACGGCGGTGACAACCCGGAGGATAAAATCATGGGAGCCCAGAAGAGGGTCCTTGAGGAAAGAGAGCAAGAATCTATCCTCACCATAGACGGTCTACAGAGGCAATGCAAGAAGAAGGATCACGAGATAGAGCGCATGAAGGATCAGTGTGCTGATTGCATTGAGCAAGTTATCCGAGCATCCAAAATTGCCAGAATCAGCTCGGATAACCAACTTCAAGAAATGACCGCCAAATCAGCACGCCTTGAGGCCGAATGTGCAAAACAGACTTTGACAATCAAGGAGTTGCTACAAGACCTCACAAGGACTCGGTCTGAAATACGCCAAGAGCGGGAGGCTAACCAGAGGCTTAACAGAAGCCTTACTGAGCTGCGCTACAAAGAGAGAGATGGGTTAGCTCAGTATGTTTAGGTGCTACGAGAAAAATACTGAGCCCTTGCAAAACTCGATGAGCTAAAAGCCTTGGTCGTCCATCAAGAGGTGAAAATCAAAGAGGCTCAAAAGTACAGCGAAGATATGAGCTAGGCGGTCCAAAAACAGACCGAAGCACTCGCTCGTCATGTCCGGGAAGCCGAAAGAGAATTACATAGAGATCAAGACCCGCCTGTGGGTTTCTTTAGACTTTTCCATTTCTGGAAAAAAGTGCTTCGTAGTATGGAGTAGGGGAATATACACTTTCTACAAATGAATAAAATTTTCTTTATTCAATTGTCTACTTGCATACATTACATCCATCTGCATATTTGAATTCTCCTCCTTCACTTTTTAATAAATAAGATAATAAAAAGGAAGGATTAACTGACACGTCTTCCAATCAGAAGGATGGAGAGAAAACCGCTTATAATTAAGCTTTCCCCGAATGTTGATTCACCGCAAGAGGATAATAAGCCTCGACCGTTGGTTATCAGGGTCAATAAAGAAGATGGGGCAAGGACTCCTGTGCGATTATTTGTGCTTCATCCTTTCCCCTACGAATCGAATAAAGTTGTACCATGGAGATATGAAGAATCTTCATCAAGAAAGGAAGACATCTCCAGCATAGCCGGCATCAGGGGCATGACCAGAAGTTGAAGGATATACTCCCCTAAGGAGTTACAAGAGGACGTCCCTGAAGCACTTGTTGGATTTGATGAAGACATATTGAGTTGATATAGTTTAGTTTGTGGGTGTGTAGATGAATAGGTTAGAAGTTTAAAACTTAATCTCTTGATAGGCCAATAGATCTTGTGATAAGCGCCTTGAAATGATGCATCTCATTGAACTCATTTTTCTGCATGAAAAACTAACCTTTAAGCATTAAAAGAACAAACTAAGTTTTTCAATCTGTTGAAAAAGAGTTTTCAATCTGTTAAAATCACTTAACATAAGAAGTGTGGATTTGTAGTCGAAATATCAATTGGTTGAATCGCAGAATCAATAGGTTAAAAATGTTCTTAATGATTTTTTCAAATATTAAAGGTTTCGCATTTTCAATCTGTTGAAACAAAGAGACCATTTTTTCAGTCTAAGAGTTCATAGGATTTCAATCTGTTGAAATATTTTTTAATCTGTTGAAACAGAGAGCTATCATTTTTTTCTAAGCTAATTCAATCCATTGAAAACACAAATTAATCGATTGAATGAAGTTTTAAATAAAATCAATCGATTGAAATATCATTTTAATCGATTGAAAAGTATTCTGATCGATCATAATGTGATTCTGATTGGTCATAATGCTATTCTAATCGATCATAACTGATTCTAACCTGTCATACTATTATTCTGATCGATCATTTGCTACTCTGAATCAGTTTTTATCAGTTTAAACATTCTGGTTCCTTCTTTTATTCTATAAATACAGGTTTGATCTATCTTTTGAGGTATACAATTTGAAAAAAACATTTGAAAGCAATCTTAGAGCTATCATATCTGTGACTTTCTCTGTGCATTCAAAAACTTTTCATATCATAAGGTGCTTTGATCAAGATTGTTGTTCATCAAAGAGAGAAAGTTCTGAGTTAGAATTGCTTCTGGACATCTATCTTGTTAAAGCTGCAGTCCAAGTTTTTTTCTTTTCATATTCTTGTATAAAGTGTGATTGTGTAGATTGGGTGTTGGATCTACACTGGTTACAGTAACTGGATTTGGTTACTGGGAGGTTTTCAAGAGTCTATCTTGTGGGTTTGTGAGATAGTTCTTGGGGTAGATTGGTGAATATCTACTAGTTGTAATTTTTACTTGGAAATACTAGAACTTGGCAGATTTGTCAAGAACTGGATGTAGCTCTGGTAAAGAGTGAACCAGTATAAACTTTTGTGTTGATTTTCTGCTTCCATCTCTTTTATTTCTTGTTCATATTCTTGCTATAATTAAAATCAAATCTACCTATAGAAGAATTGAATAAAGACAAATCATTCTTCCCAAAGAAAGTGTGTTTTGCGAAAAAGTTTTCTAAAGTTCAATTCACCCCCCCTCTTGAACTCAACCATTAATTCTTACAATTGGTACCAGAGCTGGTTCTTGTAAGTTACTCAAGAATTCGGTCCAAGAATGGCCGAGGGAAAGATGAATTTTTCGGAAGGAGCCTCCATAAACAGGCCTCCTCTTTTTGCTGGTGTGAATTATTCTTTCTAGAAGGTTAGAATGAAAATCTTTATTGAATCTCTTGATAGAGGTATTTGGGAAACAATTGTTAATGGGCCTTTCAAACCAACTCATACAGTTGAGGGTAAAATTGTTGAGAAAAATTGGGTTGAATTAACTGATGCAGAAAATAGGAGAGTCCAATATGATTATACTGCTAAAAATATTATTACCTCTGCTTTAAATCTTGATGAGTTTTTCAGGGTGTCTTAATGTGCCTCTGCCAAAGAAATGTGGGAAATTCTAGAGGTCACTCATGAGTGTACATCTGACATGAAAAGGGCAAGAAAGCATCAATTAATTAGAGACTATGAATTGTTTAAAATGCAACAAGGAGAAACAATTGCAGATGTACAGAAAAGATTCACGCATATAGTCAATCATCTAATTGGGCTAGGAAAGACTTTTGACAAGGAAGAGTTGAACATCAAAATCTTGAAATGTTTGGACAGAACTTGGCAACCAAAGGTGACAACTATATCGGAATCAAGAGACTTAAGCTGAAATGACTACTTGCTTCACTATTTGGTAAGTTAAGGGAACATGAGTTGGAAATCAATCGGTTCAAAGAACAAGAAAATGCAGAGAAGAAAAGCGAAACATTGTTCTCAAGACGATTGAAGAAAATAGTGAGTCCGAAGTAGATGAATCCGAGAATCGACTCTGTTGGTTAAGAAGTTTGGGAAATTTCTTAGAAGGAAGAACAGAAGCTGGCCAAGTTAAAAGGTACACTCGATAAAAGAAGCTGAATCTATTCAAAATACTTGTTACTTGTTATTCTTGTGGTAAGCGGGGACACATAAGGAGTGAATGTCCGAAAAAAACCAAGAATCGGAACAAGAAAGAGTCAAAGTACAAAGGGAAAAAGGCCTACATAGCTTGGCAAGACAATGATTCATCCTCCAATTACGCATCCGAAGGTGAAGAGGTGAACCTATGTTTGATGGTCAGTTGTGAATCCTCTTCATCGCATGTAAGTTCAACTCCCACGAGAAAATGAAATGAATTACGACACATTACTAAATGCTTTCAATGAAATGCATAATGAAGCCAAGAATTTATCTCATACAAATAATCGGTTAAAAGGACTAAATAAGCTGGTTAGAAAATAGGGTTAAAATTACGGAAAAAGAGTTATTAGAAAGCAAAACGAGATATGGAACATCTTGAAATAATCTATTCATCTGTGATAATGCTGCTGCTAACAATAATTGTGAAAAGTGTATCCTTCTACAGAATAAGGTTGATTACTTGATCAAAACTTTGTCTAAGTTTACTCAAGGTAAAGAAAATTTAGATACACTTCTTGGGTCTCAAAACTGTGTTTTTGAACATACTGGAATCGGGTACAAACCTAAGGTTGGGGTGAAAACTAAAAAGTATTTGAACTTCTTTTCTTTCAGAAAAACAACAACATCCCCTTTCTCATCTTGTCATTACTGCATGAAAAAAGGACATACTGTAAAATTCTGTCATGCTAGAAAATATTTTGTGCCGCAAGGTAGAATGAGATGGGTTCCGAAATATGTTGTTAGATATTGTTTAAATATTATTTAATATTGTTAAGATATTGTTAGATATTAACCATAATATCAAACAATATCTTATGTTTATTCTGTTACTTTCAATTACTCTTTTAGTTGTATCTCTCTACTATAAATAGACTACCCTATGTGTGATTTACACACAAGGGAGATTAATCTCAAACTCTATTTCTTCTATATTCAACATGGTATCTAGAGCTTAAGGTTATTTTGAATTTTTTTTCGCCTTTGACCACTATTGAAGTCGCCACCACCGCCGCTATCGTTGTCGGTTATTTGGTAGTGTGAAAGTGCATGTCTAGGAAAGTTCGACAAGGAAAGACTTGGTATTTAAGCATGTCCATTAGTGACCCACCTCTCTTTCCCGGGAACTTACACGGTGTACTTGGTTCACGCCGTTGTCACTATCGCCTCTGCCCTTTATGAGTTCTTCCGCTCCTTTTAGTACTTCCAATTCAGTCAGTACTGCGTCTTATCCTTCCATCTACACTAACTATGTTAATGTGCACTTATCCATTGACAAGTTAACAGGCCCTAATTATGCCACATGGTCATCAGACGTCAGATTATGGCTTAAGAGTCGAAGTATCTTGATCATCTTGCCCCGAAAGCACCTACTCTCACTACGGTGAGGAAGACCGTTGGGACACCATTGATGCTCAACTATGCGTGGTTCTCAAGGGTACTCTTGATCCTTCGTTAAAACAAATTTTTCGTTCCTACGAAACATGTGCCAAAATCTGGGAACATGCCAAGTTATTATACACCAATGATACTCAACGTCTCTATGATGTTTGTTCTAAATTTGTAGATGTTATTGCCTCTAAACATCAAGATTCTATGACTGATTATATGGGCAAAATTCATGCTCTTTTTCATGAGTTCAATGAGTTATTGCCTCCTTCCCCCGACCCTGCCACCGAGATAGGACAACGATCAAAGTTCTTCATGCTAGGGGCATTACACGGACTTGCTGATCGATATTCACATATTTGTGATCAGATTTTGGGTTCTCCGGTTGTCCCCACCTTGACATCGACCTGCTCCACTCTTTTGCGTATACCAGCAAAACTCAACCCTGACACACCTGCTTCTATTAAAGATTCTTCTGCATTGGTATCTCACCGTGATGATCGAACTCGCCCTCGCAAACAGGGAAAAGGGCGTCCTAAGTGTGAACATTGTGGCAAGCTAGGTCACAAGATTGACCAGTGTTATGCATTACATGAGTGTGAACATTGTGGCAAACTAGGTCACAAGATTGACAAGTGTTATGCATTACATGGTCGTCCTACTCGATCTACTGCAGTTGCTCAAACTGATTTTTTCCCACCTTTATCTGCTGAGGATCCTCCTTCTTCTATTTCATCAGACACACCTGCTATGTTCAACAAATTTCTCAAATGGTATAAGGATCAACGGTCTTCTAGTTCCACTTGTGTTTGTCGCACACACGGTACATCTTTTGTCTGGTCCGACCCAATCTTCTTCCGGTCCTTGGGTTTTTGATTCAAGAGCACCGATCATATTACTCGGTAACAAATCTTTGTTCTCCTCTTTATCCTCTCCCGATCCTTTACCTTTTGTTACACTAGGCGATGGCTCTAGAGTATCATCTCATGGTGTTGGAACTGTTAAACTTTTCCCTTCTTTAACCATTGATAATGTTCTTTATGACCACGGGTCTCCTTTTAACTCTGTTATCCATCGGTCATCTAACTCGTTCTCTTGATTGTGTTGTTTCTATTACCAACAATTCTGTGTGTTTACGGGACCAGTAGTTCGAAATAGGTGATTGGCACGGGATGTGAGTCTCATGGTCTTTATCATCTTTGTCCCTTTACACATGTTGGTGCGGTTATAGAGTCTCCCTCTCTTCTCCATGCTCGGTTAGGTCATCCAAGTCTTGCCAAGTTACGACAACTTGTCCCTGCCTTATCTAAATTGTCTAGTTTGGCATGTGAGTCGTGTCAATTAGGCAAGCATAGTCGTACTTCCTTTCCTCGTAGTGTCACACGTGGTGCTTCGTCCCCTTTTGTCGTGGTTCACTCGACATTTGGGGACCTAGCCGCGTTAAGTCTACTTTAGGTTTTCAATACTTTGTTACTTTCATTGATGATTATTCCGGATGTACTTGGTTATTTTTGATGAAAAATCGTTCGAATTATTTCATATCTTTCAAACTTTTTTCAATGAAATTCAAACTCGGTTCGGTGTTTCTATTAGAGTTTTGCGCAGTGATAATGATCGTGAATATCTTTCTCATTCTTTTAAACAATTCATGGCTTCTCATGGTATTTTGCATCAAACTTCTTATGCTTATACACCTCAACAAAATGGTGTAGGCTGAACGTAAAAATAGACATCTTATTGAAACAACTCGCACTCTTTTAATTCATGGAGAGGTTCCTCGGCATTTTTGGGGTGATGCTCTTCTTACTGCATGTTATCTTGTTAATCGCATGCCATCTTCGGTTCTAGATAATAAAATACCTCATTCCATTTTATTCCCTCATGAACCACTTCATCCCTTACCTCTAAAAGTTTTCAGGTCTACATGTTTTGTTCTTAATTTTAGTTCTAGTCTTGACAAGCTTTCTCCTAGATCACATAAATGTGTTTTCTTAGGGTTTACAAGATCACAAAAAGGATACAAATGTTTTTCTCCTTCTCTTAACCGTTATTTTGTGTCTGCAGATGTCACCTTTGATGAGTTCTCTTTTTATTTTAAAAGTCAATCTTCACCTTTGTCTCCATCCAATATTGCCAACACTCCTAGTACATTTAATGTTCCTGTTGTTTGTGACCCTCTAACTGTGTCTTCTTCACCATTAGATTTTACTCCGCAGTCAACTTCTTCTTCACTACCTCTTCAGGTTTATAGTTGCCGAAACCAATCACAACCACCACCATGTGACTCTACTCAAGTGTCAACTACTCTGTCTCCTCCGGATGTGACACCTGAGTCTGACCTTCCCATTGCCCTCCGAAAAGGTATCCATTCTACACGTAATCCCTCTCCTCATTATATTGGTTTGAGTTATCATCGACTATCATTACCTTTTTATACATGTCTTTCCTCTCTTTCTTCTGTGACCATTCCAAAAACTGTTCGTGAAGCTTTAGTCCATCCTGGTTGGCGTCAGGCCATGTTAGATGAACTAAGTGCTCTTCATAATAGTGGAACTTGGGAATTGGTCTCGTTACCGTCTGGGAAATCTGTTGTTGGTTGCAGGTGGGTGTTTGCTATCAAAGTTGGACCTGATGGTACTATTGATCGCCTCAAAGCACGTCTTGTGGCTAAAGGTTATACTCAAATTTTTGGGTTGGATTATGGAGATACCTTTTCCCCTGTGGCAAAGATGACTTCTGTTCGTTTATTTATCGCCATGGCCGCTCTTCAACAATGGCCTCTTTATCAACTAGATGTAAAAAATGCTTTCCTCAATGGTGATTTGCAAGAAGAAATCTATATGGAGCAACCTCCTGGGTTTGTTGCTCAGGGGGAGTCTTCTGGGATGGTATGTCATCTTCGCAAATCCCTATATGGCCTAAAACAGTCTCCTAGGGCCTGGTTTGGAAAGTTTAGCAAGGTTGTTCAACAATTTGGTATGACTCGGTGTGAAGCGAGATCACTCGTCTTTTATCGACACTCAAGTGCTTGGATGTGTTTACTTGATAGTATATGTTGATGACATCGTTCTTATAGGTAGTGACAACCATGGCATCTCTCGGTTGAAACAACATCTCTGTCACCATTTTCGGACCAAAGATCTTGGCAAACTTAGATATTTCTTGGGTATTGAGGTGGCACGGTCCAATGATGGTATTGTTATATCTCGGAGGAAGTATGCCATGGATATTTTAGAGGAAACTAGGTTGATGAATTCAAAGTCCGTTGATACGCCCATGGATCCCAATACTAAACTTTTACCAAATCGGGGGTAGCTTATACCGATCCTGAACAGTATAGAAGATTGGTTGGAAAATTGAATTATCTTACGGTTACTCGTCCCGACATTTCCTTTGCGATCGGTGTGGTAAGCCAATTTCTTAATTCCCCATGTGAAGATCATTGGAATGCGGTCATTCGTATCTTAAAGTATATTAAAGGATCTCCTGGAAAAGGATTGTTATATGATTCTAATAACCATACAAGAGTTGTTTGCTACTCGAGATGTCGATTGGGCGGGATCTCCTTCGGATAGAAGATCTACATCTAGATATTGTGTCTCCATTGGTGGTAACTTGATCTCATGGAAAAGTAAGAAACAAAGTGTTGTGGCAAGATCTAGTGCGAAGCGAGAATATAGAGCTATGGCCTCAGTTGCTTGTGAACTTGTTTGGCTCAAGAAATTACTTAGAGAGTTACAATTTGGAGATGTCACTCAAATGTCACTTGTGTGTGACAATCGAGCTGCTCTTCATATTAGTTCTAATCCTGTCTTTCATGAGAGGACCAAACACATTGAGATTGACTGTCATTTCATTCGAGAAAAGATTATGTCTGGAGACATCAAGACTGAGTTTGTTAACTCAAGTGATCAGTTAGTATATATTTTTACTAAATCTTTACGGGGTCCTAGAATTTATTATATTTGTAACAAGCTTGGCACATACGATTTGTATGCTCCAGCTTGAGGGGGAGTGTTAGATATTGTTTAGATATTATTTAATATTGTTAAGATATTGTTAGATATTAACCATAATATCAAACAATATCTTCTGTTTATTCTGTTACTTTCAGTTACTCTTTTAGTTGTATCTCTCTACTATAAATAGACTACCCTATGTGTGATTTATACACAAGGGAGATTAATCTCAAACTCTATTTCTTCTATATTCAACACATGTTAAATAGAAAATTTGACTCCTAAGGACCCAAAATATTTAAGGGTACCAAATACTTGATGCTTGATCTTTCAGGAACAGCAACAAGAGTCCCTTTGGTACCTAGACAGCAGATGCTCAAGGGACATGACAGGTGATATTTCAAAATTCCAGAAACTGAGAATAAAGAATGGAGGTCACGTGACATATGGAGACAACAACAAGGGAAGAATTCTAGGTTCTGGAGATATAGGAGATGGTGAATTCGTGACCATTCACAATGTTCTTCTTGTTGAAGGTCTCAAGCACAACTTAATCAGCATAAGCCAGTTATGTGATCTAGGTCACAAGGTTATCTTCAAACCAGAAAAATGCCTAATCTGTGAGCCAAAATCTGACACGGTAATGTTGGTAGGTAAGAGGTTAAATAACATTTACATGTTAGATATCAAGCATTCTATCTCATCTCAAAGCTGTCTTCTTACTAAACAAGAAGAATCTTGGTTATGGCATAGAAGGCTTGCACATATTCATCTTAATCATCTGGATAAACTGATTTCTAAAGAATTAGTCTCTGGGCTACCTATGCTTCAAATTTTGAAAGACAAAATCTGTGAAGCTTGTCTAAAAGGTAAACGAATTAGAAAATCCTTTTCAAACAAAAACATTGTTTCTACTTCTAGACCTTTGGAACTGCTTCACATGGATTTGGTTGGTCCTTCAAGAAATAAAAAGCCTAGATGGTAATCTCTATATCATGGTAATTGTTGATGATTTTTCCAGATTTACTTGGACTATCTTTCTAAAAGTCAAATCTGATTCTTACAAATCTTTTAAAAAGCTTGCCAAGGTCTTACATAATGAAAAAGGTTATTTCATTACTTCTATTGAAAGTGAAAATGGTGGAGAATTTGTAAATGAAAAGTTTGAATTATTCTGTGAAAAGTATGGCATAAAACACAATTTTTCTGCTCCAAGAACTCCTCAACAGAATGGTGTTGTGCAAAGAAAGAACAGATCCATTGTGGAACTTGCTAGAACAATGCTTTGTGAAAATTCTTTACCTAAATACTTTTGGGCAGATGCAGTAAACACTGCTTGTCATGTTTTGAATAGAGTCTTGATTAGACCCATGCTTAAGAAAACCCCATATGAACTGTACAAAGGAAGAAAACCCAACATAAACTATTTCAGGGTTTTTGGATGTACATGTTTTGTTTTAAACAATGGGAAAGAAAATATTGGCAAGTTTGATGAAAAATCTGATAAAGGAATCTTTCTTGGCTATTCTACTAACGGCCATGCATATAGAGTCTACAATTTAAGACTGAAATCTGTTGAAGAATCAGTACATGTTGTTTTTAATGAGTCTCCTCGAGTGTTGCGAGAATAAAACAACAGTGTCTGCAGATGATGATGATTTAACTGATAATTCTTATCAGTTAAAACATCCCAGTGGCTCAGATCAGCATACTGTCGAAGAAGGTGATCAATCAATTAATCCTGCAAAAGCTGATCCACCAAGAATTACTGAAGAACAGGAAGAAGATATCTTGGATGAGCTTCCTAAAGAATGGATTGTCCCAAGAGATCTTTCTCTAGACAATGTTATTGGGCAAATCAATAAGGGAGTATCCACTAGACATTCTCTTAATCAATTCTGCAATCATATAGCATTCATTTCACAAATTGAACCTAAAACTGTTAAGGATGCATTAAATGATGCCTACTGGGTTAGTTCTATGCATGATGAGCTTAATCAGTTTGAAAGGAATAACGTGTGGGAATTAGTTCCTAAAACCAAAGATATCAATGTAATTGGTACTAAGTGGGTATTCAAAAATAAACTAGATGAACACGGCATTATCACTAGAAATAAAGCTAGATTGGTAGCCAAAGGATATAACCAACAGGAAGGAATTGATTTTGATGAAACCTTTGCACCTGTAGCTAGACTTAAAGCTGTTAGACTATTATTAGCTTATGCTTGTATTAGTGGTTTCAGATTACTACTGTAGACACCTAATTTTGCCCGGCCTCTCAAAATAAAAGCTAGGGAAACTTCATACAGTTCACCCGGCTTCATATCAAAGAAAAACCGAGAAAGACCTCCCGCAACAAACACGGAGATCGCTCATCTGCACGATAAAGGACAAAGGAGACTTCCTATACAGAGATAAAGCTCGCCCGGCATCTTAATGAAGGCCAAGAAGACTTCCTATACGAGAGATAAAGCTCGACCGACATCTTATTGAAGGCCAAGAAGACTTCCTATATGAAGATAAAGCTTCAACGGACACACATCGGCATCAATCTACGTCCAAAACAGGCAAGGAAAGCTTCCGGAGTCCGAAACGCGCGAACCGGCGAGAACAGGTTGAGACGGCCGTCCCGGTTGGGACGGCCGTCCCAACCTCTTAAAACCAGTTGGGACGCGCGTCCCAAAGTTGGGACGGCCGTCCCAAACCCATTTTAAGTGGGACGGCCGTCCCGACCCTCCTGGGGGCCCGTTCGTGTAAATTTGCCATTTGGGACGGCCATCCCGGTCCAGGACGGCCGTCCCAACCCGGATGGCCGTCCCAAAGTGCGCCAGCTGCGAAAAACTATAAATAGGAGGCTCATTTGCCACTTTTTCACACCACGAGACACTCCAGAGAGCTCGCGAAACACTTTAGAGCACTTGTCTACTTCTCTCCCTCTCTCGAATGATCTTTCAGATTGCCTTAAATAGGTAACAATCGGTTAAGGAATTATATTCGGCATTTGATTCTTCTTTAAATTTTTAGTAGAGTCGATCTTGTATTGGTAAGGAGAGGCTGTGTAGAGAGAGGGATTGCCAAAACGCATCCTCACGGTTCGAGATTCTCAATATAAAGCTTGCTACGGAGGTTCTTTTCAATTCCCTTCTCTTTTATTGTTTTATTTATTGTTTTATTTAGCTTTATTTATGCCATGTAGAATAAAATCATGTAGATAGCTATTTTGTCTCTTTTATTGCTTTATTTAGCTTTATTAATCATTTTATGCATGCAATATAGAATAAAATCATGTAGATAGCCATTTAATATTATGTAATAAAATAGGGTAATCGCGTAATTTCTTGTAGTCTTTATTTAAATGAATTAATCTGTCATAGGGAACCCGAAAGGGGCGTTGTGGGGTGCTAACACCTTCCCCACACGTAACTAACTCCCTTACCCAACTCCGGTTATAATGGCCAAGTGCGGTTTTTCTTAAAATCAACATTTTTTCCTTTTCCAATGTTTAAGGTTAAAACATTGGTGGCGACTCCATAAGAACCCCTTTTTCGAAAACCTTTTAAAATAAGAACGCGAGTCTAAACCATCTTTTCGCGACCGCTCGCATAAACGTTTCTAAGACGTCCCCCCGGGACGTCGGAAGGGACGGCGGCGACAGATGGCGACTCCACTGGGGAAGCTAGAGAGTTGATCCCATTTAGTGACAGATAAATTCAAACTAAGCAAAGATTTGAAATTACGCCTTTACCCTTCTGTATGTTTTTACTGTATGGCTTTTAATAACTGCTGTATGATTATTTCTGCAATTGTTTGAAATATAAATTGCACACAAAAACCCTTGCACACAACAGTCCCTCTATACCCGGGGGCAAGAGTGAATATCTATAGGGAGTGGGTGGCAGATACGATCGGTTAGTTGGCACACGGGGCTACTGCCGTTGTCGGAAAACCACCAACTCAAGGTGATAACTCTCTTCTTTTGGTCTAAGGGTGTCGCCACGGAGTTCCGTGCATGACCCGAGGATTGAGAGATTGAGAGGTCCCTATAATGGGGGCACCTTGGGGACCTTTGGCCTGGTGAGAACAGTTAGAACCACCTAAACCAAGCACGTTTCTGCAGGAAAATCCTACCTCGTGATTAAATAAGCGTGGCTCTGCTCGTGGATGTGTGAATTGTGTGTGCATACGTTTGCTGCATTTGTATTGATGCATTAGCATAGGGTAATCATACAACAAACAAAAAGTGAAAAACCCTAAAAATCATAAAAAAAATGAAAAACCCTAAAAATCATAAAAAAATGAAAAACCCTAAAAATCATAAAATAATGAAAAAACCCTAAAAATATAAAAACATTAAGGTCATAAAAATACCTTTTTACAAAAGATTCTTGGCAAAGTCGTATCATTAATTCCATATCATCCAATAAGTGGTAAAATTAAGAAAGAAAATAATTGCGGCATGCTCATCATTTTAATAAACCCCTAAAAAATGGGTCTTAGAGACGTTTTTTGGGAAAATTACTTGGGCCAAATCGCCTTCGGCAATTTGCGGCTTGGTTCTTCACCTTTTTCTCTTCGTTTTGACATGTTGTGCGTCCAAATCGGACAACCCAGTCAAAAGTTATGCCACTTTCAATATCTGCTGTCATAAAAAATATTTTTGTACTGCATACATTCCACGCTAATCATTTAAAATAAAAAGTCATAATAAGAATCATTAAAATCATTTAGAAGGTGGCTGGTCTTCTACCTGTTCTCACTAGCGCTCAAAAAGCCAAGAAGATGGAGAAATTAGAGGAGCAGAACCGTATGCTGACCACTGAGCTTAATGTCATAAAGGAACAAATAGCGCAATTAACGGAGCTAATGTATCAGCAATGCTTCCACAATACGGTCTCTCGAGCAACGAATTTCCGCCCTAGAAGAGAAATTAGAGGGATATAACTTTGATGTAAGGGAGGTAACCGATGTAAAAAATACTCGATTCCCTCCCAAGTTTAAGAAATTCCACGCATCATTCAAGAAGCCCTTTGGCAAGAAAAAGAGGGAAGTGTAAATGCCATGAACTTTGCTACTATTTCTTCCTCTTCGCCATCGGTTGGACGGTCACGCGAGACAAGAGAAGAAATTCACTCCCATCCCAATCTCTTATGGGAGTCTGCTGCCAAGGCTTTTAGAGGCCAAGCTCTTAACATGTATCTCCCCAAAGAAGAAAGATCTACCTTACCCTGGTTGGTACAAACTCAATGAAAAGTGTGATTACCACTCAGGTGCTCCTGGGCATTCCGTGGAGAATTGCATCAACCTGAAATATAGGGTTCAAGAATTATTGAATGCCGGGTGGATTACTTTCGATGCTCCCGACCCAAACGTAAACATCAAGCCTCTATCGCAACCCGAATGAAGGATGGGTTAAGGAAGATCAGCACTTAGGGCTCATCATTTTTGTCATCTAATAAAAAAAAATATATATACAAAAAATAGATAACAAAAAAATATATCAAAAAAAAAAAAACTTCAGATGTACCCCTCGTGATCCACTGCCCATGATCACAAGATTTTTGGTTAATAAGGGTTTTGTAAATATTTGCATTTATCGATACAATAAGGCATTTTCCATTTCTCTTTCATTCTTTTCTCTCTCATACGTCTAATAAAGGAATCTAAAACAAAGCATAACTCATACGGTCATGTCCGTGATTGAAAACTCCTGCGGGATCTGAAGCCGAAGGCGAATCGATTGAGTCGAGACGGTGAGGAGGGGACCATTTCCCGGACATGCAAAGACTGTTGGAGAAAAGAAGCTTAATTGATACAGCCCCATAAGAAAAAACGAAGGCCTTCAATTTGGGACAAGGAGACAATAAGAAAGAAGTAAATGTCGATACCCAAATTGATAATGTCAGGGAAGGGGCAATAACACCTTTGCGCTTATACGTCGGAAAAGGTTGTACCGTGGATATGCATACAAGAATCGTCCATTAATGAATATATCTCCAATATAGCCGTCATTGGGGGCAGGACGATAAGAAAAATTAGTCACCCAAGGAGTTACAAGATAATGCTCCTAAAAACAAAGGAAAAATAAAGAAACCGAAGAGGAAAAGGAAAAAGATTGAGCGAGACCTTGGATTCGCGGTGCTAAGGCGGTTTCTTCAACGCTCCACCGAAAAACCAAAATTCGTGGTAGGCGACAAGGCGATGCGACGCTAAAGACTACATTCAAATCAGCGAACCGTCTACCATACCTTAAATGGATGCGGCTGAAGAAGACATTTGAAAATATGAAAAGACTTCTTAGCAGGTATAAAAAGTGGCCCATATAATGAAGAGATATGAGTATAGCCCGAGACAAGGGCTTGGAAAGGAGGCCCAAAGAAGATGGAGCCACCGGATCTTAAGGATAATCCTTGAAAATACGACCCTGCAAAAGATCAAGTTGTACAAAGAAAAGAGAAGTCTCCCCTCCATACCTAAAAAGACGATCTTCCGGAAAAAAGGGATGTTAGCATCAAGGGTAGCATTAATCATTAAATGTCCTTCTTCCGATTTTAAGGGACGTAAACCCAATGACTATTAGAGATCACTCCTCGGGATATGCCCGACCCCAGAGCATCTTTAGAGCACGCATTTCCCTGAAATTATAAAAGAATGCTATTCTTACTATCTGCTTCTTTTCTGCTAAACATGTCTATACCCCATTAAATAACCCCTGTTTAGACAAACGTTTTGTTCCAAAATGCGTCAAAAAAAATCAAAACTCCATAAACAAAATGAAGCCAAAGTTAACACGATTGATTAGCTAGAGACACGAATAAGAAAATCGTGTTTCGACAATGTTTGAGAAAAGAAATTATTATTAAAAGAAGCCCGTCAAGGTCAAAGACCAAGACAAAAAAATAAAAGGGCAAAATCCTAAGCGAGACTAGGAATGTTAATCGGTCATAAGTAATCAGCTGAAGACGCCACCTCGTTAAAACAAAACGTTTGTTTGAACTAGCCTAAACACTAACCAACCTTGGCTAGCCATTCTTACAGAAACCTTTATTACAAAAATATCCCTCTAAAACACAAGCCTTTGCAATAAATCCCTTTCCTTCTATTCTCTTGACCCTTCACCATAAAGCATTCAAGTAGTTGACTGGGAAATGTGGAAATATAGTGATCAATAGGAGGATTGAAATCCCTAAGGAAAGGAAGAGGGGCATTGACGGGACAATTGCTCTACATTCAAAATGATTACTCTTCGGTTATAGCAAAGATCCAGAGACGGCAAATCGGTACTGACTAATCATGTTGACAAAAGCACATGATGATGGAATTAAACTTAACGAAGTTGAAGGGGTTCAAAGCCGATATGACCGGCTAAACCTTATTGAAGAAGAACAACTAAAAATGATATGTCATGGACAAGCCTATCAAAGGAAAAGAAAAAAGGCTTACAAAAAGGTCAACCCTCATATTTACCATAAGAAGGACTTAATGATAAATAAGTTGCTTCCGAGTCCGAGAATAATAAAATTGGAAAATGGGCAGTGAACTATGAAGGACCCCTTGTGGTCAAATGAGCTTTCTCGGAAGGGGCTCTTATCCTCGTCAGTATGGATGGAAAAGAACTTCGACACCTAATCAACTCCGGTACGATGAAGAAGTATTATGCTTGAAGACATTGCTCAAGACCCGTCAAGAATGAAAATCCGCAAAGGACATTCCTGGGAAAAAGATAGGGTCCATATTCCTCGCCAGGATACGTCCTAGGCAAAAAGAAGAGGTAAAAAAAAAATAATAATAAATATATAAAAAAAAAAGAAACTAAGAGCAATGGTCACTTTAGTCGAAAACCGAAAAGGCGGCTAAAGTAACATTCTTCCGAAGCAAGCGATCTGCATAGTCTTCACTCACGAGCTCAAGCATCTCAAGCTGAAGCAATTAGGAGAACCAGGGCGAGATATCACGGACATGACTTGTTTAAGCCTATACGGTATAGCCAACCTTGACTACCCATTCTTCTAAATTCCTTTTGTAATCCTTCTGTAAAAGAAATAAACTTTCGTTCATTTATCAATAAAATTCCCTTTCATTTCCTTTCTCTTGACCAAATATTACGGAAATGCCTCTTTATTGATAAATCATAAATATGCGCAAAGACTTTTTAATCAAAAATCAAACATGCATCTAAAAAGGGGAAGCATATAAAAATAATAAGATAATAAGCGCCTGCTAGGATATTCTTAGGTAAAAACCAGGGTAGCCTGCTAGATCAGAAACCCCAAAAAAAGAACGATCTAGGCAAAAGATAAGGCAAAAGCCCCTAAGATATTCTAGGCAAAAATTAAGGCAGCCCGCTAGATCGAAAACCCGTAAAGGGCGGTCTAGGCAAAAGATAGGGCTAAAACCAAAAGATGAGTAAAAGATGAGCCCAGCATCACGGTCATAGAAGAGGAGCCCACCGGCGTATTCATAAGAAAGCCAACGGGAGAAGGCCAGTTACTTTCTAAATGCATCAAAAATAAATAAACATTAGATTGCATTTAGGACATCCACACACAAAGTATTTGCATAATACGACTTTGTCAAAATCAAAAAATAATAATTTTCTTCAAACAAGAATATTAAACATGCATATAAGGAGGCTAGTCTCCATACTTGTGATTGAAAACAGGAGGCGCCAGAATCTAGTCTCCATATGAAAAACTAAACCGCGATCGCAAAAGACAAAACCAAAAAACCATTTCAGCAGAATAAGGAGCTTCAAAGAGACTAGCTCCAACCATCTACAACAATAAAAGAAGGTACATCAAAAACGGAAAAGAGCCAACGGAAAGACTTGATGATCCCCAAGCAGACCCTTGCCTACTCCAGAGGCAAAGCAAAAATTACTTCATGACTCATCCTCATCATCATATGAGTCGTTGACCATAATCATTTGAAGCCTCAATCAACATCTTTCCATCCAAAAAGAAGGAAGTCATCAAAACAGAAAAGCTAACAGAAAGGCTCAATTATCCCCAAGAGGATCCTTGTCTACTCTAGAGGCAAGACAAAAAGATTACCTCACGACTCGAAGACATCACTGCGTGAGTCATCAAGCACACTCATTAGAGAGTCGCCGCCTCAAGGAGTCCATAAAAAAAAAAAAAAAAAAAAAAAACAGAGTCAAAATCCCCTACATCACTGGGGGGCAACAAAAAGAAGGAAGAGAAAAGCCTTTCATCCTCTAACAAAGGCCACTGCAAGCAAAGAGCCGATATCCCCAAGAAACGGGAAATCAACCTATAAGAGGTAATACAAGCAAAGCTTTCAAGAAACATCTACCTACTCAGAGGTATTATCAAGAACAAATATCCTCAAGTAGAACATCAGCCTATTCAGAGGCGAACAACAAGTAAAAAGCCTTCACCACTATCGAAGCACCCGCCTAATCAAGAGGCACAATCAAAAATCAACAAATCCCCAGTGGATTCCCGCCTAATCAAGAGGCACAACAAAATCCCCAAGTGGATCTTCGCCTAATCAAGAGGCACAATCAATGAGAGAATTCAAAATCCCCAAAGGATTCCCGCCTAAAAAGAGGCAATCGACAGAATCCCCGGCCAATACCGGATGGTTAACAAGAAAAGCCAAAATACAGCAATCCCTGGTAAAACCAGATGACTAAAACAAAAAAATCAAAAAGAAAAATTACTCCCCATAGGCGCATGATCAGAGACAATAAGTCGCCAGAAACCGGATGAGGGTTCGTACTCATCAATCAAAAAGATATTCCAAAAAGAGCATTCCAAGAATTTGTCAAAATGCAGATTCGCACCAGATGGGGGCAGGTACTCATCAGAGTCTGTCAAGATGCAGGTTCACACCGGGTGGGGGTGTATACTCACCTAAGCCTTGCGAAAAAGGTTTATCATTCACACCGGGTGGGGGTGTATACTCACCTAAGCCTTGAGAAAAAGGTTTATCATTCACACCGGGTGGGGGTGTATACTCACCTAAGCCTTGCGAAAAAGGTTTATCATTCACACTGGGTGGGGGTGTATACTCACCTAAGCCTTGAGAAAAAGGTTTATCATTCACATCGGGTGGGGGTGTGTACTCACCTAAACCTTGTGAAAAAGGTTTATCATTCACACGGGTGGGGGTGTATACTCACCTAAGCCTTGTGAAAAAGGTTTATCATTCACACTAGGGTGGGGGTGTATACTCACCTAAGCCTTGTGAAAAAGGTTTATCATTCACACCGGGTGGGGTGTATACTCACCTAAGCCTTGTGAAAAAGGTTTATCATTCACACGGGTGGGGGTGTATACTCACCTAAGCCTTGTGAAAAAGGTTTATCATTCACACCGGGTGGGGGTGTGTACTCACCTAAGCCTTGTGAAAAAGGTTTATCATTCACACCGGGTGGGGGTGTATACTCACCTAAGCCTTGTGAAAAAGGTTTATCATTCACACCGGGTGGGGGTGTATACTCACCTAAGCCTTGCGAAAAAGGTTTATCATTCACACCGGGTGGGGGTGTATACTCACCTAAGCCTTGTGAAAAAGGTTTATCATTCACACCGGGTGGGGGTGTGTACTCACCTAAGCCTTGTGAAAAAGGTTTATCATTCACACCGGGTGGGGGTGTATACTCACCTAAGCCTTGCGAAAAAGGTTTATCATTCACACCGGGTGGGGGTGCATACTCACCTAAGCCTTGTGAAAAAGGTTTATCATTCACACCGGGTGGGGGTGTATACTCACCTAAGCCTTGCGAAAAAGGTTTATCATTCACACCGGGTGGGGGTGTATACTCACCTAAGCCTTGTGAAAAAGGTTTATCATTCACACCGGGTGGGGGTGTGTACTCACCTAAGCCTTGTGAAAAAGGTTTATCATTCACACCGGGTGGGGGTGTGTACTCACCTAAGCCTTGTGAAAAAGGTTTATCATTCACACCGGGTGGGGGTGTGTACTCACCTAAGCCTTGCGAAAAAGGTTTATCATTCACACTAGGGTGGGGGTGTATACTCACCTAAGCCTTGTGAAAAAGGTTTATCATTCACACCGGGTGGGGGTGTGTACTCACCTAAGCCTTGTGAAAAAGGTTTATCATTCACACCGGGTGGGGGTGTATACTCACCTAAGCCTTGCGAAAAAGGTTTATCATTCACACCGGGTGGGGGTGCATACTCACCTAAGCCTTGTGAAAAAGGTTTATCATTCACACCGGGTGGGGGTGTATACTCACCTAAGCCTTGCGAAAAAGGTTTATCATTCACACCGGGTGGGGGTGCATACTCACCTAAGCCTTGTGAAAAAGGTTTATCATTCACACCGGGTGGGGGTGCATACTCACCTAAGCCTTGTGAAAAAGGTTTATCATTCACACCGGGTGGGGGTGCATACTCACCTAAGCCTTGTGAAAAAGGTTTATCATTCACACGGGGTGGGGGTGCATACTCACCTAAGCCTTGCGAAAAAGGTTTATCATTCACACCGGGTGGGGGTGCATACTCACCTAATCCTTGTGAAAAAGGTTTATCATTCACACCGGGTGGGGGTGTATACTCACCTAAGCCTTGCGAAAAAGGTTTATCATTCACACCGGGTGGGGGTGCATACTCACCTAAGCCTTGTGAAAAAGGTTTATCATTCACACCGGGTGGGGGTGTATACTCACCTAAGCCTTGTGAAAAAGGTTTATCATTCACACCGGGTGGGGGTGTATACTCACCTAAGCCTTGCGAAAAAGGTTTATCATTCACACCGGGTGGGGGTGTATACTCACCTAAGCCTTGCGAAAAAGGTTTATCATTCACACCGGGTGGGGGTGCATACTCACCTAAGCCTTGTGAAAAAGGTTTATCATTCACACCGGGTGGGGGTGTATACTCACCTAAGCCTTGCGAAAAAGGTTTATCATTCACACCAGGTGGGGGTGCATACTCACCTAAGCCTTGTGAAAAAGGTTTATCATTCACACCGGGTGGGGGTGTATACTCACCTAAGCCTTGTGAAAAAGGTTTATCATTCACACCGGGTGGGGGTGTATACTCACCTAAGCCTTGCGAAAAAGGCTTATCATTCACACCGGGTGGGGGTGTGTACTCACCCAAGCCTTGAAGAATAAGGCTTATCATTCATACCAAGTGAGGGTAAGTACTCACCAAAACCTTGCAGAACAAGGTTCATACCAAGTGGGGGTAGGTACTCACTAAAATCCAGCAAAATGCAGACTCGTACCGGGTGAGGGTAAGTACTCACCAAAACCTCAAAAAGAAAGCTCAAACCAGATAGGGGTTGGTACCTATCAAAATATTTATCATCCGGAGGATCAACAAGGAGCAGCATCCGAAGGATAACCGGGCAAAAGGGTTAACTCCTTCCCCTACTAACTAATTTTGTCGGTATACCAAAACCAACGAATTAGTTAGGCAGGTGAAGGGGGGGCAGCTGTAGACACCTAATTTTGCCCGGCCTCTCAAAATAAAAGCTAGGGAAACTTCATACAGTTCACCCGGCTTCATATCAAAGAAAAACCGAGAAAGACCTCCCGCAACAAACACGGAGATCGCTCATCTGCACGATAAAGGACAAAGGAGACTTCCTATACAGAGATAAAGCTCGCCCGGCATCTTAATGAAGGCCAAGAAGACTTCCTATACGAGAGATAAAGCTCGACCAGACATCTTATTGAAGGCCAAGAAGACTTCCTATATGAAGATAAAGCTTCAACGGACACACATCGGCATCAATCTACGTCCAAAACAGGCAAGGAAAGCTTCCGGAGTCCCGAAGCAGCGAACCGGCGAACAGGTTGAGACGGCCGTCCCAGTTGGGACGGCCGTCCCAACCTCTTAAAACCAGTTGGGACGCGCGTCCCAAAGTTGGGACGGCCGTCCCAAACCCATTTTAAGTGGGACGGCCGTCCCGACCCTCCTGGGGGCCCCGTTACGTGTAAATTTGCCATTTGGGACGGCCATCCCAGTCCGGACGGCCGTCCCAACCCGGATGGCCGTCCCAAAGTGCGCCAGCTGCGAAAAACTATAAATAGGAGGCTCATTTGCCACTTTTTCACACCACGAGACACTCCGAGAGCTCTCGAAACACTTTAGAGCACTTGTCTACTTCTCTCCCTCTCTCGAATGATCTTTCCGATTGCCTTAAATAGGTAACAATCGGTTAAGGAATTATATTCGGCATTTGATTCTTCTTTAAATTTTTAGTAGAGTCGATCTTGTATTGGTAAGGAGAGACTGTGTAGAGAGAGGGATTGCCAAAACGCATCCTCACGGTTCGAGATTCTCAATATAAAGCTTGCTACGGAGGTTCTTTTCAATTCCCTTCTCTTTTATTGTTTTATTTATTGTTTTATTTAGCTTTATTTATGCCATGTAGAATAAAATCATGTAGATAGCTATTTTGTCTCTTTTATTGCTTTATTTAGCTTTATTAATCATTTTATGCATGCAATATAGAATAAAATCATGTAGATAGCCATTTAATATTATGTAATAAAATAGGGTAATCGCGTAATTTCTTGTAGTCTTTATTTAAATGAATTAATCTGTCATAGGGAACCCGAAAGGGGCGTTGTGGGGTGCTAACACCTTCCCCACACGTAACTAACTCCCTTACCCAACTCTGGTTATAATGGCCAAGTGCGGTTTTTCTTAAAATCAACATTTTTTCCTTTTCCAATGTTTAAGGTTAAAACATTGGTGGCGACTCCATAAGAACCCCTTTTTCGAAAACCTTTTAAAATAAGAACGCGAGTCTAAACCATCTTTTCGCGACCGCTCGCATAAACGTTTCTAAGACGTCCCCCCGGGACGTCGGAAGGGACGGCGGCGACAACTACAGATGGATGTCAAGAGTGCCTTTCTAAATGGACTCATCAATGAAGAAGTTTATGTTTCTCAACCTCCTGGTTTTGAAAATCACAAGCATCATGACCATGTCTACAAATTAAAAAAGGCTCTTTATGGTTTAAAGCAAACTCCTAGACAATGGTATGATAGGCTAAGTAACTTCTTAATTGATCAAGGATACAAACGAGGTGAAGTTGATAAAACCTTATTCATTAAGAAATGCTAGGACTGACATTATTACAGTGCAGGTGTATGTTGATGATATCATTTTCGGTTCTACTAATAATGCCTTGTGTAATAAGTTTGTTAAGGAAATGCAAAGTGAATTTGAGATGTCTATGATGGGAGAATTAAATTTCTTCCTTGGTCTCCAGGTTAAGCAATTAAGAAATGGCATTTTTCTAAGTCAATCTGAATACTTGTAATGAGTTGTTGAAGAAATTTGATATGCAAAATTGCAAAGAATCCTCTACACCCATGTCTACTAACTGCTTGTCTAGATTTAGATGAAAAAGGGAAATCTGTTGATCAAACTAAATATAGAGGTTTGATTGGTTCTCTGTTATATCTAGCTGCTAGTAGGCACGACATTATGTTTAGTGTGTGCCTTTGTGCTAGATTTCGAGGCAAATCCAAAGGAATCTTATCTTACGCATTGCTAAAAGGATTCTCAAGTACCTTAAAGGAACCATTAATGTCGAACTATGGTATCCTGAAGGTGCATCTCTTAAACTTGTTGGATTTTCCGATTCGACTTTGCAAGATGTAGATTGGACAGGGAAAAGTACCTCTGGTACATGTCATTTCTTGGGAAGCGAGTCTCATATCGTGGCACGACAAAAAGCAAGCATGTGTTGCTCTTTCAACTACAGAAGCTGAATACATTGCGGTTGGGAGTTGTTGTGCTCGAGTATCTATCTTAAACAACAAGCTGAAAGATTATGGAGTGGCTCTTAACACGGTACCTACTGGTTTGTGATAATACTAGTTCAATAAATCTAACTAAGAATCCTATTCAACACTCTAGAACTAAGCATATTGAAATTAGACATCACTTTATTAGAGAACATGTATCTAGGGGTGATTGTGAAATTTTATTCATTGAAGCTGAGAAGCAGTTAGGCTGACTTATTCACTAAACCACTTCCTAGAGATAGACTTAATATGCTTAGAAGCTGAATTAGGAATTACGGATATATCTAGTATTGAATAATTGATTCTTTATTGTGATTATGTGCTTTTTAATAGGTTGATAACATGCTCAATCGATTAAAATTGTCTGAAAATCTTGAAATTATGTGTTTTAATCGATTGAAATTGCGAAATAATCTGTTGATTTCCTGATTCTCAATCTCTATTCATGTTATGTTACCAGTTCAATTGATTAAATAAGCTTTTAATCGATTTATTTCAATAACCTTGTAGCTCTGCATATTTTTCTCTTGTAAATCAATCGATTCAATCTTTGATTCAATCGATTTATTTCACTTTTGATACTCTGCATGTTTTTCTTTCACAAAAACAATCGATTAAATCTTCGATTCAATCGATTTATTTTACTCCTGATAATCTGCGTCTATATCACAAATTGAAAAATCAATTAATTTCATGGAAAATCAATTGGTTAATTTTTCCTAGGGTTAGTAGTGTATGTGTTGCCTCTAATCAATTCTTGCTAGATTGTCTTGAGTGCATTTACAAGCTGGGATCGGCTTGACTACTCTCTTAAATATCGAAGTTATCAAATAAAAGTCTGAATGAGCTGTGATTGGATATCGGATGTGAGGGTAATTAAGTTGCACGGTAACAATTCTCTCTCTCCACCTTTACCATCCTGTAGCTGACGAGAACAACGAGTAAATCATTAAAGACAAAATTGTCTATTCAAAGAAGATGAAGGGACCGAGTGTTCTCATTTCATCTTAGCATACAATAGTTGTTTGAAAAGCTTATACTTCTTCTTGAAAACATTCTCTCTTCTCTGTTTTTCTATTTCATCTCACAAGTAAGCATGTTCTAGCACACCAAATCAGGAAGGAAGAAGTTCAGCAAAGGAGAATCCTCTGCTGCTGTGCAAGGAACATCTGTAGGAGGGCGCATTGAATCCTGGTTCAATGGGAACCAAGAGAAGATGGATTTGTTCATTCACGAAATGATCGGGAAACAAATCAATATACCCAAGGTTCTAAAATTTTCATGGTTGGATGCTGAAGGGTTCGGAGGTGTTCGGAAGCTGCTACAACATCGAAACTTCAGAAGTTCCTTGAACTCAATGGTAGGATTTATCCGACCTTATTAAAGTCTTCTTCACTAACATGTCATTTGAAGGGTCTACTCTAAAAACTCAAGTCAAAGGAGTGGAAATAGAGATTACTCCCACTATCTGGAAAGCGTTCTTTGGTCTCAAAGATGAAGGAGTAAAAGTTACCAAAGGGTATACCGCTGATGTGGAAGAATTTAACAAAGTTCATTATTTTCGCTCTTGTTTGAGAAATAAGAGGGACTCCGTGAGTTCCTTCAACACTGGAAAGTGGAAGCTTGAAGAAAGGATCCTTGCATTCATAGTGGCCTGGCAGCTTACTCCTAGGGGGAGCAATCATGCAGTACTAAATGAAGGAGATTTGGTACTGATGTATTGTATTCACCATAGAATAAGAGTGCACTGGGTTTTTGTCATCAAGGATCATATGATCAAAGCGAAAAGGCTAAGTGATTTTAGGTATCCTTATGCAATATTGATTTCTAAATTTTTAACTCATTTCGGTGTTGATTTGGAAGGAGAATTAGCTGAAACTGTTCGCCCCACAAATGAAGTTAACAACTCTGTCCTTCATAAAATGGGATTCATCAAAATTGACGGTGAGTGGATTTCAAAAGAAGAAGCTAGGAGAGAAGAAGAAATTGAAGAAGAAGAACAAGAGGAAGATGATGATACTGGTATCCCGAGTTCTGCTGCAGCAAAATCAACAGACCCTACGGAAGATGTCATAAAAGAACAGTCTCCACTGGAAGTAATTCCTTATACTCCACAACCTAACCGTGGCACGCCTCTCTCACAGTTTGAAAGGACTATGCTGCATCAGATGAATGAACTGCAAACCAATCAAAGGAGGCATATGGAGGTGTCATTTGCTCGAGAGCTCGCCGGCACAGTCCGGATGAAGATTTCATTGCCAGATTTCAACACATTGACAATCAAGCTGGAAGATATCTTCAACGAGAATTGGTGATCTTCAATTCAATCGGGGTCCCTGGAATGGTGATGAATGAAGTCTTGTTTTTTATGTGTTTTGTTCTCTTGTTTCTTTTCCTTGTTTTTTTTGGGTACCTACGTGAGTGCTTGTTGGACTGTAACTAAACACTTTATTTGATGAAGTCAAATAGGGGGAGAAGTGTTTGCTTATAAGCTGTCACTACACACACACCACAAAATCATATATGTCTCTGTTTTGTTATTACTTGTGCGGGTGCGGTGGTTATTTGTCTCCATCAAATAGGGGAGATTGAAGCACTTGTTGGATTTGATGAAGACATATTGAGTTGATATAGTTTAGTTTGTGGGTGTGTAGATGAATAGGTTAGAAGTTTAAAACTTAATCTCTCGATAGGCCAATAGATCTTGTGATAAGCGCCTTGAAATGATGCATCTCATTGAACTCATTTTTCTGCATGAAAAACTAACCTTTAAGCATTAAAAGAACAAACTAAGTTTTTCAATCTGTTGAAAAAGAGTTTTCAATCTATTAAAATCACTTAACATAAGAAGTGTGGATTTGTAGTCGAAATATCAATTGGTTGAATCGCAGAATCAATAGGTTAAAAATGTTCTTAATGATTTTTTCAAATATTAAAGGTTTCGCATTTTCAATCTGTTGAAACAGAGAGACCATTTTTTCAGTCTAAGAGTTCATAGGATTTCAATCTGTTGAAATATTTTTTAATCTGTTGAAACAGAGAGCTATCATTTTTTTCTAAGCTAATTCAATCCATTGAAAACACGAATTAATCGATTGACAGAAGTTTTAAATAAAATCAATCGATTGAAATATCGTTTTAATCGATTGAAGAGTATTTTGATCGATCATAATGTGATTCTGATCGATCATAACTAGTTCTGATCAGTCATAATGCTATTCTAATTGATCATAACTGATTCTAACCTGTCATACTATTATTCTGATCGATCATTTGCTACTCTGGATCAGTTTTTATCAGTTTAAACATTCTGGTTCCTTCTTTTATTCTATAAATACAGGTTTGATCTATCTTTTGAGATATACAATTTGAAAAAAACATTTGAAAGCAATCTTAGAGCTATCATATCCGTGACTTTCTCTGTGCATTCAAAAACTTTTCATATCATAAGGTGCTTTGATCAAGATTTTTGTTCATCAAAGAGAGAAAGTTCTGAGTTAGAATTGCTTCTGGACATCTATACTGTTAAAGCTGCAGTCCAGGTTTTTTTCTTTTCATATTCTTGTATAAAGTGTGATTGTGTAGATTGGGTGTTGGATCTACACTGGTTACAGTAACTGGATTTGGTTACTGGGAGGTTTTCAAGAGTCTATCTTGTGGGTTTGTGAGATAGTTCTTGGGGTAGATTGGTGAATATCTACTAGTTGTAATTTTTACTTGGAAATACTGGAACTTGGCAGATTTGTCAAGAACTGGATGTAGCTCTGGTAAAGAGTGAACCAGTATAAACTTTTGTGTTGATTTTCTGCTTCCATCTCTTTTATTTCTTGTTCATATTCTTGCTATAATTAAAATCAAATCTACCTATAGAAGAATTGAATAAAGACAAATCATTCTTCCCAAAGAAAGTGTGTTTTGCGAAAAAGTTTTCTAAAGTTCAATTCACCCCCCCTCTTGAACTCAACCATTAATTCTTACAGTCCCCAAAAATAAAGGAAAAAATAAACAGACTGAAGAAAAAGAAAATAAAGAATCCAAGGAGGAGACCGATGAATTACTCCAGTTCATAAGGCAAAGCGAGTATTCCATTATCGACTAGCTCTATCGTACACCTGCAAAGATAACTCTGTTATCTCTAATGATGAATTCGGAACCGCATAGAAACGCCCTGATGAAGGTTTTGAGCGAAGCGCATGCACCTCATTTTAGACCCCTAATCTTGCCCGGCCTCATAATAAAGATCAGAAGACCTTCTATTCGAAGATGGATGAAGCCTAAGAAACCACTAGGAGAGACTATTAGGCCCCATACTAGGATAGGAGGGATTTTTGGCCCAAAAATAAGGATTTTCTCCTTTTAAGGTTGAGATCGCCGTCTCGCCTTGCGCGGATGGCGAGATCGCCGTCTCGTTTGGCGAGACCGCCGTCTCGCCATTCCTGCAAGGCGAGACGGCCGTCTCGACCTTGTCAGACGAGACGGCCCATCTCGACCTGACAGACACGAATCCCTATAAATAGGAGCGTCATTCCCTTCATTTCCAACAGTTCTTCCTCCTTCTGTCTAGACTTTTCTTCAAATTCTCTCTCTAGACCCCCTCCGAAGCATTTCCGGAGTTTCTGAGAGTTTTCTAGAGCGTTTTTGAGCGTTTCGGCATTGTAATGAGCAGAGGGCTGCAAAAAGCACCCTAGTACTCAAAGAATTAATAGAAAAGCTTGCTTCGGAGGTTTATACTTTCTCTCTCTATCTTTTACTGCCTTATTTTAAATTATGCAATAGACATTAGGGCCATGTAGTCATAATTTAAAATTCCGCAAATAAAAGGGTAAAAGCGTATTTTCACCGGTTTATTTATTTATCCAAAGTAGCTAGCCCATCATAGGGAACCCGAAAGGGGCATCGTAAGGGAACTAATACTTCCCTTGCACGTAACTAACTCCCTTACCCAACTCTGGTTCTAATGACCAAAGTTGGTTTTTCGAAAATCAACGCCTTTTAACTCCTTTTCCGATGTTTCCGGTAAAAATTTCGGTGGCGACTCCAGAGAACCCTTAAAAAACTAGTTCTTGGTTTAGCCCGGTTATCGTACATTCCAAGAACGCCCTTTCGAAAACCTCGCCTCTAGGTTCAGCCCGGTTATCGGACAACCTAAAGGAGTTGTAACCACCAATAAAAACACGAAAAATGGAAAGTCGGAACCATCGCGTCGCTCCGAACGCCCTCATTTTGACGGCAGCGACAGATGGCGACTCCACTGGGGAAGCCTAGAGAGTTGATCCCATTTAGTGATGGGCTAGCCTAAAGTAAATAAACCAAGAAAATAACGCTTTTACCCTACCTTGTATTATAACATGTTTTAATGCTTGGCTTTAATAACTGTTGTTTGTTTATATTTATGCAATTGTTTGAAATACAAACTGTACACAAACCCTTGCACACAACAATTCCCTCTATACCCGGGGGCAAGTGAGAAATCCATAGGGAGTGGGTGGCAGGTACGGTTCGCTGTAGTGATGGCCTTGTGCCCACTAGTGTGATCGAAAACCACCACTCAAGGTGATAACCTTCCTCTTTTGGCACAAAGACTGACTATGGCGTTAGTGTTAAGCATGGTCAGAAGGCTAGAGAGTGGGGACCCTATAATGGGGGCACCTTGGGGGCCTTAGCCTTGGTGAGAACAGTTAGAACCTACCGTCGCCAATGCACTTTTTTGTAGGAAAACCCTACCTCATGATTAAAATGACTTCTCGCCTGTTCGTGGATGTTTGAATTGTGTGTGCATATGTTTGTTGCATTTGTCTGTTGCATAGCATAACCAAACAAACAGAAAAATGACAAAAAAATATCTTTTTGCAATAAACACCCTTATCTCGGACAACCTGCCTTTTAGCTAGCCTGGTTTCAGGTTCTTTGTAAGCTAAGTAGCCACGCAGTCCAACAGAAGAGATAAGGGATGTTAATTATTCTTTCGCATAAAGTCATTTTTTTATCTCGGACGATCTGCCTTTTAGCTAGCCTGGTTTCGGGTTCTTTGTAAGCTAAGTAGCCACGCGATCAGACGAGAAGAGATAAAAGGATATAAAATAAAAATAAAAAAATAAATCCAAAATAAACAAAATAATCAAAAAAATTTATAAAAAATAAACTTCTGACAAAGTCGCCTCATCCATAACACATCATATCATGAGTAAAGAAATACCAAGAGAGAAAATAAAAAGTGAGGGCATATTCAGCATCATTTAAACAGAATCTCTCATAAGCACATCCATGCTAGTTCAACACTCAACATGCATTAATAAACTTTCTTCTGGGCATTCTAGAAAGTGGCTGGTCCTCTCCCCATCCGAACTCGCGCACAAAAGGCCAGAACAATGGAGCACTTAGAAGAAGAAAACCGAAAGCTCAGTGCAGAGGTCAATACTCTCCGCGAGCAAATTGCTCAATTGATGGAGGTCGTACGCCAAGGCCAAAACAAGGGCGAAACCCAAACTGAACACGCCTCTCGCCACGGAGAGGAAGAAGAAGAAGAATACTTCTACGATGAAAGGATGTTAAGACTGAACGCATCCTCACACCGGAAGTGTCCAAACAACAAATCTCTGCCTTGGAAGAAAGGCTGAAGGCGGTGGAGGGACACAACTTTGACGTCAAGAAGGTGGCAGACATGTGCCTGGTAAAAAATATCCATTTCCCTCCCAAATTCAAGATCCCAGACTTCCCCAAGTACGTCAGGATGACCTGCCCAAAGAACCATCTTACGATGTATTGTCGTAAGATGGCTGCACATGCTGACAACGAGAAACTCCTGATCCACTGCTTCCAAGAGAGTCTGGCGGACACAACTCTCAATTGGTATATGCAACTGGAAAGGGGGCAGGTCCAGAACTGGAAGCAACTGGCTGATGCTTTTCTTCATCGTTACCGATACAACATTGATCTGACCCCTGATAGGTCAGATCTCAGGACTCTGAGCAGAAGGAACGACGAACCTTTTAAAGCATATGCCCAGAGATGGAGGGAAATGGCCGCCCAAATAGAGCCTCCTTTGATGGATAAGGAGACAGTGGCTATGTTCATAGATTCACTAACGTGAGCATACTACGACAAGGCGATAGCCAGTACCTCCAACCTCTTTTCGGATATAGTCACTGTGGGTGAGAGAGTAGAGCAAGGGCTGAGGAGTGGGAAGATAACACAGTCTTCCCAAGCTGGTGTCTCCTTCAGAAAACCTGCTGGCAGAAAGAAGGACGAAGTCGTGCATGCAATCAACTTTGTCACTCCTTCTTCTGCCCCACAAACAGCTAGGCAGCCTCGTAAGAAAGAGAGGAAGTTCACTCCAATCTCCACTTCCTATGGCAAGCTGCTACCTCAGCTATTGGAGGCCAAACTCTTGACATGCGTCCCTCCCAAAAAGCAGATGGAGCCTCCCTACCCTGAGTGGTACAAACCAAATGAGAAATGTGATTACCACTCGGGTTCACCCAGACACTCGACGGAAAACTGCCTGACCCTTAAGTATCGGGTCCAAGAATTAATAGATGTCGGGTGGATAACCTTTGACGCCTCTGCTTCCGATGTTGACGCCAAACCACTGGCAAAGCCAGAGAGGGAGGACTGAGAGGATCAACCCTAGTTTTTTTGTTTTAAGCTTTCTCTTGTATCTCCTGCGGTCCCCGCCCGTGGCCACAGGAACTCCGATTAAAAGGGCATGTACATACATTTTCATTAATACATGAGGAATTCTGTCACATTCATTCTTTTCCCTCTTTTATTTATTATTCTTTCAAAATATAAATGAATAATAAAATATATGACTAAAACAGAACCTAAAACACATCATGCCAATGATTGATGAATCTCTGTGGAGCTTGGAAACCAAGAATGA
Organism: Sphenostylis stenocarpa; assembly: GCA_963425845.1. Lineage (NCBI taxonomy): Eukaryota > Viridiplantae > Streptophyta > Magnoliopsida > Fabales > Fabaceae > Sphenostylis > Sphenostylis stenocarpa. The sequence continues at coordinate 46,015,661 of OY731403.1, forward strand.
ATCGGTTGAGTCTGACAGTGAGCAGGAGACCATCTCTCCGGACATGCAAAGATTGCTGGAAAAAGAGGCACGTGTTATACAACCACATCAAGAAGAGACAGAAACGGTCAATTTGGGAGAAGGGGATGATGAGAAGAAGATAAACATCGGCACCCAAATGGAAAGTAGTATGAAAAAAGGGTTGATACGGCTTCTGAAGGAATATATAGACGTATTCGCTTGGTCTTATCATGACATGCCTGGGCTTGACACGAGTATAGTGGAGCATAGATTACCGTTAAAAGAGGGATTCCGACCTCTAAAGCAAAAGCTCAGAAGAATCAAACCAGACTGGTCCCTAATGATCAAGGAGGAGGGACAAAGGAAACTGGACGCCAATTTCCTAGTAGTTTCCAAATACCCAGAATGGCTGGCCAACATAGTACCCATCATCAAAAAGACCGGGAAGGTCAGGGTATGTGTGGATTATAGAGACCTCAATCGGGCAAGTCCAAAAGATGATTTCCCCCTACCACATATAGACACGCTGGTAGACCATACCGCTACCAACACGCTTTACTCCTTCATGGACGGATACGCGGGGTATAATCAGATTAAACTAGCTGTCGAAGACAGAGAAAAGACCTCCTTCATTACACCATGGGGCACCTTTTGCTACTGCGTAATGCCTTTTGGGCTTAAGAATGCAGGGGCTACCTATCAAAGGGCTATGGTCACATTATTCCATGACATGATCCACAAGGAGATAGAGGTATATGTGGATGACATGATTGCCAAGTCTAGGAATGAGATCGACCACATTCAATACCTCAAAAAGCTTTTTGACCGACTCCAGAAATATCAACTTAAACTAAACCCGGCAAAATGCACTTTCGGAGTACGCTCAGGAAAACTATTAGGGTTCATTGTCAGCGAAAGAGGAATTGAAGTGGACCCTGACAAAACCAAGGCAATTTTGGAAATGCCTCCACCAAGTACAGAAAAAAAGGTCAGAGGTTTTTTAGGTCGAATCAACTATATTGCCCGTTTCATCGCCCAGTTGACGGATAAATGTATACCCATCTTTAAACTGCTGTGCAAAAATCAACCAACGGTGTGGAATGAAGAATGACAACAAGCATTTGATAAAATCAAAACATGCTTAACCAATCCACCGGTATTGGTACCACCGGTTGAAGGCAGACCTTTGATCATATACTTGTCAATACTCGAAGAGTCCATGGGATGTGTGCTCAGACAACAAGATGAAACCGGGAAGAAAGAGCGAGCCATTTACTATCTCAGCAAGAAATTCCTAGACTATGAAACCCGTTATACACCATTCGAAAAAACCTGTTGTGCATTGGTGTGGGTCACTCAACGTCTCCGGCAATATATGGCTCGGCACACAACATGGTTAATCTCCAAAATAGACCCAATTAAGTACCTCTTCGAGAAGCCCATTCTGACTGGAAGAATAGCTAGATGGCAAGTTCTCCTCTCAGAATTTGACATCATTCATGTCACCCAGAAAGCTATTAAAGGTAGCCCCCTAGCAGATTATCTAGCCCACGGATCAACGGACGAATATCAGTCCCTACAAGATGACTTTCCCGATGAGCATATCATGCATATTGAACACGAAGAGACCAAAGAATAGGCATGGAATATGTTCTTCGAAGGGGCCTCAAACATGCTCGGGCACGGGATAGGGGCTATTCTAATATCCCCTTAAAAGAAATATATCCCCGTAACGGCCAGGCTTAATTTTGACTGCACCAATAACATGGCCGAATATGAAGCGTGCACGCTAGGGCTGTGAGCAGCTTTAGATCATGGGGTTACTAAACTCAAAGTCTTCGGTGATTCATCCCTGGTCATCTACCAACTTAAAGGTGAATGGGAAACCCGCAACTCTAAATTGATCCCATATCTAGAGCACATCCAAGATCTGGTCTCAGGAATGGAAAGCGTCACCTTCCAGTATATTCCTCCAGAACACAATCAATTCGCAGACGCTCTCGCCACTCTATCATCCATGTTTGCCTTAGATCAAGAACATGAAATGCCAATCATCCAAATCAAGCTGCATGACAAACAAGCTTTTTGCATGGCAGTAAATGGCGAGCGCGACCAAAATCCCTGGTATCATGACATCAAACAATATCTCATGAGGGGCGAATATCCCGAGGGAATTAATGATAATGATAAACGAACCATTCGTAAAAGGGCAGTAGGGTTCACGTTGCTTGAAGGAACCCTCTACAAAAAGAGTTTCGACTCCACTCTTTTAAGGTGTGTGGACCAAGAAGAAGCCCAAACCTTGCTAAAAGAAATCCACAAAGGAGCTTTTGGGACCCACGCACCTGGGCATGTCATGGCAAAGAAGATCTTGAGGGTAGGATACTTTTGGTCCACAATGGAAGCCGATTGTCGCCGGTATGCTAAAAAGTGTCACAAGTGCCAAATTTACGCCGATAATATCCACGTGCCGCCCACACCCCTCAGTACCCTGGCGACACCATGACCATTTTCTATGTGGGGCATGGACATCATCGGGCCCATAGAACCCAAAGCTTCTAATGGCCATCGTGTTATCTTGGTGGCCATTGACTACTTCACCAAATGGGTTGAGGCAACATCATATGCACATGTGACTCTAATATTATAGACTCAAATGCATCAAAACAGAGTTATTACACAATAATACAAGTCTTCAACTCTCTAAGTTCTTTGTTCTTGAATCATCATCAAAATCAACAAGCTTCATGTCCATGTAAGTACAACATCAAGTCCTTGTATGTTCAACAATATCCCTCTTTTTGATGATGATCAAAATTTTCTTTTAAAGCCTTGCAATAACCTGTTTTATCTGTCACACTAACAATCTCCATCTGTCACACAATAACATGTTTTGCCTGTCTCCCCCTTTGTATTCAAGAATACGAGAGATAAGGAGGGCATATGGAATTTTGAAGGTGGGATGGCGTTTGGCTTTTAACATAGTCATGGTGACAAGAATGCCCCAATCTAAAGGCTCATTATTCATTATGGCATGAATAATACGAAGATCGATTGAAGAATATTGAGCATGATTCGTAGACCGAGGACATAGGATCCAGACAAGTAAATGCAAAATCATGCGTTCCTCCTTCTTCAAAGGTCCAGCTAGAAGGAGACGCCCAATCTCCATGGAAGGGTTTCGCAGAAAAGAACGGTAAGCCATGATCCTGTCAAAATCATCTAACTCACCAAACACGTTAATAACATCTTCTCTTATAGGAAAATGGGCAACGTTTTCCCAAATATCATCATCAAGAATAATTGTTACCCCCTTTACACGAGAGGTAGCTATTTGATCTCTGAATTTGAACCTAGAGTAAAATACCCTAACTAAGTTAGGATAATACGTACCTTGCATTGGGATGAAAGGGAGAACTCCTTTAATTTCAAGGAGATTAGGAAAATTGAATCCCCTATTGATGAATTGATCACCAATAAGGAATTTTGGAGAGATAATACCATGTTCCTTCCAATAAGACAGAAATTCTTGTCGGCCTTCAGCATCAGAGATCCATCCTTCTACAGAATTAGGACGGGGATGAGATGAGGGTGCAGATCTTCTTCTGGTGGGAATTTTAGCACGAGAAGATGAGGCCATTATAGAATTAGAGGAGTAACAGGAAAGATTTAGGAAGACAAGTGATGTTAGAAGAAGGCAAGATTGATAGAATGAGGCAAGAAAGCTTGAATTCAAGAGATAGAAGTGAGTAGAAGTGAAATGGAGGTCCCTATTTATAACCAAGCATCTCCAACATTCATATGGGAGTGAATAAAGGTCAAGAGAGTCGTTGGCAACGGCTAGAAAACAAAACTTGCCAGGTTTAATCGATTAAATCTTGAATTAATCGATTAAACCAGTACCAGACCTATTTAATCGATTAATTCAAGCAGTTAATCGATTAATCCAGAGAGAAATGTCATGCTTTGAGTGTTTTGGATGCAAATAATCAATTATAACTCCAAATAATCGATTATTCCAGAGAGTTCATCATATTTTTGAGGTTTATACACATGATAATCTATTAACATCCTACATAATGAATTATAACATTACAACCATCCAAAAACTGTCTAATTAAGTAGAATCGAAGCTATTTCTAATATCCCTAAGTTTCTTCTAAGATCATAGAATCTATCCTTGGGTAGAGGCTTATTAAAAATATCTGCTAATTGGTGCTTTGTATCAACGTACTCTATTTTACAGTTTCCTTTGCTGATATGATCTCTCAAAAAGTGATGTCTAATTTCTATATGCTTAGTCCTAGAGTGCATTACTGGATTCTTAGTAATATTTATTGCACTCGTATTATCACACATCAAAGGTATGTCATTTAGAAATATACTATAATCTTCTAGTTGTTGTTTCATCCACAAAATTTGAGCACAACAATTACCAGCTGCAATATATTCAGCTTCAATGGTAGATAAAGCAACACATGTCTGTTTCTTAGAATGCCAAGATACTAAAGATGAACCTAAAAAATGACATGTTCCACTAGTACTCTTTCTATCAATTTTGAATCCACCATAATCAGCATCAGAATATCCTATTAAACTAGTACAAGCATAAGATGGATACCATAAACCAAAACCAGTAGTTCCTTTTAAATATTTTAAAATATGTTTTACTGCAATTAGGTGAGATTCTTTTGGACAAGCCTGAAATCTAGCACACACACAGACAAAATGCATAATATCAGGTCTACTTGCATTTAAGTATAACAGTGAACCTATCATACCTCTATACATAGATTGATTAACTTCCAAACCTGATTCATCCTTGTCTAAATAGCATGAAGTTCCCATGGCTGTATTAGCTTCCTTTGAGGTGTCCATTCCAAACTTTTTAAGTATCTCTTTGCAGTATTTGGTTTGAGAGATGAAAATGTCATCTTTAAGTTTCTTGATTTGAAGTCCAAGGAAGAATGTCAATTCTCCCATCATAGACATTTCAAACTCTCCCTGCATTATCTTAGCAAATTCTACACACAACGAATTATCAGTTGATCCAAAAATAATATCATCAACATATATCTGGACCAATAAGATATGTTCTTTTACTTTCTTTATAAACAGAGTAGAATCAATTTTTCCTCTAGAAAAATCATTTGAAGTTAGGTAACTACTTAGCCTTTCATACCAAGATCTAGGAGCATGTTTCAACCCATATAATTCTTTCTTTAATTTAAAAATATGATTAGGATAACTAAAATCTTCAAATCCAGGGGGTTGCTCCAAATAAACTTCTTCTTTAATAAAACCATTCAAAAATGCACTTTTAACATCCATTTGATATAATTTAAATTTCATCAAAGATGCATAAGCAAGAAGTAGGCGTATAGCCTCTAACTTGGCAACATGAGCATAAGTTTCATCATAATTTATACCTTCCTCCTGACAATAGCCTTTGGCAACAAGTCTGGCTTTATTCTTTGTTATGTTTCCATCTTCATCAAGTTTATTTCTAAAAACCCATTTGGTTCCAATAACTTGATGTGATTCTTCTCTTGGGATTAATTCCCAGACTTGATTCCTTTCAAATTGGTTAAGTTCCTCTTGCATAGCTATGCACCATTGGTCATCTTTAAGCGCTTCCTCAACATTTTTGGGTTCTATCTGTGACACAAAAGCTACAGACATGTAGAAATTAGTCATATTTCTAGTTCTTACCCCTTTTGAGATATCACCAATGATATTGTCCATTGAGAGTCCTCTAGGTGATTGCCATTCTTTGCTAATTCATGCGTTTGAGAAGGCTCATTTTCTTCCAAATATAATTCATCAAGAGCCTCTCTTATATACTCATCATCACCTGCAAGTTCTTTATTTGACTCAAGAGGATTTCCCCCAAGGTCTACAATCTCATCAAAAGTAACATGAATAGATTCTTCAATATTTAAGGTTCTTCTATTAAACACCCTGTAAGCCTTGCTAGTTAATGAATAACCTAAGAAAATGCCCTCATCGACTTTTGATTCAAATTTTCCTAAGTTGTCCTTTCCATTATTTAACACAAAGCACTTACATCCAAATATCTTTAAATGAGCAACATTAGGCTTTCTACCATTTAACAATTCATAGGGAGTTGATTTTATAATTGACCTAATGAGCATTCTATTTAAAACATAACAAGCAGTATTAACCGCATCAGCCCAAAAATATTTAGGAACATTAGATTCATTTAACATTATTCTAGCAAGTTCCTCTAATGACCTATTTTTCCTTTCAACTACACCATTTTGTTGGGGAGTCCTAGGAGCAGAAAAGTTATGTAATATTCCATTTTCTTCACAATAATTTTCAAACTTTTCATTTTGAAACTCACCACCATGGTCACTTCTTAAAACTTTAATTCTTAAGTCTTTCTCATTTTGTATTTGCTTTACAAACTTTCTAAAGACCTGAAAAGCTTCACTTTTCATTGTTAGGGAAAATGTCCAAGTATATCTAGAGTAATCATCAAAAATCACAAAACTATAATAATTTCCACCAAAGCTTTTTATCCTAGAAGGTCCAAATAAATCTAAATGTAATAATTCTAGGGGTTTTGAAGTGGAAATAACATTCTTTGATTTAAATGATGATTTTACTTGTTTACCTTTTTGACATGCATCACACAATCTATCTTTTTCAAACTTTAACTTAGGCAAGCCAACAACTAAGTCTTTTGATATCAATTTATTCAAATAATGCATATTTATATGAGCTGCTCTCTTATGCCATAACCAAGGGTTCTCTTCCTTAGCAACTAAACATGTTATACTAGAATCATGTAAACAATCCAAATCAATCAAGTATATGTTATTATGCCTAATACCTTTTAATTCTACATTTTCGGAATCTATCAAATGTATGGTGCAAAATTTACTTTCAAAGATTACCTTAAATCCTTTGTAACATAGTTGACTTATGCTAAGGAGATTATGCTTTAGTCCATCAACAAGAAGCACATCCTTAATCTCCAATGTGTTTGCACCACCTATATTTCCAATTCCAAGAATTTTCCCTTTGTTGTTGTTCCCATAAGTTACATATCCTTGTTCTTTAGCTTTGAAAATCACAAATTTCGTTTTATCACCAGTCATATGCTTTGAGCATCCACTATCAAGATACCACATAGACTTCTTTGATTTGGAAGTTTCCTACAAAACAAGAACATAGTAAACTTAGGTCCCCATAACTTTTGGGTCCTTGGGGTTAGAAACAAACAAATTATTTAACAATAGGAACCCAAATGTATTTACCTTTAGGAACACCAAAATGTTTTATTTTACATTTATTTGAAGTGTGACCTTGTTTCATACAATAAAAACATGCTTTAGATGTAGCTTTTGAAAATGATGCATTTCTAACAATGGATGATTTAGTTCCTTTTTCCACCCATACTCTTCTCTTTTTAGTTTTAGGCTTTCTCAAAGAAACTTGATGGTTTACACTATTTTGAGCAAAAACAGTTTTATCCTTCTTAAAATCACTTATCTCCTTTTCGACTTTATCAAGTAGATGATTAAGTATATCTATGTCATACTCATACTCTTTACAAGATGCACATACTAAGTTCTTATCATCATTCTCATCTAAACATACAATTTTCGTTTCTAAGGATTCCTTTTCCTCTAAACATGTGATTTTCGTTTTTAATGAGTCAATTTCCTTTTCGGATCTACTTAAATTCTTCTTCAGTACTTTATATTCGTTTTTCAAATCCTTAAAGGCACTAAACAATTCATTATATGCATTTTGCAGTTCATCATAGTTATTTTCATCATCACTAGAAAATGAGTCGGAATTACTTACCTTAAAGTCAAAAGATATGTTGTCATTTACCATTAAGCAAATGTTGGCTTCTACTTCTGAGTCACTTGATTCCGAACTTGAATCACTGTTGTCCCAAACAATATAAGCTTTATTCTTGAAGAACTTTTTGCTTTTGATTTCTTCGTTCTTCTTATTTGGACATTCGATCTTTACATGTCCTGCTTCACCACAACCATAACATTTTATATTTACGGAAGTACTTTCTCTTACCTTTCCCTTACTTTTGAATGGATGTCTTCCTTTGGCTTTCATGAATTTGGTGAACTTCTTTATCATAAGACCCAATTCTTCTTCTTTGTTCTCTGAGTCTTCTTCTTCGTTTTTATTTTTACCTTTGGAAATTTCGGTTTTGAAGGCTAAGTTCTTCTTTTGATATTGTCCTTCTTCTTCATTTAGCCTTCCAAGCTCAAGCTCATGCTCTAGTGCCACCATAGACATAGTGGCAAGGTTTTGTGACTCCGAGATGGCCGTCACCTTAAGTTGCCATTTCCTATCCAAAGATTTTAAAATTTTAACATTCAATTCATCAACGTCAAAGATTTCACCTAATCCGGTGAGATGGTTCACAATATGAGTGAAACGCTTTTGAACGTCAAATATCGTTTCGCCTTGTTGCATCCGGAACATCTCGTATTCTTGGATTAGGGAATTTTTCCGTGCTCTCTTAACGTCGTCAGTACCTTCGTGGGTCACTCTTAGCATTTCCCACATCTCCTGAGCACTTTTACAAACAGAGATCCTGTAAAACTCGTCAAGGGTTAAAATAGATGAAATTATATTTCTAGCCCTAACATCAAATTGTGCTTTTCTGTTTTCCTCTGTTGTCCATCTAGAAAAAGGTTTAGGAATGTCAACACCGTTCTCAGTAACTTTAGGAACATAGGGACCGTTTAAAATAGCGTCCCAAACGCCTCTATCAACAGACTCTAAAAAGATTTGCATTCTTAGTTTCCAGAAAGGATAATTTTGACCCACAAAAAGTGGGGCTCTGTTGAATTGGTTTCTTAACAAAATTAGGTTTTAAAAATTTTCCCCAAATTTTACCGATTAAAATACTGTGTAAACGTAAAAAGAGTAGAGATAGAATCTTACACAGGAGATTTATACTGGTTCGGATCAAAAGACCCTACGTCCAGTTGCTAATCACTCAAACAGAGGATTAACGCTGTCACTATAATCAAAGTTGTTACAAACAGATTACAATGGAAAAGATAAAGTAAAGAAAACACCTCTCTTGAAACCCACAAGAGATGAAGAACAACTTTCCTTAGAGACGACACAACACACAATCCACTAAGAACTCCACTTAGTGATTCTTATCGCTTCTAGCCCACACCAGGTTCCAAAATCCCCTTTTTCCTCCAACAAACAATTCTCTGGCACTCACAGCACTTAACTTTTGTTTGACAAAGGTTGTTCCATTTTTCTGAGTGCCATAAAGAAGCTTAAGTAGAGAAATTAGGGTTTGGGAATTGGGATTTTAGAAACTAGGAGTCTTGGGATTAGGGTTTTCGAAAATAGGTTTAATTTGAAGTTGAAAATCAAAAACAGACTGAAATAATCGATTAAATGAAGTGTTAATCGATTATTATAGAGCCAAAATCAACAGAACCCCAAAACTCTCTGTTTTAATTGATTAAAAGCCCTGTTAATCTATTAACAGGTGTGTTAATCGATTATTACAATGAACAGATACAGAAAATGGTTTTTCTCACTGTAATAATCGATTATTTGACCATTTAATCGATTAAAGCCGAGGCAAACTGATAAATGTGAGTTTTTGAAGCTTATAAAGTGCAGACTTTGTACCGGCTATCTTAAACTCTAATATTACAGACTCAAACTAATCAAAACAGAGTTATTACACAATAAAATAAGTCTTCAACTCTCTAAGTTCTTTTTTCTTGAATCATCATCAAAATCAACAAGCTTCATGTCCATGTAAGTTCAACATCAAGTCCTTGAATTTTCAACAGTAAAATCTTTGACATTGATGAATTGAGTGTTAAAATCTTAAAATCTTTGGATAGGAAATGGAAACCTAAGGTGACGGTCATCTCGGAGTCACAAAACCTTGCCACAATGTCTATGGCGACGCTCTTTGGAAAGTTGAGAGAGCATGAGCTAGAGCTAGGAAGACTAAATGAAGAGGAAGGACAATATCAAAAGAAGAACTTAGCCTTCAAAACCGAAATTTCCAAAGGTAAGAATAAAAAGGAAGAAGAAGACTCGGAAAATGAAGAAGAAGAATTGAGTCTTATGATAAAGAAGTTTAGAAAATTCATGAAAGCCAAAGGAAGACATCCCTTCAAAGGTAAAGGAAAGGTAAGGGAAAATTCTTCTGTAAATATCAAATGTTATGGTTGTGGTGAAGCAGGACATATGAAGACCGAATGTCCAAACAAGAAAAACGAAGAAATCAAAGGAAAAAAGTTCTTCAAGAAGAAAACCTACATTGCTTGGGACAACAGTGATTCAAGTTCGGAATCAAGTGACTCGGAAGTTGAAGCCAATATTTTCTTAATGGCAAATAACAACATATCTTCCGACTTTGAGGTAAGTGATTCCGACTCATCCTCAAGTGATGATGAAAATAACTATGATGAACTGCAAAATGCATACAATGAATTGTTTAGTGCCTTTAAGGACTTGAAAAATGAATATAAAGTTGTGAAAAAGAGTTTAAGTAGATCCGAAAAGGAGGTTGACTCATTAAAAACGAAATCACATGCTTAGAGGAAAAGGAAACCTTAGAAACGAAAATTGTATGCTTAGATGAGAATGATGATAAGAACTTAGCATGTGCATCTTGTAAAGAGTATGAATATGACATAGATATACTTAACCATTTGCTTGATAAAGCCGAAAAGGAGATAAGTGACTTTAAGAAGGATAAAATTGTTTTAGCTCAAAATGGTGTAAATCATCAAGTTCTTTTGAAAAAGCCTAAAAAGAAAAACAAAAGAGTATGGGTAGAAAAAGGAACTAGAGCATCTATTGTTAGAAATGCATCTTATTCTAAAGCTACATCTAAAGCATGTTTTTACTGTATGAAACAAGGTCACACTTCAAATAGATGTAAAATAAAACATTTTGGTGTTCCTAAAGGAAAATACATTTGGGTTCCTATTGTTAAATAATGTGTTTATCTCTAACCCCAAGGACCCAAAAGTTATGGGGACCTAAGTTTACTATGTTCTTGTTTTGTAGGAAACTTCCAAATCAAAGAAGTCTATGTGGTATCTTGATAGCGGATGCTCAAAGCATATGACCGGTGATAAAACGAAATTTGTGAGTTTCAAAGCTAAAGAACAAGGATATTTAACTTATGGGGACAACAACAAAGGGAAAATTCTTGGAATTGAAAATATAGGTGGTGCAAACACTTTGGAGATTAAGGATGTGCTTCTTGTTGATGGGCTAAAGCATAATCTCCTTAGTATAAGTCAACTATGTGACAAAGGATTTAAGGTAATATTTGAAAGTAAATTTTGCACAATACATTTGATAGATTCCGAAAATGTAGCATTAAAAGGCATTAGGCATAATAACATATACTTGATTGATTTGGATTGTATACATGATTCTAGTATAACATGTTTAGTTGCTAAGGAAGAGAACCCTTGATTATGGCATAAGAGAGCAGCTCATATAAATATGCATCATTTAAATAAATTGATATCAAAAGACTTAGTTGTTGGTTTGCCTAAGTTAAAGTTTGAAAAAGATAGGTTATGTGATGCATGTCAAAAAGGTAAACAAGTAAAATCATCATTTAAATCAAAGAATGTTATTTCCACTTCAAAACCCCTAGAATTATTACATTTAGACTTATTTGGTCCTTCTAGGAATAAAAGCTTTGGTGGAAATTATTATGGTCTTGTGATTGTTGATGATTATTCTAGATATACTTGGACATTTTTATTAACAATGAAAAGTGAAGCTTTTAAGGTCTTTAGAAAGTTTGCAAAGAAAATTCAAAATGAGAAAGACCTAAGAATTAAAGTTTTAAGAAGTGACCATGGTGGTGAGTTTCAAAATGAAAAATTTAAAAATTATTGTGAGGAAAATTGAATATTGCATAACTTTTCTGCTCCTAGGACTCCCCAACAAAATGGTGTAGTTGAAAGGAAAAATAGGTCACTAGAGGAACTTGCTAGAACAATGTTAAATGAATCAAATGTTCCTAAATATTTTTGCTAGAACTAGCGGTTAGTACTGCTTGTTATGTTTTAAATAGAATGCTCATTAGGTCAATTTTAAATAGAATGCCCATTAATCGATTAAACTCAGTGTTAATCGATTAACAACTCAAATTAATCGATTAAATGGGTCTGGTACTGGTTTAATCGATTAATTCGAGTTTTAATCAATTAAATCTGGCCAGTTTTGATTCCTAGCCATTGCCAACGGCTCTCTTGACCCTTATTCACTTCCATATGACCGTTAGAGATGCTTGGTTATAAATAGGGACCTCCATTTCACTTCTACTCACTTCTATCTCTGGAAATCAAGCTTTCTTGCATCATTTTATCAATCTTGCCTTATTCTAACTTCACTTGTCCTCCTAAATCTTCTTGTTACTCTTCTAATCCTACAATGGCCTCATCTTCTCGTGCTAAAATTCCCACTAGAAGAAGATATGCACCCTCATCTCATCCCCGTCCTAATTCTGTAGAAGGATGGATCTCTGATGCAGAAGGCCAACAAGAATTTTTGTCTTATTGGAAGGAACGTGGTATTATTTCTCCTAAGTTCCTTATTGGTGATCAGTTCATCAATAGGGGATTCAACTTTCCTAATCTCCTTGAAATTCAAGGAGTTCTCCCTTTCATCCAAATGCAAGGTACGTATTATCCTGACTTAGTTAGGGTATTTTACTCTAGGTTCAAATTTAGAGATCAAATTGCTACCTCTCGTGTAAAGGGGGTCACAATTATTCTTGATGATGATATTTGGGAGAACGTTGCCCATTTTCCTATAAGAGAAGATGTTATTAACGTATTTGGTGAGTTAGATGATTTTGACAGGATCATGGCTTACCATTCTTTTCTGCGAAACCCTTCCATGGAGATTGGGTGTCTCCTTCTAGCTGGACCTTTGAAGAAGGAGGAACGCATGCTTTTGCATTTACTTGTCTGGATCCTATGTCCTCGGGCTACGAATCATGCTCAATGTTCTTCAATCGATCTTCGTATTATTCATGCCATAATGAATAATGAGCCCTTAGATTGGGGCATTCTTGTCACCATGACTATGTTAAAAGCGAAATGTCATCCCACCTTCAAAATTCCATATGCCCTCCTTGTCTCTCGCATTCTTGAATACAAAGGAGTAAATGTCGAAGGTGAACAAACAGTAAGAACGAATAACTTAAACCGCATGCTGGACAACACATTAACCCAACTCCAAATGGTGCGTGTCAACAATATTTATGTTCACAAGGATGACGTTCCAAACGAAGGTGACGATAATGAAGATTCTGATGAAGATATGCCCCCTGCTACTGAGTTTCCCTCTGATCAAATCCAAAGTGTTGGAACTTCCTCTGCTCATCATGAAACCCGACAATCTATGGAAGACATGTTATCTGATATGAATCAGAGGATGCAGGCATTCTTCACTCTTTTTGGAGTACGACATGAGGAAATAATTCGTCGTATATCTGATGTAGATGATAAAGTGTGACATTTAGAAAATAAATTTGATGCACACTTTCATAGTGATGATAGTGAAGAATTTTAAATTTGTTTTTATTTTCTTTTGTGTTGTAATGTCTTTTCATTTCTGAAATAAAATGTGGTGTTCTTTTAATGCTTTGATTGAGGGGGAGTTTTCTCCAAGTTATGCATAATTTGAGGGGGAGCTCTTATGATTGTTATAGAAGAAATCTTTTAATTTTTTATTATAATCAAAATAGGGGGAGAAATATTTAAAGCCTACTATGATTGATTTTAAATATTATCTGGTATGTTTAATGTGTTTGTTAGTATGACAGATAAAACAGGTTATTACAAGGCTTTAAAAGAAAATTTTGATCATCATCAAAAAGGGGGAGATTGTTGAACATTCAAGGACATGATGTTGAACTTACATGGACATGAAGCTTGTTGATTTTGATGATGATTCAAGAACAAATAACTTAGAGAGTTGAAGACTTGTTTTATTGTGTAATAACTCTGTTTTGATTAGTTTGAGTCTGTAATATTAGAGTTTAAGATAGCCGGTACATAGTCTGCACTTTAGAAGCTTCAAAAACTCACATTTATCAGTTTTCCTCGGCTTTAATCAATTCAATGGTCAAATAATCGATTATTACAGTGAGAAAAACCATTTTCTGTATCTGTTCACTGTAATAATCGATTAACACACTTGTTAATCGATTAACAAGCTTGTTAATCGATTAAAACAGAGAGTTTTGGGGTTTTGTTGATTTTGGCTCTGTAATAATCGATTAACACTTCATTTAATCGATTATTTCAGTCTGTTTTTGATTTTCAACTTCAAATTAAACCTATTTTCGAAAACCCTAATCCCAAGACTCCTAGTTTCGAAAATCCCAATTCCCAAACCCTAATTTCTCTACTTAAGCTTCTTTATGGCACTCAGAAAAATTGAACAACCTTTGTCAAACAAAAGTTAAGTGCTGTGAGTGACAGAGAACTGTTTGTTGGAGGAAAAAGTGGATTTTGGAACCTGGTGTGGGCTAGAAGCGATAAGAATCACTAAGTGGAGTTCTTAGTGGATTGTGTGTTGTGCCGTCTCTAGGGAAAGTTGTTCTTCATCTCTTGTGGGTTTCAAGAGAGGTGTTTTCTTTACTTTATCTTTTCCATTGTAATCTGTTTGCAACAACTTTGATTATAGTGACAGCGTTAATCCTTTGTTTGAGTGATTAACAACTGGACGTAGGGCCTTTTGATCCGAACCAGTATAAATCTCCTGTGTAAGATTCTATCTCTACTCTATTTACGTTTACACAGTATTTTTATCGGTAAAATTTGGGGAAAATTTTTAAAACCTAATTTTTGTTAAGAAACCAATTCACCCCCCCCTCTTGGTTTTTGTCCGACCACGCGAACATTCCACTGTACGATTCTAACATTTACCTAATCCGGTGAGATGGTTCACAATATGAGTGAAACGCTTTTGAACGTCAAATATCGTTTCGCCTTGTTGCATCCAGAACATCTCGTATTCTTGGATTAGGGAATTTTTCCGTGCTCTTTTAACGTCATTGGTACCTTCGTGGGTCACTCTTAGCATTTCCCACATCTCTTGAGCACTTTTACAAACAGAGATCCTGTAAAACTCGTCAAGGGTTAAAGCAGATGAAATAATATTTCTAGCCCTAACGTCAAATTGTGCTTTTCTATTTTCCTCTGTTGTCCATCTAGAAGAAGGTTAAGGAACGTCTACACCATTCTCAGTAACTTTAGGAATATAGGGACCGTTTAAAATAGCGTCCCAAACGCCTCTATCAACAGACTCTAAAAAGATTTGCATTCTTACTTTCCAGAAAGGATAATTTTGACCTGCAAAAAGTGGGGGTCTGTTGATAGACGCACCTTCGGCAAAAGTTTGATTTTGTCCGGCCATTTTCGAAAAGTTTGAATGACTATCAAAGTAAGCTCTAATACCACTTGTTAGAATCGTGCAGCAGAATGTTCGCGTTGTCGGGCAAAAACCAAGAGGGGGGTGAATTGGTTTCTTAACAAAAATTAGGTTTTAAAAATTTTCCCAAAATTTTACCGATTAAAATACTGTGTAAACGTAAATAGAATAGAGATAAAGTCTTACACAGGAGATTTATACTGGTTCGGATCAAAAGACCCTACGTCCAGTTGCTAATCACTCAAACAGAGGATTATCGTTGTCACTATCACTACTACAAATAAAGCTTTTAACGTCGGTTCTAGAAGGCTTTCAACGTCGGTTGTTGAACCGACGTTGTATCAGGCGACGTTGAAAGTCATAACTTTCAACGTCGGTTCTAATAAACCGACATTGAAAGTATGATTTTTAAATTAATAATTTTTATTTATTTACAACCCCTTTACCCCAACGCTCGGTTCTAATAAACCGACATTGAAAGTATGATTTTTTAAATTAATAATTTTTATTTATTTACAACCCCTTTACCCCCTTTTATTTATCTAGAAGTCTCATCTCTCTTTATATTATATTTTTATTAGGTCCCCCATCTCTTTATATTATATTTTTTATAAGTTTATTAATTTTTTAAGAGAATTGTCATTGGCAGGATTCGAACCCAGTACCTTAGAGTTGGAGGTCGATACTCCAACCACTAAACTACTAGAATTTTCTCGATAATAACTTACAAATAAATTATATTTATATACAAATAAATATATATCCGTGTAAATATATAAATACAAATATATTTATATATTTTGATATATTTATATAGTTATATATTTATATGTTGGATGTGAGGGCACACTCGAAAGTGAAAGTGTGTGTCGAGTGGGTTTTCAAAATTTGATGCTAAATTTGTGATCGGGTATCTTTATATGAATTTGTAACTTAATGACAGAATATAATCTTTATAATTTTATTTATATAATGATATAAAATAAATTTGGGAAATGCATCATTCGCTCTCAAGAGAAAAATACCAATTTTCGCTCAAGCGAGGCTTGAGTGAGTGAATTTCCGTGAGCTTTAACATATTTTCACTCAAGCGAGAGTCAATCCCACTTTCACCCTTGATCGAAAAATACCAATATAATTTATTTGTAAGTTATTATCAAAAAATTATAGTAGTTTAGTGGTTGAGATATTAACTTTCAACTCTAAAATACTGGGTTCAAATGTCGTCAGTGACAATTCATTAACTTAAGTGAATTTTTGGCTGAAAAAAAATAAAAATACTTTTCGGAAAATATATATAAATAAATATATATTTACATGGATATATATTTATTTGTATATAAATATAATTTATTTGTAAGTTATTATCGGAAAATTATAATAGTTTAGTGGTTAGAGTATTAGTTTTTAATTCTAAAATCCTGAGTTCGAATCCTGCCAGTGACAATTTTCAAATTTAAGTGAATTTTTGGGTGAAAAAAAAAAGACTTTCCACGTCGGTATGAACCGACGTGGAAAGTGTTAATAAGTGAAAAATAAAAATAAAAAAAGGACTTTCAACATCGGTTCATATGGGAACCGACGTGGAAAGTACTTTCTACGTCGGTTGACTAAAAACCGACGTACAATGTGTTTAATATTCAACTTTCAACGTCGGTTCATCTGGGAACCGACGTGAAAAGTACTTTCTACGTCGTCTCAACTATAACCGACGTTAAATGACGACGTAGAAAGTATATTTTGTAGTAGTGTATAATCAAAGTTGTTACAACAAATAACAATGGAAAAGATAAAGTAAAGAAAATACCTCTCTTGAAACCCACAAGAGATGAAGAACAACTTTCCCTAGAGACGGCACAACACAGAATCCACTAAGAATTCCACTTAGTGATTCTTATCGCTTCTAGCCCACACCAAGTTCCAAAATCCCCTTTTTCCTCTAACAAATATTTCTCTGGAACTCACAGAACTTAACCTTTGTTTGAAAAAGGTTGTTCCTTTTTCTTAGAGCCTTAGAGAACCTTAAGTAGATGAATTAGGATTTGGGAATTGGGGATTTTTGGAACTAGGAGTATTGGGATTAGGGTTTTTGAAAATAAGTTTAATTTGAAGTTGAAAATCAAAATCTGACTAAATTAATCGATTAAATGAAGTGTTAATCGATTATTACAGAGCCAAAATCAACAGAACCCCAAAACTCTGTTTAAATCGATTAAGTGCCCTGTTAATTGATTAACAGGCCTATTAATCGATTAACAAGTGTGTTAATCAATTATTACAGTGAACAGATACAGAAAATGGTTTTTCTCACTGTAATAATTAATTATCTGATGATTTAATCGATTAAACCCGAGGCTTTCTGATAAATATGAGTTTTTGAAGCTTCTAAAGAGTAGACTATGTACCAGCTATCTTAGACTCTAATATTATAGACTCAAATACATCAAAACAAAGTTATTACACAATAATACAAGTCTTCAACTCTCTAAGTTCTTCGTTCTTGAATCATCATCAAAATCAACAAGCTTCATGTCCATGTAAGTTCAACATCAAGTCCTTGTATGTTCAACAATCCATGCTCGTCCGCATGGGGATGCTCATCCAGCACGGGACCCAGATGGCCCTTCATCCTGCACTCGCCATGACCCTAGATATCCAAGATTTGGAGGCGATGCAGGATATCCCGATGCCCCCCAAAATTCCAATAACAACAACAACAAAAATGGCAGCAGAAGTAGTATGAGGACGACTTCACTGGCATAAACTGTAACATATACGATATCCGCCAACAGTTAGATCAAATGTCCCTAAGACAAGACGTCTTTGAAACATGGCTAGAGACCTTCGGCCAAATACAAGAAGGGATGAGACAGGACCTGGCTATGATCAGATAGGATCAGCTCAACTCAACCCGGAGCCAGGAGGAGTTCCAAAGGCATATGTTCCGGCAGTTTCCCCCTCCTGGTTCATCTCTAGGCTCAAGCCCACCGCCGTCTTATGGACATTATCAAAATAACCATTGTACAAAATTTATCGAATATGAATCAATTCTTTTGGTAAATTTGTCTGCCTCTACTCTCTTTCTGAAAAGTCAGTGTAACAAAAGAAACTAAAAAGTAAAAAGACTTACTCTCAAGCCGAAAAAGCCAAAATCCGAATCGCGAGAAAAAAGATAAACCGTGGAAAAAGGCAGGATTAAATCCGAAACATTAGCCACCATCTTCCTAAAAGGAAAGGCAAGCTGGCAAGATGACCAAGTTAACAAAAAATCCTCGACAACCAACAAAGTCGGACGACAAATACCAAAGGATCAAAACAAAGAATTCCCAGCAATCAACGAGTTGGATGACTATAAAAAAAGTCGAAAATCAAAAGATCCCCGACACACCAGAGGACTCTACCAAGCAAAAGCATTTAAAATCCCGGCACATGATCAAAATCAGTAAGACGCCACCGCAGCCAAAGGGGCAGCTACCATATCAAAGGAGCATCCTAAGGCACCTAACCTAATGAGGGTTCGTACTCATTAACCAAGGGGTCAGCTACCGCATCAAAGGAGCATCCTGAGGTTTCTCACCCGGCGCATGAGCTAGAGCAGTAAGCCGCCACCACATCACAAGGATCAACCCTGTTGCAACAGGGTATCTAGAAGATACAACCCACCTCTACTACCCTAAGGGTAAGCTTCCGCAACAAGGGAGCATCCCAAAGACAAGAGTCCACCACCTAAGGGGTCAGCTATCGCATCAAAGGAGCATCCTAAAAGAAAAATCTACACCAACCGAAGGGTCAGTTACTGCATCAAAGGAGCATCCTGAAGCCTCACAAAATATCGTCTGATGGCTCAACCTTCGTAGCAAGGAAGCATCTTGAAGACAACACCAAGACTGCATTCATCATCCCGAGGGTCACTACCGCAACAAAAGGAGCATCCAGAGGATATTCGGGAAAGAGGGTTAACTCCTTCACCCGTCAATCGACCATATGGTACTTAAGCCCATATTCAATTGATCGGGTGAAGGAAGGCAACTATAGACCCCAAATCTTACCCAGTCTCAAAATAAAGAACAGAAGACCTCCAATTCAAAGATGGGCAAGGCCTAAAAGGTCCCTAGGATAGACCAAAAGGCCCCATATTAGAGTAGGAAGTTTTTTTGTATAGAAAAATAGGGGGTCCACCTAGAAGGTCGAGACCGCCGTCTCGCCATCAGCAAAGGGCAAGACCTCTGTCTCGTTTGGCAAGACCGCCTTCTCGTTTGGCGAGACGGCCTTCTCGCCATTTGTCAAAGCGATACCGCCTTCTCAATTGGCAAGACGACTATCTCGCCATTTGTCAAAGGTGAGATCGCTGTCCCGTTTGGCGAGACGGCGGTCTCGACCTTGCCAAGCGAGACGGTTGTCTCGACCTAATAGGCGCGAATCCCTATAAAAGTAGGGTGTGCTCCCCTTCTTTTCACACAGTTCTACAACTTTCCCTTCTACAATTTCTTCTAATTCTTCTCCTAAATCCCTCTGAAGCATTTCCGGAGTTTTCTTAGCATTTTGCGAGGAAGAGCGATCAACATTGTAGAGTGAAGGATTGCCAAAAAAGTGTCCTATTTCAAGAATATTAATCAAGAAAGCTTACTTTGAAGGTTTTCTTACTTTCTCTCCTTCTTTTACCATTATTTCCTTACATTTATCTATGCATTAGCTACTAGGTCCATGTAGTCATTATCTTTAATTCCGCAAATAAAAGGGTAAAAACGTCATTTTAAGGTTTACGTATGAAATAAACGGTCCATCATAGGGGACCCGAAAGGGGAGTCCTAGGGGTGTTAATATCTTCCCCACGCATAAATAACTCCCTTACCCGACTCTGGTTATAATGACCAAAGTTGTTTTTTTTTTAAACCAATGCCTTCTTTTTTCCTTTTCCGATGTTTTCAGTAAAAACATCGGTGGAGACTCCATAAGAACCCTTTTCGAAAACCTCGCCCTTTGGTCTAGCCCAGTTATCGGACAACCTAAAGGCATTGTAACACCACTTTAAAAACGCGAGTTGGAAGTCAAACAAAACCATCGCGTCAATCCGACCGCCTCTTTTGACGGCGGTGACAACTATTAAGTATAAGCACCCTATCCCGAGGCTGGATGACTTACTAGATGAGTTACATGGAGATTTTGTGTTTTCCAAAATTGATCTAAAGAGTGAATATAACCAAATCAGAATCAAAGAAGGGGATGAATGGAAAACAACAAAAAGTGCAAAAAAAAAAGAAAAAAAAAGAGAGGGAAGAAAGAAAATAAAGACAAGGGGAATAAAAAGGTTTTTGCAAATTCGTGGATGAATTCTCTCCAAGGAGGAGAGGATGATGAGTCCTTAGTTTCCCCGGAGGCGGGAGAGGTCATCCCTAGGAGGATTACAGAAGCATGACTAGAAGGGAGGCCTCCTCTTCACCTTCCATTTTGAATTTACTTAGTATTTTTACTTAGTATTTTCTTTTCCTAAGTTTTTCACTTATTTTCCCTTTCCTTTTGTAAGGCTCACTTTTTGCACCTCCTTTTTGAAGAATACCACATCTTTTTGGTGAAAATGAAGTCTTGGATCCATAGGATACATGCATGGGTAGCCCAAAGGTGTAGGACACTCCTTTTTCTTGTCCTACACCCCTTTTTGGAGAGGAAGAAGCTTGGGATGCGGGATTGGTAAGCTTGGGACAACCCAATGTTAGAAAAGTAGTTTTAAATCAAGAGGGGGGGTGAATTGATTTTTGAAAGTTTTTCGCAATAAACAGATTATCTAATCCGAAAATTAAGATTACTTATCAATTCACAAATCACAAAGCAATCAAACAGTTTAAGTGCAACAGCAGAAATTAAAGAGAGAAAGGTTAGGAAAGATTTCACCGGTAATTTTATACTGGTTCACCCACAACCAGGGCTACGTCCAGTCTCCAGCCAAATTCCAGCTGGGTTCCACTAGAATAGATGTTTTACGAGACTCACACTCTTACACCTATTCTAACTCTCCACCAAGAACCAAATTCCAGCTCTTGGAAACCTCTCGCAACCAAATTCCAGCCATGAGAGAAACCGAGTGCCCAAATTCCAGGCACCACACAGGTACAAGAACCAAATTCCAGTTCTCGCACTTAACCTCTCCCACCAAGAACCAAATTCTAGCTCTTGATAACCTCTACAACCAAATTCCAGTTGCAGAGAAACCAAGTGCCCAAATTCCAGGCACCAAACAAGTACAAGAACCAAATTCCAGTCCTCGCACTTAACCACCAAGAACCAAATTCCAGTTCTTGGAAACTTCTACAACCACCTACCAACTACGTAGAAAAAAACTTGTACCCAAATTCCAGGTACAACACAATACAAAGTAATGAAAAAGAATTTACAAAGAAGAGACTTAGAAAGCTCAAACCGGATTACACCAATCCACGGTAAGTTTCTTCTTCAAGGATGCAAAGTGCCTCAAGAAAGATTTCAAAAGAAGTTCACAAAAATAGTTGTGTATCTTTCTTGAAAAATGCTAATAGTTGTTTGTATTGATTGCTTGAATTGTGTAAAAACTGATATGATAAAAGTTCCAAGCAATTCTGTTTATAAAAGAGAATTTTCAAATCTGCTGCATTAATTAATCTGTTGAAAGTTTGTTTTAATCTGTTGAAATAGCCGTTATAATCTGTTAAAAGTCCTTTCAACCCATTAATGCGTTCTTGCTTCTTTAACAGAATCGTTTTAGCTGATACGACCACTTTTATATCAGTTAAAACATTTTACAAACTTTTTCTAAGTATAAAACAATCGATTGAATCACGTATTAATCGATTGATTTGTTTAAAAACCTTCTTATAAAACTTTCCAAGTTATTTTAGCTGATATAAAGTCGCTTTAATCGATTGAAAAACTGCACATATATTTTCAAGTCATTTTAATCGATTGGAAGTTCGTTTTAATCGATTGAAAAGATTTTCTAAGTTATTTTAATCGATTGAAATACGCTTTAATCGATTGAAATAAGTCTGATCGGTCATAATTCAATTTGATCGATCATAACCAACTTCGATCGGTCATACTTTCATTCTGATCGATCATCCTGACTTCCAAAGTGGTTTTAATCGATTAAAACGTGTTTTAATCGATTAAAGCAATCTGATCGCTCATATTTAAAATCTGATCGATTATATTTTATTCTGACCTGTTATATTCGAATTCCAATCGGTCATAAAAGGTTTTTAATCGATTAAAAGGTTTTTGTATCAATTAAAATGCTGTGAAAACACTTCTATAAACATTCTAAGTGTTTTAAACGTTTCTTTAAAAAACTATATCAGTTAAAACCATTGTTAAGAAGGTTCTTTGTCAAAATGCTTTTGTTTGATTTGTTTAAAACTATTTTTGAGGCATTTTGCAAATTGAGTGAAGAAGCTTTATGCAGTGGAAAAGGTAAAGTGGTTTTACCTAAGCTTTCTGTTTAGACACACTAAGTCTTCAGCTCCATTCTTCTGAGTGACTTGTTTGACTGTTGCAGAGTTGACCTTTGACTTTATCTTTGACTTCATCAAATCACTGAGATCTTTGCTAGGATCACTTTCACCCAAAAGGAAACCCACCTCTTTTTTATGTTCTCCACATCTTTAGAGGTATTTTTGGGGGGCTAGGACAAGTTTAACATATTTGGACCATGAGGACTCTAGCCTTTAGGTTTACGTTAAGTTTATGTCTCTTTTTTGTAATTCCATATAGGTCCCTCCCCCAAAAGCCTACAAATAGAAGGTTTCCCCTCATGTAATTAGGTTGATGATTTATGACAAGTTTATGAGATTTCTTAGAGTGTTCCATCTCTTTGAGTGTCTTATCTTGAACCTTGGTTCAAGTGGCGACAACCACCACTTATCTAGGGTGGCTCATCCCCTAGTGGCGTGCCAACACTCCACCACCACCATATTTCTCTTCTCTTCATCTTTTCTTCATTATTTCTTCACTCCATTTATTTATCCAAGGGCTTGGTCCATTTTTCCAACCCTTGTCCTTATTCTTTTCTAGTTTCATTCTATCTCCTCCTACCTTCACAATCCTTGGAAATGAACCTTCACATCTAGATAGGCAACTATCTTAATGTCCAATGGGAATTTTCATTAGGTTTGCTTACTTTATTGCCTAAAATTATGCACCTTACTTTATTTTACATCATTATTGTTCAAGGGTTTGAATGGTTTGATCTAGAAAGCATTTGATGCTTTTTTCGTGAGTTTGAACAATGAACTTGTGGCTCAACAAGTAATGCCTAGATTTCACAATGGTTATGTAATGACATACAATTCTCTAGTGTATGTCGATTGCTTCTGCATAGTGGTGGATAGTTTTCTGAAGAAATATGTAATAAGGTGTTGATTTTGGCTCAAGATTTCCTAAATCTCAATTCCTGAGGCATAAGTTAAAACAATGAATGTTTGAGAGAAGTTTGGAAGTGCTAGATAGGAGTTTCTCTGATTGCTTGCTTCAATTGTTCAAAGTCAATAATAGTTTTATGGTCCCATTGAAAAATTATTTTCTTTAAGAGATTAGTGAGAGGGGCAACTATAGAAGCATAACTCTTGAGTATCTTGTTAATCCCAAAAAGAAGTATCCAATCCAATATTGCCTTCACCTTGGATTGATACATGGCCACCTCATTACCAGAAATTGTGTGACCAAGTTAATCTCAATTAATCCAAATTGGCATTTGGATAGCTTTGCATAAATTTAGTGGTGCTACAGGAGGTTTAAAACATTTGATAGGGGGGGTAAGATGTTGCAACAAAGAAGAGATAAAACTAAGATATCATTGAAAAACATCAATACAAATTTTTGTAACAATCCCTAGAAGGTGGTTGAGAAGGGTATAACAATCCATTCAAAGTGCCCTTAATGAGTTTTAAATGTTGTTTTGCATCCATTTTTAGGAGAAACCAAGATTTAATGATATCTAGATTTGAAATCAAGCTTGGAAAAAAAATGGCTCCATGTAGCTCATCTAATAGTTCATCCACCATGGGGATAGGGAAGTGCCATGTTTCATCCTTCTTCTTAACTAAAATAATAGGTGAGGAAAAGGGCAGGTACTAGGGGTTATAATACCTTCTTTGCAGCATTTCGACAACCATAGTTTTCAATTTGTTCCTTGTGGTTGAGTATGTATTTATATGATTTCACTTAAACCGGCTAACTACCTAGAAGTAGGGAAATAACATGGTTTAGGTTTCTAATTGGTGGTGGACCATTAGGTTTGTTAAAAATATTCTTGTAGGTGTGTAATAATAATGATAAATCAGGATGCATATCTAGAGGAAAATTCAATTGTACATCATGTGGAGCATCCAAAAGTTAGAGTTGAATTGTAAAAAATTATGTTATGGCTTCGGTATGCAAGAATCGACAAATGTGATGGTATCATGCTTGAGTAGGTAATGTGGCTTGTTCACCATGCAACATGATAAATTCACCTCCTAAATAAAAATTCAGTGTGAGATTGTTGTAATATGAAATATGTGGACCCAAGGTTGCTAGCCATGAAGATCCCAAGACCAAATCATTACCCGCTACAAGCAAGAGGTGAATTGGTAGTGTCAGTTTATGCCTTTGCACAAAAATTGTGACTCCTTTAACTAGGCCTGCAACCATTAACATGATATTGTTACTAACACGAATTTGAAAATTAGGAATAGGTTCCACTAGAAGCTTTAAATGTTGAGCAATATGAGGCGTAAAAAATTGTCAAAGCTACCATAATCTAATAAAATTTCAACATTTAATCCATTGACTGAGCCTTCAAATCTCATAGTACGTATCCCTATGGATCCCTTTAAAGCATGATAAGATAAATGATGTTATAGCCCATTGTCATGAGTGGCCTTAGTAGAAAAGCTAGGGGATTTCATATTAGGTTTTGGATCCTAAAATTCATCACAATTGAGGAGTAAATATTGTTTGTTGAGGCATTTATGTGTGGGGTGAACTTATCATGACACGTACAACATAAGTCTTTTTTTCTTGTCATAACTACATTTTGGTTGGTGAGGTCTTTCTTATATTGGAATTTGAAGTGTTTAGTTTTTGAAAAGGTAAAGGAAGTAGGCTACGAAGGGTGGTGGTTTTCTAGTTGAAAGTGATGAAGATACTCTGGCAAAGATCCTGTTGATTTCATGAAGTCAAAGATAAAGTCAAAGTCAACTTTGTAGCGGTCAACAATCACTTAGATAAAAGAATAGAGGGATTAGTGTGTCCGCAGCTATGCTTAGGTATAATCATTTTTATCTTTTCTGCTGCATGAGGTTTCTTCACTTAAAAGATTTTGCAAAATGCCTCTAAAAACGTTTAAGCAGTTAAAAACAAAGTATTTTAACAAAAGCTTTCTTAAACAAGTTTTTAACTGATATAATTTCGAAATAACTGGTTGTCTTCATTAAAGAAAGTTTTGAAAACCTTCTGTCAGTGTTTTAACTAATAAAGCTTCGAAATAACTGATTAAAAACACTTAAAATGTTAAGAGAAGTGTTTTTACAGTATTTTAATCAATACAACTTGGTTTTAATCGATTAAATCCGCTTAGTGTTCAGGATGATCGATCAGAATGCAATTATGACCGATCAGAATCAGATATGATCGATCAGAATTGAGTTATGACCGATCAGAGCTTTTTCAATCGATTAAAACAACTTAAAAAATTTCTACACAGAGTTTTAATCGATTAAAACTTATTTTTATCAGTTAAAATCACTTGGAAAATTTTACAATAAAGTTTTGCAGTATATTAATCGATTAAAACGCGAAACAATCGATTAAATCAAATTAGAAGATTTTTTGTAAAGAGTTTTAATTGATATAAACGTTGTCGTATCGGTTAAAACAAATCTATTAAAGAATCAAGAACGTTTTAATGGATTAAAAGAAGTTTTAACAGATTAAAACTACACTTTTAACAGATTAAAAGATTATTTTAACAGATTGATTAAAACCAGCTAGTTTTGAAAATCTTCTATAAAAACAGTTTGGCTTGAACATTTTAAACACACATTGAACATCAATCTTTAGCAATCAAGCAAGCAAACTTTAGCACTCTTTCAAGAAAGATTCGCGCCAGTTTTTGTGAAGTTCTTTGAAATTCTTTCTTGAGGCAAATTGCTTTCTTTTGGAAAAGAAACTCTTACTCGCAGAATTGCATAAAACTGGTTTGAGCATTCTAGTTTCTTCTTTTCATTTCTTTACATTCTTTTTGTATTGTTTGGTGCCTGGAATTGTGGGCACTTGGTTTCTCTCTAGCTGGAATTTGGTTGTAGAGGTTGTCAAGAACTGGAATTTGGTTCTTGGTGAAAGGTTAGGTGCGAGAACTGGAATTGTGGTTCTTGTGGTAGATTAAGTGTAAGATTGTAATCAGTAAAACATTTAATCTAGTGGAACCCAACTGGAATTTGGTCGGAGACTGGACGTAGCCCTGGTATTGGGTGAACCAAGTATAAACACCTAGTGATATCTTTCTAAACCTTTCTCCTCTTTTAATTTCGTTGTTGTGTTTATTATTGCTTGATTGCTTTGTGATTCAAGAACAGATCCGAAATCTTATTTTTACAAATAGATAATCTGTTAATTGCAAAAATCTTTCAAAGATAAATTCACCCCCCTCTTGATCTAAAACTACTTTTCTAACAATTGGCATCGGAGCGAGGTGCTTGAAAGTTATTCAAGTTCTTCGATCCATGGTCGAAAATAGATTACCGTTTTTCGAGGGAGCTTCTATTAACGGACCTCCACTGTTTTGTGGAACAGATTATCCTTTTTGGAAAATTAGGATGAAGATCTTTATTGAGTCTATTGATAGAAATGTTTGGGATGTAATTGCTAATGGCCCTTTAATTACGTAAAAAGAATGGTCCAGATCTAAATGATGAGGAAAAGAAAAAAGTTCAAAATGATTGCACTCGCTAAAAATATAATTACTTCGCACTTAACATGGATGAGTTTTTCGGGGTCTCCCAATGCAAATCGCCAAGGAGATGTGGGATGTTCTTGAGGTTACTCATGAAGGGACAACAGATGTAAAGAGAGCCGGAAAGCATACTCTCATAAGAGAATATGAGCTGTTCAAAATGCAAACTGGTGAAAGCATTGCGGATGTGCGAAGCGATTCACTCACATCATTAATCATCTAATGGGCCTAGGTAAAAGCTTTGATAAAGAAGAATTAAATATTAAAGTCTTGAAATGTCTTAACGAGGTCATGGCAACCAAAGGTCACAGACAATTTCGGAGTCAAAGGATTTGTCCGTCATGACAACGACTTCTTTGTTTGGCAAACTCGGAGAACATGAAATGGAAATTAACATATTTAATGAACAAGAAGTCTCTCGAGAAGAAAAGCGAAGTATAACACTCAAAGTTGAAGAAAGAAATCAAGAATCGGAGGAGGAAAGTGAGAATCTTGGACTGCTTGTCGGAAAATTCAACAAGTTTCTCAAGAAAAAGATTCAAGACAAGGAAAAACATAAAAGGTATGAGAAAAAACTGATTCTTCTAACTTTAAATGCTATGGTTGTGGTAAGCGGTGGCCATGTAAGAATGGAGTGCCCAGAAAAGAACAAATATAATGACAAGAAAGAAGAGAAAGTCAAAAGAAGAGCCTATGTAGCATGGGATGACAATGACACTTCTTCAACAGCACAATTCGACAATGAAGAAGCCAACCTCGTGTCTAATGGCAAATCAAAACCTTCAATCCAAGTAGTGTAAGTTCTAATTCTTCTTCAAATTTAGTGAATTATAATTCATTACAAGAAGCATTTAATGAAATGCATGAAGAGGCTAAGAAACTACAAAAAGAAAATGATAGGCTAAAAGGATTGAATAATTGGCTAGTAAATAAAGTAGACTCTCTTGAAAAGAAAATCCTTGAAGATGAAACTGATCGTGATTTCTTAAAATTAATTCATGATAATTCTGATTGTGCATGTAATGAACTCTGTAATAATTGTTCAGAATTACAAAAGAAAATTGATTTTTTATCACAAACCGTTTCAAGATTTACACAAGGTCAAGCTAATCTTGACGTTTTACTTGGGTCACAAAAACTAATTTTTGACAAATCTGGAATAGGATTTAAATCTAGAAAAACAAATGTAAATAAGAAACCATACTCTGTGATTAAATGTTTTTACTGCATGAAAAGAGGTCATTCAGTAAAATACTGTAGAATTAAAAAGTATGCTATTCCTAAAGGTAGAATGAAATGGATTCCAAAGTTAAAGTCATTTCAAATAACCTAAATTGGACCCAATAATTATAAAGGGTACCAGAAACATGTTAAATTTGTTTTGCAGGAACAAAATCTGGGAGTCCCTTGGTATTCAAAACAGCAAATCAGGTCCTGCTCTCATAAACTGATTATTTTGATTGATATAAAACAGTATTAATCGATTAAAATAACTTACAGAGGATATCAGAAAATTTGTCCGTACCATTTTAATCGATTGAAATGTGAATTAATCGATTAAAATGTTCTCAGGATTTGAGTTTAGTTGTTTTAATCGATTAAAAAGAAATTTATATCAATTAAAAACACTAAGATGTCAAATTTAATCGATTCTTTTTCGTTTTAATCGATTTAAATTTTGTTATCATTTTACTAATTTCATCTTGTACAAGACTAATCGATTCCTTTATGAATTAATCGATTATTTCACTGTAGCATTTTCAAACCTAGTATTAAAGATCAAATTAATAGGTTAATTAGTTGGTTAATCGACTAATTTGTTTCTGAAAATTAGTTTTATAACATCCAATTGAAAATTGGTAAGCAAATCAAAATCAAAATCCCAAGTTTTTATGGTAATCAAAATCTGCATAATACTTTTAAATATTCTTTGACCAAGTCAAACATCTTCCCAAGAACAATTTAGCTAATACACCCACTGTACAAGAATCTGTGCGTGTGTTCTCAGTCAAGGGGACATATGCAATTAAAGCTGATTTTGCAGGTTCTGTCTATAGTAAACTGCAATTCACGAAAATTGACATCCATGAATCTTCAGTTTGCTCTCTTGTAGCTCATTGTTCTCAGTCTTCTCTTCCTGGTTCAAAGTGCTTCTCCCTTCTTTCCTTGTACACACGTCTCAGAACCCCTTCTTTGAAAATACAACAAGATGCTGAGAAGATCTAAGTCAAGAAAGAAGCAAAAAGGGGAATCTTCCTCTGCTGCAAATCCCGGTGGCCATCTAGAAGCCTGGTTTGATGGAGATATAGGAAAGATGAACACCTTCATCTCTGAGTTTAGTCAGAAACAAATTGTTATTCCAAAATTTATCAAATTTAGGTGGCTGGAAGAAGAAGGTTTTACTAGATTGAGAAGAAAGTTAAAAAGCCAAAAGCTGAAAACCTTCATGGAGTTTACTGGAAACATTCGACCAGATTTGGTTCGGGTGTTTTACTCCAACTTAACAGTAAATGGGTCTACAATCAGATCTCAGGTAAAGGGAGTAAATATGGAAATTACTCCTGCTGTTTGGGAGAAAATTGCTAGCCTTAAGGATAGAGGTGTCAAAGTTTCAAGGGGGAATATTTATGAGATTCCTAAGTTCAACAAGATTCAGTTTTTCCGGTCTTGCCTTAAGGATCCAAATGATTCGGTAAGAATTCTAAATGCCGGAAAACTTGCACTTGAACATAGATTACTTTCTTTTATTGTGGCATGGATGCTTACTCCAAGAGGGAGTAATCATGCTATTCTTAATGAGGGAGATCTTGCCCTCATGTATTGCATTTTTAACAATGTTCGGGTAAACTGGGTGTATGTGATCAAAAATCACATGTTGAAAGCTAAAAGGTTGGCAGATTTCAAATTGCCATATGCTATGTTAATCAATAATTTCTTTAGATATTTTGAAGTTGATCTTTTTGGGGAGAGCATAGAAACCCCCAAGGCATCAAATGAAATTGACGACTCCACCCTAAGAAAAATGGGATATATAAAAGTTGATGATGAATGGATCTCCAAAATTGATGCTGGGATGTCTGAGGGTGAGGAAGAAGATGAAGATGAAAATGAACAAGGCCAAATTCCTCCCTCTCCAGACTGCCGCAGAGGTTCCCGAGTCAACCAAGTGGTCAAGACTCATACGAAAATATGGAAATTATTCCTTACATGGAGCAGCTCGACCGTGGGACTCCTTTATCTCGGCTTGAAAGAACAATGCTTTCTCAAATGGTCAGTCGTGCAGGAAAATCGGAGAAAGCATATGCGGATGACATTCCAACACTTCCAAGCAAACAAACAATCAATTCGCATCCCTTGAAAACCAAATTGCCGATATCTACACCAAGTCTGGAAGATATGCAAGCTGAACCAAGGAAACTGGGATGATTGATTTTATGGATTAAAAGGGTCCCTTCTTATCTTTCTTTTATTTCTTATTTTGATGCTAATTTCAATTTCTGGTCTGTAATATTTACTGGTTGTATACCAGGTACAATATTTTTAGCTTTGGTTAATATAATGTACGTTTTAAATCGAATCAAACTAGCCTAGATAGAATTTAACATAGATCCCTGATATTTTTAGTCGATACTGAATGAACTTAATCGATTAAATCGATTAAAGGAAACACTTTCACAACAAAATAATCGATTAAACTCGCAGTATCAATCGATTAAAATCTATATAAACCAGTTTACATCAGCTTAAATTAGCTAAATAAGATTTTATTCTAATTTTGATGGATCTATTGGTTAAAATTTAATCGATGTAGTTGATATTATTGTAAAGCATCTTTCTAAATGATCGGTTTTTCAAAACTTACACTGGATTAGGCATGATAAATTCGCATAAAACATTACTTAGTTTGCAAAACTGGTTGTTTTAATCAATAAAAAATCTTTTAAATCGATTAAAAGAATTTATACAACATTTTTTCTTTACTGTTTTAATCGATTAAATATAGAATTAATCGATTAAATGCACTTATGTTTCATACTTTCGAAGTCCTTCACTGTTTTAATCGATTAAACCTTTATTTCAATTGATTAAAACCATTAACAAAGAACTTTTTAATCGATTTTGTCCTGTTTTTAATCAATTTTTATTCTGGAAAGAAAAAATTAAAGGCTTTAGTTAATGGTTGTTCTTATAACATACTACTAAAGCGTGATTCCCTTATCTTTACACGTGTTAATTGTATTCATTACAAACGTGTTAATGAAGATAAGTTTGAATCAACTTTGATTGATCTTTACATGAGTAAGATATCGTATTCATTTTTTCTTAATTTTCAAAATCTCAAACTTATTACATACATTTGCATTATTTCTCTTATGTTCCCTATTTTTTTTTTATGAAGTCAAAAGGGGGAGAATAGTAATAGTTGCTTTAGTTGCTTAACTTTTGATAAAAAAATAATTCAGGAAGCAACAATTTAGGGGGAGAAATAGGAAAATAATTCATTTCTTTATTACTCACTAATCTGTTTTATCAAGTGACTTCTTTTGCAGAGTTATTTTTCAAAGTGGTGTTTGTCTTCATCAAATAGGGGGAGACTGAAAGTGATGAAGATACTCTGGAAAAGATCCTGTTGATTTGATGAAGTCAAAGATAAAGCCAAAGTCAACTTTGTAGCGGTCAACAGTCACTTAGATAAAAGAATAGAGGGATTAGTGTGTCCGCAGCTATGCTTAGGTATAATAATTTTTATCTTTTCTGCTGCATGAGGTTTCTTCACTTAAAAGATTTTGCAAAATGCCTCTAAAAACGTTTAAGCAGTTAAAAACAAAGTATTTTAACAAAAGCTTTCTTAAACAAGTTTTTAACTGATATAATTTCGAAATAACCTGGTTGTTTTCATTAAAGAAAGTTTTGAAAACCTTCGTCGATGTTTTAACTCGATAAAGCTTCGAAATAACCGATTAAAAACACTTAAAATGTTAAGGGAAGTGTTTTTACAGTATTTTAATCGATACAACTTGGTTTTAATCGATTAAATCCACTTAGTGTTCAGGATGATCGATTAGAATGCAATTATGACTGATCAAAATCAGATATGATCGATCAGAATTGAGTTATGACCGATCAGAGCTTTTTCAATCGATTAAAACACGTTTCAATCGATTAAAACAACTTAGAAAATTTCTACACAGAGTTTTTATCGATTAAAACTTATTTTTATCAGTTAAAATCACTTGGAAAATTTTACAATAAAGTTTTGCAGTATATTAATCGATTGAAACGCGAAACAATCGATTAAATCAAATTAGAAGATTTTTTGTAAAGAGTTTTAATTGATATAAACGTTGTCGTATCAGTTAAAACAAATCTGTTAAAGAATCAAGAACGTTTTAATGGATTAAAAGAAGTTTTAACAGATTAAAACTACACTTTTAACAGATTAAAAGATTATTTTAACAGATTGATTAAAACCAGCAGTTTTGAAAATCTTCTATAAAAACAGTTTGGCTTGAACATTTTAAACACACATTGAACATCAATCTTTAGCAATCAAGAAAGTAAACTTTAGCACTCTTTCAAGAAAGATTCGCGCCAGTTTTTGTGAAGTTCTTTGAAATTCTTTCTTGAGGCAAATTGCTTTCTTTTGGAGAAGAAACTCTTACTGCAGAATTGCATAAAATTGGTTTGAGCATTCTAGTTTCTTCTTTTCATTTCTTTACATTCTTTTTGTATTGTTTGGTGCCTGGAATTGTGGGCACTGGTTTCTCTGCAGCTGGAATTTGGTTGTAGAGGTTTTCAAGAACTGGAATTTGGTTCTTGGTGAAAGGTTAGGTGCAGGAACTGGAATTGTGGTTCTTGTGGTAGATTAAGTGTAAAATTGTAATCTGTAAAACATTTAATCTAGTGGAACCCAGCTGGAATTTGGCTGGAGACTGGACGTAGCCCTGGTATTGGGTGAACCAGTATAAACACCGGTGATATCTTTCTAAACCTTTCTCCTCTTTTAATTCTGGTGCTGCATTTATTATTGATTGATTGCTTTGTGATTGAAGAACACATCTAAAATCTTATTTTTACAAATAGATAATCTGTTAATTGCGAAAATCTTTCAAAGATCAATTCACCCCCCCTCTTGATCTAAAACTACTTTTCTAACACTAGTTAGAGGGGATAACTTTTGCGAAAGGTGAATTTGATAACAAAGAATTTATGAAAAGTCACCTTTATTGATTCTTTGTCATGTCTCAAACAGAATTACAATAGTGTATTTATACACAGTTTCAGGATCTTCCCAAAATTAATTAATAATTTCCCAAGATATTACTAATATCAAAATGTTCTTAAAAACTCCTAATTATCTTCTAATTATCTTTTTATTCCAATAAACTCTTAAAATTAATTATCTTATTTAATCTTATTCCAATAAACTCCTAATTAAATCTTTGTAACAAAAATTGAGATCGGCTTGACGGATCTCCCGACCTCCCGACTTGTTGTCTTCAAAAAAACTTCTCGAGCTCCTAACTTAGTTGACTTGTCATCTTCCTGAGCACCCCGAGTTCTTTCCATCCTTCATTCTGATGAAGCTTATGGGAAGAATCTTGAAAAGACCTTCAAAGACTTTCTAGATGATTTGATGAAATTAAAAGAAGATATTGTGTTGCTATAGTTCATTAGTGTGTCTGCATATATAGGTATAAACATATATCCTTTCCTCAAGCTTGAGTTTCTCCCTTTTTCAACTATAAGTGTCTCAATAATTTTCAATCTGTTAAAAATTATTTTAATCTGTTAATATGTTCTGTTGGAAAGGCAAGGATATGATGACTAAAGATTTTGATGATGATTCAAGAACAAAGGACTTCAAGATTAGAAGACTTATATTCATTTGAAATTACTTACTTGTAATAACTCTATTTATCATTTTGAGTGTGTAAAACAGAGTCCATGATATTCAACACTTAGTTTGTCCATAAAAGCTTCATTCTTATCAAGGTCGCACTAGAATAATTGATTATTGCTGATGATAATCGATTATCCTATTTAAACTTCAAGTTTTCTGAAAGTGGCTTTGGAATAATCAATTATTGTTGATGATAATCGATTATCCTGTGTAAACCTATATTTGGGTCTGTGATAATCGATTGTCACTTATGATAATTGATTATTTGTGTTAGTTATGATTTTGAATTTCAAATTTCAGACCTATTTTCGAAAACCCTAAAATCTCTATTTAAGGAACTCTCAGGCTCTCTGTAATTGAAAACCTTTTTCATACTAAAGTTTATAGTTGTGATTGTTGAGAGAACTTTGAGTAAGGAAGAAAAAGGGGCTTTGGTAACCTAGTGTGGGCTAGAAGCGATAAGAATCACTGAGTGGGTTTCTTAGTGGATTGTGTGTTGTGCCGTCTCTAGGAACCAATTCCCCCCCCTCTTGGTTTTTGTCCTACACGCAAACATTCCGTTGTGCAATACCAACAAGTGGTATCATAGATTGCTTTGATAGTTTTTCAAATTTTCAAAAATGGCTGGACAAAATCAAACTTTTGCTGAGGGTGCTTCTATTAACAGACCCCCACTTTTTGCTGGTCAAAATTATCCTTTCTGGAAAGTTAGGATGCAAATAGTTTTGGAGTCTGTTTACAAGGGTGTTTGGGATGCTGTTGTAAATGGTCATTTTCTTAAAATGACTGTAAATGAAGTAGAGGAACCAAATCCGTTTTCTAGATGGACTGTTGAAGAAAATAGAAAGGCTCAATATGATGTTAGGGCTAGAAACATTATTTCATCTGCTTTAACTCTTGATGAATTTTACAGAATCTTAGTCTGTA
Source organism: Sphenostylis stenocarpa (assembly GCA_963425845.1). Classification (NCBI taxonomy): domain Eukaryota; kingdom Viridiplantae; phylum Streptophyta; class Magnoliopsida; order Fabales; family Fabaceae; genus Sphenostylis; species Sphenostylis stenocarpa. The sequence goes on from OY731403.1 coordinate 46,050,922, forward strand.
AAAGTGCCCAGGAAATGTGGGAAATTCTAAGAGTGACACACAAAGGAATAGGGAGAAATAATTTTTGATGTCCAAAAGCATTTCACACACATTGTGAACCATCTCTCTGGACTTGGTAAGAATTTTGATACTGACGAATTAAATGTTAAAATTTTAAAATATTTGGATAGGAAATGACAACCTAAGGTGACTATCATCATGGAGTCACAAAATCTTGCAACTATGACTATGGCGACTCTCTAGAAAATTGAGAGAGCACGAGCTTGAATTAGAAAGGCTAAATGATGAGGAAGGCTAACATCTAGCCTTCAAAACTAAGATTTCTAAAAACAAGAAAAAGAAGGAAGAAGAAAGTACCGATGGTGAAGAAGATGAAAACTTGAGTCTCATGATAAAAAAATTCACTAAGTTCATGAAAGCCAAAGGGAGGCAATCATTCAAAGGTAAGAAGAATGAGAAAGAAGGATCTTCTTTAAATTTCAAATGTTATGGTTGTGGTGAAATAGGGTATGTGAAATTCGACTGTCCCAACAACAAAAGAAGTGATGATTCAAAAGGGAGAAAATCCTTAAAAAATAAAGCTTACATTGTGTGGGAGGAGAGTGACTCTAGTTCAAAGTCAAGTGATTCTGAAGTTGAAGCAAATCTTTGCTTAATGGCAAATGGCAATGTATCTTCCGACTATGAGGTAAGTTATTCAGATTGTTCTTCAAGTGATGATGAAAATGATTATGACGCTTTGCATAATCCATATCAAGAGTTGTTTACTGTTTTTAAGGACTTGAAATCTGAATATAAAACCTTGAAAAAGAGTTTAAATAAATCAGAAAAGGAAGTGGAAGTTTTAAAAACGAAAATTGCATCTTTTGAAGAAAAAGAAGTAGAACCAATTGCATGTGCATCTTGTAAGAGCTATGAATTTGATATTTGCATACTTGAGCACATGTTAGATAATTCTATGAAAGATATGTGTGATTGTATAAAAGATGAAAATCAAAAGTCTGTAAAAACTTAAGGTAAGAGTCATGTTCCTTTGAAAAGAACTAAAAACCAAAGAACTCGCAAAGTATTGGTTGTAAAAGGAATTATACCTCCTCAAAGTAGAAATAAATCCTTTTCAAAATTTAAATCCCCAAATGCATGTTTTATTGTGCAAAACAAGGGCATACTTTAAATAAGTGTAAGATAAAACATTTTGGTGTTCCTAAAGGAAAATATATTTGGGTGCCTATAGTTAAATGATTTGTTTGTCTCTAACCCCAAGGACCCAAAATTTATGGGGACCTAAGATCTTGTGTTCTTATTTTGTAGGTATATGCTAAATCTAAGAAGTCTATGTGGTACCTTGATAGTGGATGTTCAAGACACATGACTAGGGATAAAAATAAATTTACAAGTTTCATTAAGAAAGAACAAGGATATGTAACCTATGGAGACAACAACAAAGGTAAAATCCTTGGTACTGGAAACATTGGTGGTGCAAACACTTTGGAGATAAAGGATGTGCTCCTTGTTGATGGACTAAAGCACAATCTTCTAAGTATAAGCCAACTTTTTGATAAAGGTCTTAAGGTAATTTTTGAAAGTAATTTTTGTACCATACATTTTAAAGATTCTAAGGAAGTTGCATTAAAAGGTATTAGGCATAACAATATCTACTTGATTGACTTGGATTGTGCATCTGATGTTGATATTACATGCTTAGTTGTTAAAGAAGAAAACCCATGGTTATGGCATAAAAGAGCTGCTCATATTCACATGCATCAATTAAACAAACTAATATCTAAAAACTTATTTGTTGGATTGCCTAAGTTATAATTTGAAAAAGATAAATTATGTGATGCATGTCGAAAAGGTAAACAAGTAAAATCATCTTTTAAAACTAAGAACATAATTTCCATAATAAAGCTTCTAGAACTTTTACACTTAGATTTATTTGGACCATCTAGAATCAAAAGTTTTGATGGAAATTACTATGCTCTTGTAACTGTTGATGATTTCTCTAGATTTACTTGGACATTTTTCTTAACTTTGAAAAGTGAAGCTTTTAAGACATTTAGAAAGTCTGCCAAACAAATTCAAAATGAAAAGGAATTAAGAATTAAAGTGTTAAGAAGTGACCATGGTGGACAATTTCAAAATGATTCATTTGAAAATTATTGTGAAGAGAATGGTATTTTACATAATTTTTCTGCACCTAGAACCCCCCCCCCCCCCCCAACAAAATGGTGTAGTTGAAAGGAAAAATAGATCACTAGAGGAATTAGCTAGAACTATGTTGAATGAATCCAAAGTTCCTAAATACTTTTGAGCTGATGTTGTAAGTATTGCTTGCTATGTTTTAAATAGAATGCTCATTAGACCTATCTTGAAAATGACTCCTTATGAGCTATTTAAATGAAGAAAACTAAATGTAGCTCATTTGAAAATCTTTGGTTGTAAATGTTTTGTATGAAATAATAGAAGAACTTTGAATATTGAAGAATCTATGCATGTTACATTTGATGAAGTTGTAGACCTTGAGGGAAATCCTCTTGAGTCAAGTAAAGAGATTGCAGGTGATGATGAATACATAAGAGAAGCTCTAGAAGAAATGTACCTAAATGAAAATGAATCATCACAACCAACGAAATTGGCAAAAGAGTGGCAATCACCAAGAGGACTTTCAATTTATAATATAATTGGTGACATCTCAAAAGGGGTAAGTACTAGAAATATGACAAATTTATGTATGTCTGTAGCTTTTGTTTCACAAATTGAACCTAAAAATGTTGAGGAAGCACTTAAAGATTATCAATGGTGCATTGCAATGCAAGAAGAACTAAATCAATTTGAAAGAAATCAAGTCTGGGAATTAATTCCAAGAGAAGAATCCCATCAAGTAGTTGGAACGAAATGGGTATTTAGAAACAAGCTTGATGAAGATGGGAACATAACAAAGAATAAAGCTAGACTTGTGGCAAAGGGGTACTGTCAAGAGGAAGATATTGATCATGATGAAACTTATGCTCTTGTTGCTAGGTTAGAGGCTATACGCCTACTTCTTGCATTTTCCTCAATGATGAAATTCAAATTGTATCAAATGAATGTTAAAAGTTCTTTTCTAAATGGTTTTATTAAAGAAGATGTGTATGTAGAACAACCTCCAGGATTTGAAGATTTTAAATACCTTGACCACATCTTTAAATTAAAGAAAGCACTTTATGGATTAAAACAAGCTCCAAGATCATGGTATGAAAGACTAAGCAATTTTATAATATCAAATGACTTTTCTAGAGGGCAAATTGATTGTACTTTGTTTATTAAGAAAGTAGGAGAACATATTCTGCTAGTACAAGTGTATGTTGATGATATTATTTTTGGATCAACTGATAACTCTTTATGTGAAGGATTTGCGAGTATAATGCAGGGTAAATTTGAAATGTCCATGATAGGAGAATTAACCTTCTTCCTTGGACTTCAAATTAATCAATTAAAGAATGGCACTTTTGTGTCTCAAACTAAATACTGCAAAGAAATTCTCAAGAAATTTGGAATGGATACTGCCAAAGAAGCACACACTCCAATGGGAACGTCCTATTATCTGGATAAGGACGAATCAAGTTTGGAAATAAATCAATCAATGTATAAAGGTATGATAGACTCTCTATTATAATTAACTGCAAATAGAGCTGATATTATGCAATTTGTTTGTGTGTGTGCTAGATTTCAAGCATGTCCAAAAGAATCTCATTTAACTGTAGTAAAAAGAATTTAAAAATATCTGAAAGGAACCACAGGATTTGCTTTATGGTATCCTTCTAGAGATTCACCTAGTTTAGTAGGATTTTCTGATGCAGACAATGGGGGCTGTAAAATAGATAGAAAAAGTACTAGTGGAACATGTCATTTATTAGGATCTTCCTTAGTATCTTGGAATTCTAAGAAACAAGTCTATGTTCACTTATCCACAACTGAGGTCGAATATATAGCGGCTGGAAATTGTTGTGCTCAAATTCTTTGGATGAAGCAACAACTAGAAGATTATAGTATTTTTCATAAAGACATTCCTTTGAAATGTGATAATACGAGTGCAATTAACCTTAATAAGAATCTTGTTATGCACTCTAGAACTAAGCATATTAAATTAGGCATCACTTTTTAAGAGATCATATTTCTAAGGGAAATTGTAAAATTGAATATATAGATACAAAACATCAATTAACAGACATATTTACAAAACCTCTCCCTAAGGATAGTTACTATGAGCTTAGAAGAGACTTAGGAATACTAGAAATAGCTTAAATATCTATCTTTGCATATATTGAGGGGGAGTTGATTATTTTTTTTTTGCATATATTAAGGGGGAGCTTATATTCTTTTTGTTTATGATAAAAAAAGGGGAGAATACATTTAAAAGCCTAGTATGTTTAATATTTTTTTTCTATGAGAGTTGTGATAGAAAACATGTTAATACAAAGAGGCTTTAAAGCAAATTTTGATCACCATCAAAAAGGGGGAGATTGTTGAAAACGCAAGGATATGATGATTCAAGAACACAGGACTTCAAGATTAGAAGACTTATATTCATTTGAAATTACTTGTAATAACTCTGTTTTATCATTTTGAGTCTGTAAAAATATAGTCCATGATAGCTAGCACTTAGTCTGTCCATAAAAGCTTCATTCTTATCAAGGTCGCACTAGAATAATCGATTATTGCTAATGATAATCGATTATTACTGATGATAATCGATTATCCTGTTTAAACTTCAAGTTTTCTGAAAGTGGCTCTGGAATAATTAATTATTGCTGATGATAATCGATTATCCTAGACAAAATAATCGATTATTGTTGATGATAATCAATTATCCTGTGTAAAAATGGTTTTCCTATATTTGGCTCTGTGATAATCGATTATCACTTATGATAATCGATTATTTGTGTCAGTTATGATTTTGAATTTCAAATTTTAGACCTATTTTCGAAAACCCTAATTTCAAAACCCTAAAATCTCTATTTAAGGAACTCTCAGGCTCTCTGTAATTGACAACCTTTTTCATACTAAAGTTTATAGTTGTGATTGCTGAGAGAAATTTGAGTAAGGAAGAAAAAGGGGCTTTTGTAACCTAGTGTGGGCTAGAAGCGATAAGAATCACTAAGTGGGTTTCTTGGTGGATTGTGTGTTGTGCCGTCTCAAGGAAAAGCTTTCTTCATCCTTTGTTGCTTTAAATGAGGTGTTCATCTCTTATGTGACTCAAGAGAGGTGTTTTCTAATCCTTATTACTTGTAATTTGTAATCTGTTTGAACGATTATTTTAATGACTGAGTTAATCCTCTTTTAGAGTGATTAACAACTGAACGTAGGGTCTTTTGATCTGAACCAGTATAAATTACTTGTGTAATCTTCTTCCCTTATCTCTTCACATTTCAAGTGCTTTATTGTATTAACGTTTAATCGGTAAAATCTTGTGAACATTTTTTAAAAGGGAAATTTTTTTAAGAAACCAATTCACCCCCCTATTGATTTTTTTCCTACACACAAACATTCTGATGCGCGATACCAACATGTTCTTCAACAAGGTTTTTTGTTGGAATCGCGCAGTGGAATGTTTGCATTTACAGACAAAAACCAAGAGGGGGGGTGAATTGGTTTCTTAAACAAAAATTAGGGTTTTAAATTTTTTCCCAAATTTCACCGATTAAAATGCTGTGTAAAGTAAATAGAGAAGGGATAGAAGATTACACAGTCGATTTATACTGGTTCGGATCAAAAGACCCTACGTCTAGTTGCTAATCACTCAAAAAGACGATTAATGTTGTCACTATAATCACAGTCTTACAAACAGATTACAAATGAAAAGATAAGGTAAAGAAAACACCTCTCTTCAGTCACACAAGAGATGAACATCTCCTTTGAATCCACAAAGGATGAAGAATAACTTTCCCTAGAGACGACACAACACACAATCCACCAAGAAACCCACTCAGTGATTCTTATCGCTTCTAGCCCACACTAGGTTTCAAAAGCCCATTTTTCTTCCCTACAAACAGTTCTCTAGCAGTCACAACTCTTAACTTTTGTATGAAAAAGGTTGTTCAATTTGTAGAGAGCCTTAGAGAACCTTAAGTAGAGAGATTAGGGTTTGGGAATTGGGGATTTTCGAAACTTGGTCCAATTTTGAATTTCAAAACACATAACAGATCGAAATAATCGATTATCTTAAGTGTTAATCGATTATTCCAAAGCCATTTTCGCAGAGGACCAAAAACAAGGTCAGATAATCGATTAACAAGCCATTTAATTGATTAATAGCCCAATTAATTGATTAACAGGCCATTTAATCGATTATTCCAGTGAGCAAATACTGAAAATGGTTTTCTTTCTGTAATAATCGATTATCCTGTCAGTTAATCAATTATTCCAATGTATTTTTGATAAAAATGAGCTTTTAGAGTTTTTAAAGAGTGGTCTCTGTGTTGGCTATCTTGGACTCTAATATTACAGACTAAAAAACATAAAAACAGAGTTATTACATAAGATTACAAGTCTTCAAATCTCTATGTCCTTTGTTCTTGAATCATCATCAAAATCTTCAAGCTTCATATCCTTGTATGATCAACAATCTCTCCCTTTTTGATGATGATCAAAATTTTCTTTAAAGCCCTCTTTAATAACCTATTTTTATCTGTCACAGTTAAGAAAAACATTAAACATACCAGCACCATTAAAAATTATTAAATATAAGAGGCTTTAAATAATTTCTCCCCCTATTTTGATTATAATAAAAAAGAAATGAAAATCTCCCCCTCAACATATGCATAATAAAAATAAATAACTCCCCCACAAGCAATGCAAACATAGAGTTCTTATTAAATAAAATAGTACAGTACAAAATGCAAAGATTGATCGGTTAAGCAGATTTTTAGGCTATTTCTAATATTCCTAAGTCTCTTCTAAGTTCATAGAATCTATCCTTTGGAAGAGGTTTGGTAAATATATTTGCTAACTGATGTTTTGTGTCTATATACTCAATTTGACAATTTCCTTTGGATATATGATCTCTTAAAAAGTGATGCCTAATCTCAATATGTTTAGTTCTAGAATGAATAACAGGATTCTTTGTGAGATTGATAGCACTTGTATTATCACACATTAAAGGAATATTACTTAGAAAGATACTATAGTCTTCTAATTGTTGTTTCATCCATAAAATTTGAGCACAACAATTACCAGCTGCAATATATTCAGCTTCAGTAGTAGATAAAGCAACACATTCTTGTTTCTTAGAATGCCAAGACACTAAGGATGATCCTAACAAATGACATGTTCCACTAGTACTCTTTCTATCAATTTTACATCCACCATAATCAGCATCAGAATATCCTATTAAACTAGGAGAAGCTTCAGATGGATACCATAAACCAGTTCTTGTAGTTCCTTTTAAATATTTTAAAATTATTTTTACTGCAGTTAAATGAGATTCTTTTGGACATGCTTGAAATCTTGCACAGACACAAACAAAATGCATAATATCAGGTCTACTTGCAGTTAAGTATAATAGTGAACCTATCATACCTCTATACATAGATTGATTAATTTCCAAACTTGATTCATCCTTGTCTAAATAGCATGATGTTCCCATGGGTGTGTTAGCTTCCTTTGAAGTGTCCATTCCAAATTTATTGAGAATCTCTTTGCAGTATTTGGTTTGAGACACAAAAATTCCATCTTTAAGTTGTTTAATTTGAAGTCCAAGAAAGAATGTTAATTCTCCCATCATTGACATATCAAATTCACCCTGCATTATCTTAGCAAATTCTACACACAAGGAATTATCAGTTGATCCAAAAATGATATCATCAACATATACTTGAACTAATAAAATATGTTCTTTTACTTTCTTAATAAACAAGGTGGAATCAATTTTTCCTCTAGAAAAGTCATTTGAAATTAGAAAACTACTTAATCTTTCATACCAAGACCTAGGAGGTTGTTTCAAACCATATAAAGCTTTCTTTAATTTAAAAATATGATTGGGATATTTAAAATCTTCAAATCTAGGGGGTTATTCCACATATACTTCCTCTTTGATAAACCCATTCAAAAATGCACTTTTAACATCCATTTGATAAAGCTTAAATTTCATCAATGAGGCATAAGCAAGAAGTAGGTGTATAGCCTCTAACTTGGCAACAGGAGCATAAGTTTCATCATAATCAATATCTTCCTCTTGACAGTAACCTTTGGCAACAAGTCTGACTTTGTTCTTTGTTATATTTCCATCTTCATCAAGTTTGTTTCTAAATACCCATTTTTTTTCAATCACTTGATGAGATTCTTCTCTTGGAATTAATTCCCAAACTTGATTCCTTTCAAATTGATAAAGTTCTTCTTGCATTGCTATGCACCATTGGTCATCTTTAAGAGCTTCCTCAACACTTTTGGGTTCAATCTGTGAAACAAAAGCTATAGACATACATAAATTTTTCATATTTCTAGTTCTTACCCCTTTTGAGATATCACCAATTATATTGTCCATTGAAAGTCCTCTTGGTGATTGCCACTCTTTTGCTAATTCAGTTGGTTGAGGTGGCTCATTTTCATTCAAGTATATTTCTTCTAGAGCCTCTCTTATGTACTCATCATCACTTGCAAATTCGTTATTTGACTCAAGAGGATTTCCCTCAAGGTCTACAATTTCATCAAAGGTGACATGTACAGATTCTTCAACATTTAAAGTTCTTCTATTGAACACTCTATATGCTTTGCTTGTTAGTGAATAACCTAAGAAAATGCCCTCATCAGCTTTTGAGTCAAATTTTCCTAAGTTATCTTTTCCATTATTTAAAACAAAGCATTTACATCCAAATATTTCTAAATGAGCAACATTAGACTTTCTACCATTTAACAGTTCATAAGGAGTTGATTTTATAATTGGCCTAATAAGCATCCTATTCAATAGATAACATGCAGTACTTAAAGCATCAGCCCAAAAATACTTAGGAACATTTGATTCATTCAACATTGATCTAGCAAGTTCCTCTAGTGACCTATTTTTCCTTTCTACTACACCATTTTTTTGGGGAGTCCTAGGTGCAGAAAAATTATGCAAAATACCATTTTCCTCACAATAATTTTCAAACCATTCATTTTGAAACTCTCCACCATGGTCACTTCTTAACAACTTAATTCTTAAGTCTTTCTCATTTTGGATTTGCTTGGCAAACCTCCTAAAGACCTTAAAAGCTTCACTTTTTAATTTTAAGAAAAATGTCCAAGTATATCTAGAAAAATCATCAATAATTACAAGAGCATAATAATTTCCACCAAAACTTTTTATCCTAGATGGACCAAATAAATCTAAGTGTAATAGTTCTAAAGGTTTTTATGTGGAAATAAATTCTTAGATTTAAAGGATGATTTCACTTGTTTACCTTTTTGACATGCATCACATAATCTATCTTTTTCAAATTTTAACTTAGGCAAAACAACAACTAAGTCCTTTGATATTAGTTTGTTTAATTGATGCATGATTATATGATCCGCTCTCTTATGCCATAACCATGGATTTTCTTCCTTAGCAACTAAGCATGTTATACTAGTATTAGGTACACAATCCAAATCAATCAAATAGATATTATTATGCCTAATGCCTTTCAATGCTATATTTTCGGAATCATTTAAATGTATGGTACAAAATTTACTTTCAAAGATTACCTTGAATCCTTTGTCACAAAGTTGACTTATACTTAGGAGATTATGCTTTAGCCCATCAACAAGAAGCACATACTTTATCTCCAAAGTATTTGCACCGCCAATGTTTCTAATTCCAAGAATTTTTCCTTTGTTGTTGTCCCCATAGGTTACATATCCTTGTTCTTTAGATTTGAAACTCACAAATTTCGTTTTGTCTCCGATCATATGTTTTGAACATACACTATCAAGATACCACATAGACTTCTTGGATTTGGAAGTTTCCTACAAAACAAGAACATGATAATCTTAGGTCCCCATAACTTTTGGGTCCTTGGGGTTAGAGACAATCAAATCATTTAACTATAGGAACCCAAACATATTTTCCTTTAGGAACACCAAAATGCTTAATTCTACATCTATTTGAAGTATGACCATGTTTCATACAATAAAAACATGCATTAGATGTAATCTTTGAATATGACGCATTTTTAACTTTTGAAGTTTTAGTTCCTTTTTCAACCCATACTCTTCTATTTTTAATTTTATGTTTTTTCAATGGAACATGACAATTTTCTCTATTTTGAACAATAGCTTTATCCTTATAATTATCACTTATTTCCTTCTTAGCTTTATCAATCAAATGGCTAAGTATATCAATATCATATTCATACTCTTTACATGATGCACATGCTATATTTTTATTATCTTTTTCCTCTAAACATACAATTTTCGTTTTTAAGGATTTTACCTCTTTTTTGGATTTATTCAAACACTTTTTCAGAGATTTATATTCATTTTTCAAGTCTTTAAAAGCAGTAAACAATTCTCCATATGCATTTTGTAAAGCATCATAATCATTTTCATCATCACTTGAGGAACAGTCGGAATCACTAACCTCAAAGTTGGAAGAGATGTTGTCTTTTGTCATCAAGCAAATGTTTGCTTCAATTTCCGAATCACTTGACTTCGAACTTGAATCAATATCATCCCAAGCAATGTAGTCTTTCTTCTTGAAGAATTTCTTGCCTTTGTGATCTTCATTTTCTTATTTGGACATTCGGTTTTTACATGTCCTATTTCACCACAACCATAACATTTAATATTTAAGGAAGTACTTTCTCTTACCTTTCCCTTACCTTTGAAGGGTTGCTTCCCTTTAGCTTTCATGAACTTTTTAAATTTTTTTATCATGAGACTCAAATTTTTATCATCTTCATTCTCCGCGTCTTCTTCCTCCTTCTTGTTTTTACTCTTGGAAATTTCAGTTTTGAAGGCAAGGTTCCTCTTTTGATGTTGACCTTCTTCATCATTTAGCCTTCCAAGTTCAAGTTCATGCTCTCTCAACTTTCCAAAGAGCGCCGCCATAGACATTGTTGCAAGATTTTGTGACTCCATGATGGTCGTCACCTTAGGTTGTCATTTCCTATCCAAAGATTTAAGAATTTTTACATTTAACTCATCAATATAAAAAAATTTACCCAACGCGGTGAGATGATTCACAATATGTGTGAAACGCTTTTGAACGTCAAAAATTGGTACCTTCGTGAGTTCTTTCTTGCTCTTTTAACGTCATCGGTACCTTCGTGAGTTACTCTTAGCATTTCCCACATTTCTTGAGCACTCTTACAAACCGATATCCTGTAAAACTCATCAAGGGTTAAAGCAGATGAAATTATATTTCTAGCCCTAACATCATATTGGGCTTTTCTATTTTCTTCAGCTGACCATCTAGAAAATTGTTTTGGTACCTCTTCTCCATTTTCAGTAATTTTAGGAATAAAGGGACCGTTTAAAATTGCATCCCAAACACCTCTATCAACAGACTCCAAAAATATTTGCATTCTAACTTTCCAAAAAGGATAATTTTGCTCCGCAAAATGTGGGGGTCTATTGATAGAAGCACCCTTGGAAAACGTTTGATTTTTTTCGGTCATTTTCAAAAATTGAATGACTATCAAACCAGCTCTGATACCACTTGTTAGAATCGCGCAGCGGAATGTTTGCGTTTACGGACAAAAACCAAGAGGGGGGGTGAATTGGTTTCTTAAACAAAAAGTAGGGTTTTAAAATTTTTCCCAAATTTCACCGATTAAAATGCTGTGTAAAGTAAATAGAGAAGGGATAGAAGATTACACAGTCGATTTATACTGGTTCGGAACAAAAGACCCTACATCCAGTTGCTAATCACTCAAACAGAGGATTAACGTTGTAACTATAATCACAGTTTTACAAACAGATTACAAATGAAAAGATAAGGTAAAGGAAACACCTCTCTTGAATCACACAAGAGATGAACATCTCCTTTGAATCCACAAAGGATGAAGAACAGCTTTCCCTAGAGACGCCACAACACACAATCCACCAAGAAACCCACTCAGTGATCCTTATCCTAGACCACACTAGGTTTCAAAAACCCCTTTTTCTTCCCTAAAAACAGTTCTCTAACAGTCATAACTCTTAACTTTTGTATGAAAAAGGTTGTTCAATTTGTAGAGAGCCTTAGAGAACCTTAAGTAGAGAGATTAGGGTTTAGGAATTGGGGATTTTTCGAAATTGGATGAATTGGGAATAGGGTTTTCGAAACTTGGTCCAATTTTGAATTTCAAAACACATAACAGACTGAAATAATCGATTATCTTAAGTGTTAATCGATTATTCCAGAGCCATTTTCGCAGAGGAGCAAAAACAGGGCCAGATAATTGATTAACAGGCCATTTAATCGATTAACATGCCATTTAATCGATTATTCCAGTGAGCAAATATTGAAAATGGTTTTCTTTCTGTAATAATCGATTATCCTCTCAGTTAACCAATTATTCTAGTGTATTTTTTATAAAAATGAGTTTTTAGAGCTTTTAAAGAGTGGTCTATGTGCTGGCTATCTTGGACTCTAATATTACAGACTCAAAAACATAAAAACAGAGTTATTACATAAGATTACAAGTCTTCAAATCTCTAAGTCCTTTGTTCTTGAATCATCATCAAAATCTTCAAGTTTCATATCCTTGTATGATTCCGCTGCACGATACCAACATGTTCTTCAACAAGGTTTTTAACTGATATATTTTCAAATTAATCGATTAAATTCACTTAAAATAGATAAAGAACTTTTTGAGTTGCAGTTTTAATTTATTAAGAAAGTTTTTAATTTGTTAAATCGTTCCTAACTTAGTTTTGAAAATTGTGGTTCACAAAATTAACTGATACATGACCATGTTATCGAGTAAAAACATCCGTGAAAAATATATAGAATTATTTTAATTAACTAAACCATGCTTATATTAGTTAAAACGTCTCTGGAAAATATCCAAAAAAAATTTAATCGATTAAACCAAGTTTTTATTCGTTAGAACATCTTAGGAAAAATTGACATAACCATTTTAATCGATTAAAATATTTTTTCATCAGTTAAATTCATTTAAACTTAGTTATTTTAATTGATTAAGTCACAAATTAACCGATTAATTCTATCAGTCACTTCAAAATTCCTTGATATAAGAGATTACCACCCGTACTTCAAAACAAATCTTTTGAGAAATCATTCAAGCAATCTTTTGAGATCTATTCCAAGAGAGAAACACACTTTATACTTTAGAATTCTTTTTGAAATCATTCTTGATGCTATTTGTCAATATTCTTGAAGAAACTCATTTTGTGAGTGGATTGTTGCTTCTACATTTTCACTTGACTATTATTGTTTCTTCAAGCATCTTGATCTTTCATTCTATTCTTTGTAATTTTGGTGTCTAGAATTATGGGCTCTGGTTTAAGCAATTGGAATTGTGGTTGTTGTTATAGGTTTAAGAACTTGGTTGTAGTTCTTGGTGTAGATTGATTATACTATTAATGTTTGTAATCAATTGAAATTTTGATTATTGGAAATCAACTGGAATTGGTTGAGAATTGGATGTAGCCTAGTGGATTGAGTGAACCAGTATAAATTTTGTTGTTCTTATTCTTCTTTCGTTACATTCTTTTATTCAAGATTGTTGCTCTTTGATTCAAAATAAGATTGATTTCATAAAACCTTTGAAATTGGTAATCTGTAATTAAAAGTTGCAAAAATATTTGATTAGATCAATTCACCCCCCCTCTTGATCTCAACCTGTATTTCTAACAATTGGTACTAGAGTTGGGTCAAAAGCTTTTTTTATAATGGCTAAAAATAAACTTCCATTTTCTAAAGGGGCGTCTATCAATAGACCTTTATTGTTTTGTTGTACAAATTATCAATTTTGGAATATTAGAATGAAAATATTTATTGAATAAATTGGTAGAAACATATGAAATTTCATTGAAATTAGTCCATTAGTTACTGATAAAGAATGGTTTGCATTAAGTGATGATGAAAAGAAAAATATTCAGCATGACTGTATTGTAAAAAAAAAATCATAACTTTTGCTCTCAATATGGATGAATTTTTCTAGGTTTCTTAATTCAAATCTGCTAAGGAAATGTGAGAAGTATTAAAGGTAACTCATGCAGGCACAATTAATGTTAAAAGAGCTAGAAAACACACCTTAATAAGAGAGTATGATTTGTTCAAGATGCAGCAAGGAGAAATCATTGCTGACATTCAGAAAAGATTTACCCACATCATCAATCATTTAATGGGTCTTGGTAAGGTGTTTGATAAAGAAGATTTGAATATCAAAGTGTTGAAATGTCTTGACAGATCTTGGCAACCCAAGGTCATGTCAATTTCAAAATCCAAAGACCTATCCACCATGACCACTAGTTCTCTGTTTTGTAAACTCAGGGAACATGAAATGGAAATTAACAGGTTCAATGAGCAAGAATCACAGAGAAGAAGTTCAAGAGCATAACTCTCAAAGCAAGTGAGAGAGATGAAGAATTTGAGAAAAAAAATGAAATTGAGAATTTTGGATCGTTTGTCAAAAAGTATAGCAGATTTCTCAAGAAAATAAAAAAGGATAAAATTGCGCAAAAGAGGTATGTAAAGAAATCATATTTAAATTCTTTTAATTACAAATGTTATGGATGTGGCAAACAGGGGCATGTAAGAATGGAGTGTCCAGAAAAGACAAATAATCAAGACAAGAACAATGACAAAGGTAAAAAGAGAGCCTACATTGCTTGGGATGATAATGATACTTCTTCAACTGAAAACTCAAAAGAATAAGAAGCCAATCTGTGCTTAATGGCTGGTCAATAATCTCCCATCAGTAGTGTAAGTTTTTCTTCTTCCAACAATTCTTTGAATTACAGTTCTCTACTAGAAGCTTTTAATGAAATGCATGAAGAAGCAAAGAGACTTGCTAGAGAAAATAATATACTAAAAGGAATGAATAATTGGTTGAAAAATAAAGTAAAAACTCTTTAAAATGAACTTTTTGAAGTTAAAACTAATTATGAAAATCTTGAAATGATTCACAATGATTTTGACTACATATGTAAGAAATTTGGTTTAGAAAAATCTTTTGAAAATTGTTCCAAGTTACAAAAGAAAAATGCCTATTTGATCAAAATTGTTTCAAAGTTTGCATAAGGAAAATCCAACCTTGATGCTTTGCTTGGGTCACAAAATTGTGTACTTGATCGACCTGGCATTAGTTTCACTCCTATTGTTGGTATGGAAACAAAGGCTTTTAAAAATGATTTCTCATAAAGTAAACTTACTGCTATAGCTTTTACCACATGTTTTTATTGCATGAAAAGGGGTCATACAGTTAAATTCTACAATATTAAGAACTATGCAGTTCTTAAAGGAAAATGAAATGGGTCCCTAAACTACTCTTGCAAATCAAATAACGTAGATGGACCCTATCATATTCAAAGGGGACCCTATCCTTGAACAACCATTGTCTAGTTTTATACATCTATGTTATTTGATTAATAGATTATAAATCTTTGATTAATCGGTTAAAACATCTTTTAATCTGTTAAAATGTTCTTGATCATTTTCCAGATTTATTTTAACTAATGCGATGACGTTTTAATCGATTAAAATAGTTATACAAAATTTCTTTAAGTTGTTTTAATCAATTGATTCGCATTTTTATCAATTAAAATTCTGCCAATTATTTTCACAAAACTTCCTGAGTGATTTTAACTGATAACAACAAGTTTTAATCGATTAATACTATTGACAAAAATTTCTTTAATTGTTTTAATCGATTAATTCGATATTTACATCGATTAAAATTCTGACAGAACATCTTTTAAAACATATCAAGTTATTTTAATCGATTATTTCGAGTTTGTATCGATTAAAATACGAACAAAACATCTTTCAAAACATTTTAAGTTATTTGAATCGATTGTTTCAAGTTTGTATCGATTAAAATACTGCCAAAACACTTTTCAAAACATCTTAAGTGATTTTAATCAATTATTTTGAATCTATATCAGTTAAAATACTGGCACAAGGTTTTCAAATACTCCTTTAATGAAAATAATCGATTATTTCGATAAGATATCAGTTAAAAACTTTGTGTTGAATGTTCTAAGCTATTTTAATTGATAAAGCTCTTTTAGTATCAGTTAAAACTATTTCTTAGGAACATTTTTAATCAATTACTTTGGTTTTTAACAGATTAAAACATCTTTAGAGGCATTTTCCAATTCTTTCAAATGATGAAACTTCATGCAGCAGAGCGATATGAATGAATACCTATTAATATTGATGATGACTCACTAAATACTCTACCCTTAAACCCAAGTAGCCTTTGACTTCATCAAATCCACAAGATCTTCATTCTATCATAAAGTTCAATAAGATCTTCATCACTTTCAGTCTCCCCCTATTTGATGAAGACAAACACCTCTTTTTAAGGATCTTGATTCTGTAAAAAAGAAATACTTGAATACACAAATTAGTGAGCATTCAATATTAATTTCTCCCCCTTTGACTTCATCAAAATTAAGGAAATAATGTATATAACAAACATATGCATAATATCTTAAGATTTTAAAGTGCATCCAGAAAATGACGAACACCAAAACCAGAGAAGAAATTATAAATTCAGAGAAAGATAAGATATGTTATTTTTTCAAGAAAAAGTAAAGTTGATTCAATCTTATCTTCATTAACACGTTTTTGATGAACGCAATAGATACATGTAAAGATAAGGGAACCTTTCCTTAGTAGCATGTTACAGGAACAAGCATTAACTAAAGTCTTTACTTTGAATCTCATAATAATAATAATCAATTAAAAACATAGCAGAATCAATTAAAATTGAACTTTTAAATGATTTTAATTGATACAAATTATGTTTTAATCTATTAAAATAAGAAAGACATATGTACTCTGAATATCGGAGATAATTTAATCGATTAAATCAAGATAGTTTCATTATGGATAGTACGAATAGTTTCAATATCGGAGAAAGACATCAGTACGAATAGTTTCATTATAAATGAAATTAATCGACTAAAGATAGTTTATATCAATTAAAATATTTAGAAATGAGAATTTATGTAATGTTTGATGCATCTAGAATCCTTAATTCAGTTCTGATCTTATTAAAACTATCTCTAGCTAGAGGTTTTATGAAAATGTCAGCTAATTATTTTTCGGTTTCAATGAAAAATATTTCACAATCCCTTTTGAAACATGATCTCTAATGAAATGATGTCTAATTTCAATGTGTTTTGTTCTAGAATGCTGGATTGGATTCTTTGTTAATATGATAGCACTGGTATTATCACATAGAAGAGGAATTTTATTTAAAATTAAACCATTGTCCTCAAGTTGTTGTTTAAGCCATAATGATTGAGCACAACAACTTCCAGTAGCAATGTACTCGGCCTCAGTAGTGGAAAGAGAAACACATGATTGTTTTTTGCTATGTCATGAAATTAGGCTGCTTCCAAGAAGATGACAGGTGTCACTTGTGCTTTTTCTGTCAAGCTTACATCCTGCAAAGTCTGAGTTAGAGTATCCAATTTGATTTTGTTTAGACTCACCAGGATACCATAGTCCAACATTCAAAGTTCCTTTAAGATATTTGAGAATCCTTTTTGTAGCAGAGAAATGGGATTCTTTTGGTGTAGACTGGAACCTAGCACACATACAAACACTAAACATAATGTCAAGTCTGCTTCCTATAAGATATAATAAGGAACCAATAAGCCCTCTATATTTTGTTTGATCTATTAGAAATGTAGGCTGAGATCAAGAGGGGGGTGAATTGATCTTTGAAAGATTTTCGCAATTTACAGATTATATATTTCAAAGATTAAGAAATCTGACCAGTTCTTGAATCACACACAGCAAGCAATCAAAATAAATGCAGTCATAGAGTTAAAGGAGAGAAAGGTTTAGAAAGATACAACCAAGATTTATACTGGTTCACCCAATCCCAGGGCTACGTCCAGTTTCCAGCCAAATTCCAGCTGGGTTCCACTAGATTGAACGTTTTACAAATTACAACTTTAATCTCACACTCAATCTACCACAAGAACCAAAATTCCAGTTCCTGCACCTAAACCTTCACCAAGAACCAAATTCCAGTTTTTGACCAACCCTGCAGCCAAATTCCAGCTACAGAAACCAGTGCCCACAATTCCAAGCACCCACAATACAGTAATGAAAGTAAAGAAACAAATAGAAGAAACTTAGAACACTCAAACCAGATTTATGCAGTTCTACAGTATGTGTTTCTTCTCCAAAAGAATGCAATTTTGCCTCAACAAAGAACTTCAATGAACTTCACAAAACTAGCGTGATTCTCTCTTGAAAGTAGCAGTTATGATTGCTTGATTGATTGCTAAAAGATATGTTTTACAAAGTTCAAGCAACTCTGTTTATATAGAAGATTTTCAAAACTGCTGGTTTATTTAATCTGTTAAAATAATCTCTTAATCTGTTAAAAGTCTTGTTTTAATCTGTTAAAACTTCTTTTAATTTGTTAAAAAGTTCTTGATTATTTTCCAGATTTGTTTTAACTGATACGACACCATTTATATCAATTAAAACTCTTTGTAAAAAATCTTCCAAACTATTTTAATCGATTGTTTCGTCTTTCAATCGATTAAAATACTGCAAAACATTCTTATAAACTTTTCTAAGTGATTTTAACTGATAACAATCTGTTTTAATCGATTAAAACACTTTGAAAAAAGTTCACTTAGTTATTTTAATCGATTGAAACGCATTTTAATCGATTATAATTCTGCCAAAAGATTTCATACAACTTTCTAAGTTATTTTAACTGATAGCAAGCATGTGTTTAATCGATTAAAACATTCTGGAAAAACCTCTTAGTTGTTTTAATCGATTATTTCGCATTTGTATCGATGAAAATACCTGACGAACAACTTTCAAAACACTCTAAGTTGTTTCAATCGATTATTTCGAGTTTGTATCGATTAAAATTCTGCAGAACACTTTTCAAAATATTCTAAGTCATTTTAATCGATTATATCAATTCTATATCAGTTTAAATACTGGCAGAAGGTTTTCAAAAATCCTTCTAATGAAAACAATCGATTATTTCGAAAACATATCAGTTAAAAACCTGTTACAAAAGTGTTAAGAACATTTTAGTTGATAAAGCTTATATGCTATTAGTTAAAATAGCTAATTAAAAACCTTTTAACAAAATACTTTGTTTTTAACCGTTTAAACATTTTTTAGAGGCAATTTGCAAAATCTTTTAAATGAAGAAACCTCATGCAGCAGAGAGATAAAAATGATTATACCTAAGCAGAGATGCAGACTCACTAATCCCTCTACTCTTTTATCTAAGTGACCTTTGACTGCCACAAAGTAGCCTTTGACTTCATCAAATCAACAAGATCTTTGCCAAAGTAATTCAATAAGATCTTCGTCACTTTCAGTCTCCCCCTATTTGATGAAGACAAACACCTCTTTGAATAATAACTCTGCAGAAGAAGTCACTTGAATATATAGATTAGTGAGTAATCAAAATACTAATCATTTGCCCATTTCTCCCCCTAAATTGCTACTCCCCCTAAATAAGGAAAATCAATTATAAAAGCAAAGCAATTATTTCTCCCCCTTTTGACTTCATCAAAAATAGGGAACAGAGGAACACAACAAAAACTATGCATGGTATGTATCAAATTTTAGATTTTGAAAACAGTACAAAAAAAATTTGGACAAGATACCTTACTCATGTAAAGACCAATCAAAGTTGATTCAAACTTATCTTCATTAACACGTTTGTAATGAATACAATTAACACGTGTAAAGATAAGGGAATCATGCTTTAGTAGCATGTTACAAGAACAACCATTAACTAAAGCCTTTAATTTTTCTTTCCAGAGTAATAATCGATTAAAAACAGGACAAAATCGATTAAAAAGTTCTTGTTAATGGTTTTAATCGATTAAAATAATGTTTTGATCGATTAAAACAGTGATGAAATTCGAAAGTTTGAAACATAAGTTGATTTAATCAATTAAATCGACATTTAATCGATTAAAACAGTAAGAAAAATGATGTATAAGTGCTTTTAATCGATTTAAAGCTTGTTTTTATCGATTAAAACAACCAGTTTTGAAAACTAAGTAATGTTTGATGCATCTATCATGCCTAATTCAATTCAAATTTTGTAAAAACGATCATTTAGGAAAATATTTTACGATAATATTAACTAGATTGATTAAGTTTTAACCAATAGATCCATCAAAATCAGAACACTATCTTATTTAGTTGATTTAACTTATGTAAACTAGTTTTAGTTGATACAAACACATGACATACATGTTTTAATCGATTAATACGCAAATTAATCGATTATTTTGATGTGAATTTCCTATGTAAGTGTTATTTTTAATTGATTTAATCGATTGAATCTATTTTGTATCAGCTAAAATTATCAGAGACTTATGTTTGATTCTATCTAGGCTCTCTTAATTCAACTTTAAAATCTACATCATATTTAGCAAAGTTAAAAAGATTGTTCCTGGTTTACAACTAGTTAATATTACAGACCAGAAATAGAAATTAGTAGTAAAAGAAATATGACATAAGAAAAAGATAAGAAGGGACCCTTTTTGTCCAAAAACTCAATCTTCCCAATTTCCTTGGTTGAGCTGCATATCTTCTAGTTTGGTGTAAATATCAGCAATCTGGTTTCCAAGGTTTGTGAACTGATTATTGGTTTGCTGGAAATGTTGATATGTCATTTGCATATGCTTTCTTTGGTTTTCCTGCATTGTGACCATTGAGAAAGCATGGACCTTTCAAATTGAGACAGAGGAGTCCCACGGTCAGGTTGTTCCAAGTAGGGAATTATCTCCATGTTCTCATATGATTCAGGAACCTCTGCAGCAGCTGGAGAGGAAGGAATTTGACTTTGCTCATCTTCTTTTCATCTTCTTCCCCATCTTCAGACATCCCAGCATCAACATTAGAAATCCATTCATCATCAATTTTGATATATCCCATTTTTCTCAAAGTGGAGTCATCAATTTCATTTGAAGCTTTAGGAGTTTCTATGCTTTCTCCTGTAAGATCAACTTCAAAATATCTAAAGAAATTGTTAATCAACATGGCATACGGCAGTTTGTAATCCGCCAACCTTTTTGCCTTCAACATGTGATCTTTAATCACATAAACCCAATTTACCCGAATATTATTAGAGATGCAGTACATGAGGGCAAGATCTCCCTCATTAAGTATAGCATGATTACTCCCTCTTGGAGTAAGCATCCATGCCACAATGAAAGCTAGCAGTCTATGTTCAAGTAAAAGTTTTCCAACATTTAAAATTCTTACCGAATCATTTGGATCCTTAAGGCAAGACCTGAAAAATTGTATTTTGTTGAAGTCTGGTATTTCAGGGATGTTCCCTCTGGATACTTTGACACCACTATCCCTGAGACCAGCGACTTGTTCCCAAACAGAAGGAGTAATTTCCATATTAACTCCCTTCACCTGAGATCTAATTGTTGAGCCATTCACTATTAAATTGGAGTAAAAGACTCGAACCAAATCAGGTTGAATATTCCCAGTAAATACCATGAAGGTTCTTAGTTTTTGACTTTTCAGTTTTCTTCTCAATCCAGTAAATCCTTCTTCATCAAGCCACTTGAATTTGATAAACTTTGGAATTACAATCTGCTTCTGACTGAACTCAGCAATGAAGGTGTTCATTCTTCCAATATCCACATCAAACCATGCTTCCAAATGACCACCAGGATTGGCAGTAGAGGAAGATTCTCCTTTATGCTTCTTTCTTGATTTTGATCTCCTAAGCATCTTGTTGTATAGTTTAGAGAGGGGTTTTGAAACGTGAGTACAAGAAAGAAGAGAGAAGGAATTTGAACGAGAAACTGAAGAATGAGAATAATGGACTTCAAGTGAGCAAAATGAAGAGTCACGGATGTCAAATTTTGTGAATTGCAGTCCAATTTGATAGAACCTGCAAAAAACAGCTTTAATTGCACATGTCCCCTTGACTGAAGGCAGAGGCGGAGGTTTCTGGACTATGGGTACATCAGCTAAAGTGTTCTTGGAAAGATGTTTGACTAGGTCAAAGAATATTTTAAATATATTATGCAGATTTTGATTAACACAAAACTTGGATTTTTGACTCTGATTTGCTGACCAAATTCCAATTGGATGTTGTAAAAATGATTTTCAGGAACAAATTAATCGATTAATCAACAAATTAACCTATTAATTTGATCTTTAATACTAGGTTTGAAAATGCAACAGTGAAATAATCGATTAATACATAAAAGAATCGATTAATTTTGTACTGGATTAAATTAATAAAATGATAACAGAATTTTAATCGATTAAAACGAAGAAGAATCGATTAAATTTGACCTTTTAGTGGTTTTAACTGATATAAATCCCTTTTAATCGATTAAAACAGCTAAACTAAAATTCCTGAGAGCATTTTAATCGATTAATTCGTATTTTAATCGATTAAAACTGTACGGAAAGCTTTTCTGGTATTCTCTGTAAGTGATTTTAATCGATTAAAACTGTTTTATATCAATTAAAACATTCAGTTTATGAAACCAGAACCGAATTTGCTGTTTTGAACACCAAGGGACTTCCAGATTTTGTTCCTACAAAACAAATTTAGCATATTTCTGGTACCCTTTTTTATAATCACTGGGTCCAATCAGGTTATTTGAAATGAATTTTTGGGAATCCACTTCATTCTACCTCTAGGAATAACATACTTCTTAATTCTACAATATTTCACAAAATGACCTTTTTTCATGCAGTAAAAACATTTAATCACAGATGATGAGTATGATTTCTTGTTTACATTTGTTTTTCTGAATTTCATGCTAGATGTAAATCCAATGCCAGATTTGTCAAAAATAAGTTTTTGTGACCCAAGAAGAACATCAAGATTAGCTTGACCTTGTGTAAACTTTGAAACAGTTTGTGATAAAAAAACAATCTTCTTTTGTAATTCTGAACAATTATTACATGGTTTATTACATACACAATTAGAATTATCATGGATTAATTTTAAAATGTCAAGATCAGTTTCATCTTTAAGAATTTTCTTTTCAAGAGAATCTACTCTATTTAGTAACCAATTATTCATGCCTTTTAGCCTATCATTTTCTTTTTGCAGTTTCTTAGTTTCTTCATGCATTTCATTAAATGCTTCTTGTAATGAATTATAATTCACCAAATTTGGAGAAGAGTTAGAACTTACACTGCTGGTTTGATGATTTTGATTTGCCATTAGACACAAGTTAGCTTCTTCATTATCTGAATTTTCTGTTGATGAAGTATCATTATCATCCCATGCTACATATGCTCTTCTTTTGACTTTTTCCTCTTTCTTATCATTGTATTTGTTCTTTTCTGGGCACTCCATTCTTACATGACCCTGCTTACCACAACCATAACATTTATAGTTAAAAGAATCATATTTCTTCTCATACCTTTTGTGTTTTTCTTTATCTTGAATCTTTTTCTTGAGAAATTTGTTGAACTTTCTAACAAGCAGTCCAAGATTTTCACTTTCCTCCTTTAATTCTTGACTTCTTTCTTCAACCTTGAGTGCTATACTTCTACCTTTTTTCTCAGAGACTTCTTGCTCATTGAATCTGTTAATTTCCATTTCATGTTCTCTGAGTTTGCCAAACAAGGAAGTTGTTGTCATGACAGATAAGTCTTTTGATTCTAAGATTGTTGTGACCTTAGGCTGCCATGACCTGTCAAGACATTTCAGAACTTTAATATTTAATTCTTCTTTATCAAAAGTTTTACCTAAGCCCATTAGATGATTGATGATATGAGTGAAGCGCTTTTGCACATCTGCAATACTTTCTCCAGTTTGCATTTTAAACAACTCATATTCTCTTATGAGAGTATGTTTTCTGGCTCTCTTTATATCAGTTGTTCCCTCATGAGTAACCTCAAGAACTTCCCACATTTCCTTGGCAGATTTGCATTGGGAGACCCTGAAAAACTCATTCATATTTAGTGCAGAAGTAATTATGTTTTTAGCAGTACAATCACTTTGAACTTTTTTCTTTTCTTCATCATTTAAACTAGACCATTCTTTTTCTGTAATTAATGGACCATTAGCAATTACATCCCAAACATTCCTATCAATAGATTCAATAAAGATCTTCATCCTAATCTTCCAAAATGGATAATCTGTTCCACAAAACAGTGGAGGTCTATTAATAGAAGCTCCCTCAGAAAAAGGTAATTTGTTTTCAGCCATTAAAGATTTGGACCGAAAGCCTTGAGTATTTTTCAAGACCCTTGCTCTTGATACCAATTGTTAGAAATGTAGGCTGAGATCAAGAGGGGGGTGAATTGATCTTTGAAAGATTTTCGCAATTTACAGATTATCTATTTCAAAGATTAAGAAATCTGACCAGTTCTTGAATCACACACAACAAGCAATCAAAATAAATGCAGTCACAGAATTAAAGGAGAGAAAGGTTTAGAAAGATACAACCAAGATTTATACTGGTTCACCCGATCCCAGGGCTACGTCCAGTTTCCAGCCAAATTCCAGTTGGGTTCCACTAGATTGAACGTTTTACAAATTACAACTTTAATGTCACACTCAATCTACCACAAGAACCAAAATTCCAGTTCCTGCACCTAAACCTTCACCAAGAACCAAATTCCAGTTCTTGACCAATCCTGCAGCCAAATTCCAGCTACAGAAACCAGTGCCCACAATTCCAGGCACCCACAATACAATAAAGAAAGTAAAGAAACAAATAGAAGAAACTTAGAACGCTCAAACCAGATTTATGCAGTTCTGCAGTATGTGTTTCTTCTCCAAAAGAATGCAATTTTGCCTCAAGAAAGAACTTCAATGAACTTCACAAAACTAGCGCGATTCTCTCTTGAAAGTAGCACTTATGATTGCTTGATTGATTGCTAAAAGATATGTTTTACAAAGTTCAAGCAACTCTGTTTATATAGAAGATTTTCAAAACTGCTGGTTTATTTAATCTGTTAAAATAATCTTTTAATCTGTTAAAAGTCTTGTTTTAATCTGTTAAAACTTCTTTTAATCTGTTAAAAAGTTCTTGATTATTTTCCAGATTTGTTTTAACTGATACGACACTGTTTATATCAATTAAAACTCTTTGTAAAAAATCTTCCAAACTTTTTTAATCGATTTTTCATCTTTCAATCGATCAAAATACTGCAAAACATTCTTATAAACTTTTCTAAGTGATTTTAACTGATAACAATCTGTTTTAATCGATTAAAACACTTTGAAAAAAGTTCACTTAGTTATTTTAATCGATTGAAACGCATTTTAATCGATTATAATTCTGCCAAAAGATTTCATAAAACTTTCTAAGTTATTTTAACTGGTAGCAAGCATGTTTTAATCGATTAAAACATTCTGGAAAAACCTCTTAGTTTTTTTAATCGATTATTTCGCATTTGTATCGATTAAAATACTGACAAAACAACTTTCAAAACACTCTAAGTTGTTTCAATCGATTATTTTGAGTTTGTATCGATTAAAATTATGCGAGAACACTTTTCAAAATATTCTAAGTCATTTTAATCGATTATATCAATTCTATATTAGTTAAAATACTGGCAGAAGGTTTTCAAAAATCCTTCTAATGAAAATAATCGATATTTCGAAAACATATCAGTTAAAAACCTGTTACAAAAGTGTTAAGAACATTTTAGTTGATAAAGCTTGTATGATATTAGTTAAAATAGCTAATTAAAAACCTTTTAACAAAATACTTTGTTTTTAACCATTTAAACATTTTTTAGAGGCAATTTGCAAAATCTTTTAAATGAAGAAACCTCATGCAGCAGAGAGATAAAAATGATTATACCTAAGCAGAGATGCAGACTCACTAATCCCTCTACTCTTTTATCTAAGTGACCTTTGACTACCACAAAGTAGCCTTTGACTTCATTTTTGACTTCATCAAATCAACAAGATCTTTGCCAAAGTAATTCAATAAGATCTTCATCACTTTCATGATCAACTAGCTTCTCTTTTTCATCTGCATCAAGATAGCAATTTGTAGACATTGGTGTGAATGCCTCTTTGCAGTGTTCCATATCAAATTTCTTTAGGAGTTCTGTACTATATTTTGATTAATGAAGAAAGCATCCTTCTTTAAGTTGTTTGACTTGTAATCCAAGGAAGTAATTAAGTTCCCCCATAATAGACATTTCAAATTCTCCTTGCATATCTTTAATAAATTTTTTACACAAAAATTCATCAGTAGCTCCAAATATGATGTCATCCACATATACATGAACAAGTATGGTATCATTATTGATTTTCTTAAGAAATAATGTTTTATCAACAATACCTCTTTGATAGCTTTTTGATAAGAGAAAATTGCTTAACCTTTCATACCATTTTCTTGGAGCTTACTTTAGACCATATAGTGCTTTCTTTAGTTTGAAGACAAATGTTAAGTGGTAAAAGTTGATGTAATTATGCTCTTAATTGTTATGTAACCACTTAAATTATATTGATTTTAATCTATTTTTCTCCCAATGTAGGATGAATTGATAGAATACCTTGATACAAGAGCAAAGATCATAATTGTGAAGGTAATTGAAGAAAAAGTGAAAGAAAGAAGAAGATTTTCAACTGGAAATTTACTCGAGCGCCATCTACACTCGCTTGAGTGAATATACGTTAAATATCTCGGGAGTTCACTCGCTCAAGTGCCTTTCACTCTCGCTTGAGCAAAAATACAACAAAACTCTCGGGTTTATACTCGCTCAAGCAAACATTTCTCGCTTGAGTGAAAGTTATTCTTTTTCTCTCAAGCAAATAATGGGTCGCTTTAGCGAATGATGCGAGGCCAGGCCCAAAGTTTCCTACAAAAAGATAAGACATGTTTCGAGATGTAATTTTAGGTTTCTGGAGAAGGGGCACGGCTGTTGTTCTATTCTTCAAGGGTTCTTCAATTCTTCCTTATTGAGAGCATTGTAATGGCCACCATGAGTGACTATAGACCCCAAATCTCGCCCGACTCTCTAATAAAGCCGAAGATCGCCCATTTCGAAGATGGTCAAGACTTTATTAAGTCCCTAGTAGCTTGTTCTAGGTTCAATTTAAGATAGGAAGGGTGTTTAGAGGCATTAAAAGTTGGGAAATCTGCCGGAGACAGCAGGTGGCCGTCCAGGACAAGCAGATGGCCATCCAGGACAGGCAGATGGTCGTCCAGGACAAGAAGATGGCCTTCCATGGCAACTTTAAGGCCATGGACAGCCGTCCACTTAGCTTGGACGACCGTCCACACTACATGGATGGCCGTCCATGGCCACTTTTTGCCATGGACGACCGTCCACTAAGTCCAGACGGCCATCCACCTTTTCCAGGCCCGGTTCCCTATAAATAGGAGCTCCCATTCTACGAATTTTCACACCTTTTCACTCCTACCACTCTCTAGGAAGCATTTTGGCACTTTAGAGTGACTCCGAGCATTATTCCTGGGTTCGAGTGAGCTTTCCGATTTTCGTTAAAGTTGAAATCGATTAAGGAAGTCTCTTTTTGAGACGTTCGGCCCTCGGTAGAGTGACTTTTCTTTATTTTGCAACAGGAGCGTGCTTGTAGAGTGCAGGGACTGCCAAAAAGTGTCCTCAAGTTTTCGAAGAGTTAATATAAAGCTTGCTTCGGAGGTTCTTTCTCTATTGTCTGTCTCTTTTACTGCTTTCTTTATCGCTTTCTTTGTGTATATTAGATAATAGGGCCATGTAGATATTTAAATTCTGCAAGTAGATAGAATAATAGGGTAAACGCATAATTTCTTTAAGTGTTTATTTTCTAAGTTAGTCCATCATAGGGAACCCTTAGGGGCGTTGTGGGGTGCTAACACCTTCCCCACATGTAACTAACTCCCTTACCCAACTCTGGTTGTAATGGCCAAAGTTGGTTTTTTCTAAAACCATTGCCTTCTTCTTTTTCTTTACCTTTTTCAGTGTTTTTCGCCGCCGTCAAAACGAGGCGGTCGGAGCGACGCGATGGTTTTATCGACCCTCTTGATTTTCGCGTTTTTATTGGTGGTTACAACGTCCTTAGGTTGTCCGATAACCGGGCTAACCTAAAGACGAGGTTTTCGAAAGGTGTCCTTGAGTTGTCCGACAACCGGGCTAACCCAAGGATTTATTTATTTTGGGTTCTATGGAGTCGCCACCGATATTTTTACCATAAACATCGGAAAAGGGGTTTTTAAAAAGGCGTTGGTTTTCGAAAACCAACTTTGGTCATTAGAACCAGAGTTGGGTAAGGGAGTTGGTTACGTGCAAAGGGAGTATTAGTCCCTTTGCGACGCCCCTTTCGGGTTCCCTATGATAGGCCGGCTTATTTTTATTGATAAACTAGAAAAACACACTTTTGCCCTTTTTATTCTGCGGAATTTAAAAGTATGACTACATGGCCCTAATGTCTACTGCATAATTTAAGATAAAAGCGGTAAAGGTGGAAAGAGAGAATTTGAACCTCCGAAGCACGCTTTTTATATTAATTTTCTGGAAAAATAGGGTGCTTTATGGCAGCCCTTCACTCTACAAGACGTCGGAAACCTCTCGAACGCCGAAAATCACTCTTGAAAACACTCAGAAACTCCGGAAATGCGTCGGAGGGATTCTAGAGAGAAGTTTTAGAGAGAAGGGAGAGCTATGCAGCTGTGGTGTGTGGAAATGAGGGGGGGAGAGCCCCTATTTATAGGTTTCCGTGCTGTCAGGTGGCGAGACCGCCGGTCTCGTCTGACAGAAACGAGACCGCCGTCTCGCACAACGAGACCGCCGTCTCGTTTGACAGAAGCAACGAGACCGCCGTCTCGTACAACGAGACCGCCGTCTCGTACAACGAGACCGCCGTCTCGTTTAACATGAGCAACGAGACACCGGTCTGGGTGAACGAGAACCCGGTCTCGCTTTCGTCGTCAACGAGACCCCGGCTCGGGTGAACGAGACCCCGGTCTCGCTTTCGTCGGCAACGAGACCCGGCTCGGGTGAACGAGACCCCGGTCTCGTTGGAGCATCTTTCGCTCAAGCGAGTACATGTGAGTACATCGGTCGCTTGAGCGAGATTCGACCCGGAAGTCCCCTTTGGTGGCAGCATCCGTCGCTCAAGCGAGTACACCAGTCGCTTGAGCGAGATTCGACCTGGAAGTCCCCTTTGATTGCGGCACCTGTCGCTCAAGCGGCGGACGTACTCGCTTGAGCGAGACTTGACCCGGGAGTCCCCTTCCACGCGAGAAACTTTATTTTGGGCCAAAAAACCCTCCTATCTTGGTATGGGAGCCTAATAGTCTCTCCTAGTGGCTTGTTAGGCTCCGGCCGTCTTCGAATAGGGGACCTTCTGACTTTATTTGGGGCCCGGGCAAGATTTGGGGTCTACAGTGTTTAAGGTTAAAACACTAATGGCGACTCCTCAAACCTTTTTGTAAACCTCGCCTTTAGGTCCAACCCGGTTATCGGACAGCCTAAAGGCGTTGAACCACTTCTTTAAAAAAACGCGAGTCATTTCAAAATCATCGCGTCGCTCCGACCGCCTCTTCCGCCCTTTTGTACTGGTGCATGCATAAATACATTCATTCTAGGGAACAGTATATATCTTAAGACAAGTGCAAAAGAGACTCAAGTGTGTTTGTGACCTTCACGACAAGGAAGGGACAAGTGTGCTAAGGTATGATGGTGACCCCCATTATACTTGTCAAATCTGTGATGGGGAAGGAACCATTACACCGAGGTGGGTATGATACCCCACAAAGCATAAGCTTTAAGGAGGATACCTAAGCCATTGTCTTAAGGAATATACATCTCATAAATCATTCATTTTAAAAAATAAAAATCTTTTTGCATTCTAGAAAGCAGCTGGTATTCTTCATGCCCTCATCTGCATACAAAAAACACAAAATCCCTAACACTATCATACATCATGTTAGAAAATAAAACATTATAATGTTTAGGGAAAAACAAACACTTGCATACATGCATCCACCAATCTTCATCCTCATAACATGAATCTAATAATAGACAGTCGAAGAAGTGGACATTCTTCAATACAATGAAAAGAGGTTAGGACATTCGCATGCCATGCATGGGAAGTCAAAAAGAAATTAAATAGAAATTCTAATCTGCCTATAGGTTCATTTAGGCTTCTCCACTTTAAAAAAAAAAATGTACTTCGAAACATTGCATTGAGGAATGTACACTATCTAGATGAAATAAATAAATTTTTTTGTTTTCATCATCTCTTCAACCATTTATTGCATTCATAAATTGCATTCATTCTCACTTTAATAATAATAAGATAATAAAAAGAAAAGATTAGTCGACCGTCCCATTTGGGACGACCGTCCCATTTGAATTTAGGGACTTGGGACGCGCGTCCCAAATGTGAGACGTGTGTCTCACATGCATTTTTTGTGTTTGGGACGGCCAGGTGTGTTTGGGACGGCCGTCCCAGTTTGGGACGGCTGTCCCAAACTGCTTTGGCCTGTCTTCGCGTTCCGGGACCCCCGATAAGCTTTCCTTTCCTTTTTTCGGACGTCGCTTGATGCCGATGTGTGTCCGTTGAAGCTTTATCTTCATATAGGAAGTCTTCTTGGCCTTCATTAAGATGTCGGGCGAGCTTTGTCTTCGTGTAGGAAGTCTCTTTAGTCTTTATTGTGTGAATGGGCGAACTCCGTCTTTGTTGTGGGAGGTCTTTCTCGGTTTTTCTTTGATATGAAGCCGGATGAACTCGTATGAAATTTCCTTAGCTTTTATTTTGAGAGGCCGGGCAAAATTAGGGGTCTACAATGTCCCCCTTCACCTGCCTAGCTAATTTGTCGGTTTGGATATGCCGACAAAATTAGTTGGTAGGGAAGGAGTTAACCCTTTTGCCTGGTCATCCTTCGGATGTCGCTCCTTGTTGATCCTCCAGATGATAAATATTTTGATAGGTACCAACCCCTATCTGGTTTGAGCCTCCTTTTGTAAAGCTCTGGTGAGTACTTACCCTCACCCGGTATAAGTCTGTATTTTACTAGACTTTAGTGAGTACCTACCCCCACTAGGTATGAACCTTGTTCTGCAAGGTTTTGGTGAGTACCTACCCTCACCTGGTATGAGTTTACATTTTGCTTAAACTCTTATGGGTACTTACTTCCGAGGTGTTCAACACCGAACTATCCTCTAATAGAAGCAAGGTCTTTGCACCCGTTTTTTGCAATGCTCCCGGTGAGTATTTTTACTTCACCTGATGCATTTTTTCTAGGTTTTTGATAAGCCTCGTTCTGCAAGGCCTAGGTGAGTACGCACCCCACCCGGTGTGAATGATAAGCCTCATTCTGCAAGGCTTAGGTGAGTACGCACCCCCACCCGGTGTGAATGATAAGCCTCATTCTGCAAGGCTTAGGTGAGTACGCACCCCCACCCGGTGTGAATGATAAGCCTCGTTCTGCAAGGCTTAGGTGAGTACTCACCCCCACCCGGTGTGAATGATAAGCCTCATTCCGTAAGGCTTAGGTGAGTACGCACCCCCACCCGGTGTGAATGATAAGCCTCGTTCCGCAAGGCTTAGGTGAGTATGCACCCCCACCCGGTGTGAATGATAAGCCTCATTCTCGCAAGGCTTAGGTGAGTATGCACCCCCACCCGGTGTGAATGATAAGCCTCATTCTACAAGGCTGTAGGTGAGTACGCACCCCCACCCGGTGTGAATGATAAGCCTCATTCCGCAAGGCTTAGGTGAGTACGCACCCCCACCCGGTGTGAATGATAAGCCTCATTCTCGCAAGGCTTAGGTGAGTACGCACCCCCACCCGGTGTGAATGATAAGCCTCGTTCTGCAAGGCTTTCAGGATGAACTTTTTTTTTTTTTGTAGTCAATCCTATGATCATCTATTTTTGGAGATGAGTTGACGGCTTACTGTTTTTTATCATGCGTCTCTGGGGAGTAATTGATTTTTCTTTTTGACTTTTCTGTTTTAGTCATCTGGTTTTACCAGGGATTTCTGTATTTTGGCTTTTCTTGTTTTAGCCATCTGGTTTTACCAGGGATTTCTGTATTTTGGCTTTTCTTGTTTTAGCCATTCGGTCTTGGCCGGGGATTTTTGATTGCCTCTTTTTTTTTTTTAGGCAGGAATCCTCTGGGGATTTGATTTCTATTAGTTGTGCCTCTTGATTAGGCGGAAATCCACTTGGGGAGATTCTTGTTTGGTTGCGCCTCTTGATCAGGCGGAAATCCTCTGGGGATTTGAGCTTTTTGTTGATTGTGCCTTTTGTTTAGGCAAGAACCCACTTGGGGATGTGATTTCTATTTGGTTGTGCCTCTTGATTTAGGCATATGCTTCAATAGTGGTGAAGACTTAGGTTTTGGATTGCCTCTTGCATAGGTTGATTTCCCGTTTTTTGGGGATATTGGCTTTCGCTTGCCTGTTGGAAGTGAAGACTTTGCTTTTCACCGGGATATCCGTATTTGGGAATTTATACGCGATTCCCTGAGGATATAAACTTGTAGTTTTGCCTTCATTTGGTAGGCTCGCTGGGGATTTTCTTTTTGGTGATCTGCTGGGGAATTGATTTCATTCAGGAGATCTTACTTTGGACTGCCCCCCGAGGGAGAAATGGAGTTTTCGACTCCTTATGGGTTGCTTGTTGTTTGAGTGATCCTGGGAATTTCTTGGCTTCCTGGGGATCCCTTTTTTTTTTTTTTTTTTTTGATTTGGAGTCCTGGCTCTTGGCTTGCTGAAGCGCTTTATTGAGAGAGGTGAAGATATTTTCTTCTTTTTTCTCTTTTTGGAGATTTTTCTTGCTGTGCTTTATTTGGAGACATTTATTTGGCCTTTTTATGTAGTGGCCTCTGTTGGGGATGGAAAAGTTTTTTCTTTTTGTTGCCCCCGGGTTATGTGGAGGACTTGACTCCATATTTTCTTTGATTGATGGACTCTTGTGTAGTCCTTATTCTCCTTTTGAGGAACGGAGCGGAGACTCTGGATGAGTTTGCTTGATGACTCATGTGGCAATGAAGCTGAGTCGTGAAGTAATCTTTTTGTTTTGCCTCTGGAGTAGGCAAGGATCCGCTTGGGGATGATCAATCCTTTCCATTGGCTTTTTCATTTTGATGGTGTCCTTCTTTCTTGGATGGAAGGATGCTGATTGCAGCTCTGAATGACTATGTTTGATGACTCATGTGGTGGTGTTGAGTCAGGGAGTATTTTTCTTCCTTTGAATAGGCAAGGATCCTCTTGAGGATGATCAAGCCTTTTTCCATTGGCTTTTCTTCTCCTTCTTTTACTGGTGTAGACGGTTGATGACTTCCTTTTCCTTGGATGGAAGGATAGTGGTCGGATCTTTAAATGATTATGGTTTGATGACTCATGTGATGATGATGCTGAGTCATGGAGTAATTTTTTTTGTTTTGCCTCTAGAGTAGGCAAGGATCCGCTTGGGGATCATTGAGCCTTTCCGTTGGCCTCTTTTTGATGTACCCTCCTTTTATTGGGGTTTGAGGAGAATGGTTGGAGCTAGTTTCCTTGAAGCTCCTTATTTTGCTGAAGATAATTTTGATTTTGCCTTTTTCTATCGCGATTTAATTTTATCGCGAATTTTTGAAATCCGGCTTTTTAGTATATCATGTGTGCCTTTTATTTTATAGTTTTTGTACACATGGGCTTTTGAAATGTGAAATAGAAATAACTACTTTTATTTATTACTGCTTTTTGTTTGGTACATTTCAAGCTTTTTCAAAATACTAGAAAATTATCTAAAGAGACTCCTCCTAATCGTCTGCCTCCGGATCGGAGTGGGAGGATGGTACCGGAGAAGGGAAGCGGCGGAGTAGGCGGCGCTGGAACCTTGCCCGAGTCCGGACCAAGCTCTCTATCCGGCGGTCCGTCCTGTCTTGCCTGACAGCCGCCTAACTAAACTGCCGGCGTATAAACCGGAACTCTCCTTCCATGTATGCATGCTCCTCGTCCAAGCGTCGGTACAGCCGGAGAAGTTAGAATCTCGTGATCGCTGCTGGGACTCGAGGTAGTAGGGATGTCTTGCGGCGCATCGAAGTCGCGCATATCCCATGAAATCGAGATGATAGCGTTTAAGATGAACCCCGTTCCTTCTCTCGCCGAGGATATTCATGTGCGTCAGCACTCCTTCGTTGATTGGCTCGGTTGGAGTTCAACAGGGAGGTCTTCTCCGTCGGTGCATCCCCAATACTCAGCCAAAGGGGTAAGGAGGGGAGCTATCATGATAGCTCCCGCCGGTCCTCGAGTACCGCATTCCTTTACGACCTTCGAGAATGCGTATCCCGGTTGCATCGGTGTCCCCGATGCATGCGAGTAGACTATAAAAAGATCAGCCAACGTGACCTTTCTCCGGCTTTCCTTCCCGCCGTGAATGGTCCCAAGCAAGCAATTTGTCGCAAATGCGAAGAGGGGGATTGAAGGCTGCACCCTTCGGATTAGATGGGAGATTGATAGCTCCAGGAATCTCCTTCCACATACCGGTGGTGGTGAGAACGGTAGGTTTCTCCGGATATGCGGACCGATATTCCGGTGTTCTTGTATCGGCTCGTTGGCAGAAACCCATGATGACGTTGAAGTCATCCAGGGCAGTGGTCCGGTAGGCTCCATCCATCCAAGTAGGAGACAGACTTGTGTTGGTGGCACTCCAGGAATTGCCGATGGCATTTCCATCATGTTGACAGAGGCGAGAAACTCCATCAGTAGCGGTGCGATGGATCCGAGTGGGCGGCTCGCGGAGTAGGAAGTCCCATCCTATGTTGTGGATGAACTTCCTAACGTCTTGCTCCCAGCCGAATGTAGCAAGGATCTCAAAATCTAACCGCAAAGATAGGGTACCAGTGCAAATTGTTGGATATTTGCCGGCCGTTGTTGATGCGCTTCTGCCATCATCATGCTAGTGACAGGAGTTCTCCTAGCAGCGAGTCCCGGTGCGTTTTCTTCTGGACGAGGCTTCTCCGTGTTCCATTGTGAGCTCTATTCTCTTAGAAATGCTAAAAATGTATGGAGGAGGAGAAAAAGCAAGATAGGAAGCTTGGAATGAGGTGCCAAAGCTCCATTCTCGCACCTTTCATATATAGCCGCGCAGGGGAGTTTGGGACGGCCGTCTGGGTTGGGACGGCCGTCTCAAATGGCAAAATTGGTCATGGCTCAGCCCCCACCTGAGACGCACGTCTCAAACAATAAATGGCACTTGGGACGGCCGTCTGGACATTGGGACGGCCGTCCCAAGCTTCTTATGCTGGTTTTTCAAGTTTTTGATGAGAAAGAAGATGGGACTCCATTCATTGATGTTTTAATGCATGTAATGTTTTATGAAATGAATCCTATGATCTATTTCAGTTAATATTTTGAAAGTTTTAACTGATGTGCTTTGACTTCGGGTGGGTTCTTGGTGCTGGACCTTAACGTCATCTTGTTTCTTGGATAACAAGCTTAGCTGTATTGATTTGCCGTCTTGGAATTTTCTTTGCTATGGCCGAAGAGCAATCTTCTGTTTGTAGGGCAACTGCCATATCAATGCCTTTCTTCCTTTCCTTTAGGGATTTCAACCTTCCTATTGATCACTATGTTACCACATTCCCCTTTATTACTTGAATGCTTTATAGTGAAATGGTCAAGAGATGAGAAAAAAAAAGATTTGTATCAAAGGCTTGTGTTTTAGAGGGATATTTTTGTATGAAAGGTCTTTTGTAAGAATGGCTAGCCCAGGTTGGTCGGTGTTTAGGCTAGTTTAGACAAAACGTTTTGCTCTTATAACGAGGCGTCGTTGCTTATTGTTATATAGCGCCTTTTTGCGATTGATTAACTTCCCTAGCCTGCCCTTTCGGGTTTTCAGCCTAGGATGTTGTGCTTATGTCCTAACTTTTGTCTAGGTTTCCCTCTTTTGTATTTATTTTTAAGGAATACCTAGCTGACTTTTTATAACCCTAACTTTTGCCCAGGTTACCCTTTATTATTGTTCGGGTCTCCTGCCGGGTTTACCCTAACTTTTGCGCAACCCCCTTTGTGGGTTTCCTGCCGGGTATTTTGCCCTTTTATTTTCTTGTCTCGGTCTTTGACCTTGACGGACTTTCCTTTTTTGTATGCGTATATATACATATATTTTTTTTTTGCACAACATTGTCGAAACTTGATTTTATCAAGATAAATTTTATTTGTGTTTCTAATTAATCAATCATTTTTGACTTTACTTTGCGGCGCTTTAATTATTCAGACGCATTTGGAACAAAACGCTTTATCTAAACCTTGTTTATTAAAATGGGGTATAGATACATTTAGTAAGAAAAGAAGCAGATAGTAAGAATAGCATTCTTTTGTAATTTCAGGGAAATGTGTGCCCTAAAGATGCTCGGGGGGACGGGCATACCCCGAGGAGTGATCTCTAATAGTCATTAGGTTTACATCCTTTAGAATCAGAAGAAGGACACCTAACGACTAACGCTACCCTTTGCGCTAATACCCCTCCTTTTCGGAATATCATCTTCGAGGGGTAAGACTTCCCTATTTTCCGTATGGCTTGATCTTTTGTAGGGTCGTACCCTAATCCATACTTTAGCGGGTTGTCCTTGAAATCTGGTGGCTCTCTTATTCCTTGAGCATTTTTTCCGAGCCCCTGTCCTGAGCGATATCCATATCTTTTCATCATATGGGCCACTTTTGTATTACCAGGGAGTCTTTCTATGTTGGCAATTTCAAGCGCTTGAAAAGACGTTTCAAGAGCCTCTTCAGCCGCATCCACATATGGTTGGACAGTCGGTTTGCTAATCAGAAAGTCTTCTTCGGCTTGAACTGTGACAAGTTTATCATTTGTCACAAACTTGACTTTTTGGTGGAGCGTTGAAGGTATTGCCTTAGCGCTATGAATCCAAGGAGACAACTATATGCTGGCGTGATGTCCATCACATGGAAGTCTATGTTGAAAATAGTAGGTCCACTTTAGATTGGTAGATTCATCTCTCCTACTACTTCACGTCTTGATCCGTCAAAGGCTCGAACTATTGTATTACTCGGGCGCATGTGGGTTCCTTGCACTGTTATCTTATCAAGTGTACTTTTAGGCATAACGTTTAAGGATGACCCATTATCCACAAAAACTTTGGAAATGAGATATTCCTTGCATTTGACAGAAATATGCAAGGGCTTATTATGATTGGACCCTTCGATAGGGAGTTCTTCATTAGTGAAGGTGAGATGATCATTGGCTGTAATATTACCAATGATTCCTTCAAATTTGTCTTGGGATATTGCATGCGGAACAAATGATTCATTCAAAACCTTTAACAATGCGTTTCGATGCGGTTCCGAACTCATGATGAGTGATAACAAAGTTATCTTTGCTGGAGTACGATTGAGTTGATCAATGATAGAGTACTCACTTTGTCTTATGTACTGGAGTAACTCATCTGTCTCCTCCTTGGATTCCTTTTCCTCTTCGGCCTTATTTTTTGCCTTCTCTTTAGGAATATTATCTTGAATTTCCTTGGGGGAATATATTCTTCCACTTCGAGTCATGCCCCCAATACCGGCTATGTTGGAGATATCTTGATTAACTGGCGATTCTTCTGAGTATCTCCAAGGTACAGCTTTATTTGATGAATAAGGGAAAGGACGAGGTACGAATAAACGTAAAGGCGTTATTGTTTCTTCCCTTTTATTGATTGGAATGATTAACGGTGCTTGTTTGTTATCATCTTCAGATTTATTGACCGTCATAGAGATTTTGATGACGAAAGGCTTCTTTTCCATTTTTCTGATTTGTGGAAAGCACATTAGTTAATCCTTTCTTTTTATTATCTTTATTTATTAAAACGAGAAGGGATATGTGAATGTATGAAATTTATGAATGCAATAGACAATTTAAGGAGAGAAAAATAAATCCTTTTTATTAGAAAGTGTAAATCCTTCTATACAATGCTTTGAAGCAAATGTTGACAAAAGCGAAAAAGCTTGAAGAATCCTATAGGTAAATTAGGCTTTCTTCGTAATTCATCTTCAGCTGTTATCACGTGGTTTCTGAGCATCTTGATTTGCTCAGATACCGCCTGGCTCATATCTTCATTATATCGACGAGCCTCTTTTATTTTTTCTTCCTGGTGAACGATCAAGGCATGCTGTTGATCAGACCTCTCTATTCCTTGGTCTTTTTCACGAAGTAGTTGACCATACTGAGCTAATCCATCCTTTTCTTTTTCATGTAGCTCTTCTAGGTCTTCTCTGTATTTTTTGGCGGTTTCCCACCACTTTTGTGCTTCTGACCGAGTTTCTGCTAGGTCATCTTGTATTAGCTTGATCGTTCTTGCCTGTTCTGCAAGCGTGCTCTCAAGATGTGCTATTTCATCGCTCATGTCCTGGAATAGACTATCTTGCTCAAGCCTTGGCATATTCAATGCTTGTTTAGTCTCTTCCTGATAGTCAGCACAATCATCTTTAAGACGCTCTATTTCGTGGTCCTTCTTTTTGCATTGCCTTTTTAGACCATCTATTATAAGGGCTGATTCTTGCTCTTTTTCTTCAAAAGCCCTCAGCTGAGCTTCCATGACTTCAACCCTTTTGTTCAAGGCATTGACCTACAGTTGTAGCTCCTCACTGGCTAATGTTGTGGTGAATGAAGCAGATGGCTGGGGTATCCCTCTATTTTTCCTCCATTCCTCATACTGACGGGATGTAGATACCTGAGCCTTTTCGAGTTCTTTGTCCCCCATGTAGACTGGTCTTTCCCATGCTTTCCGGACAGCAGATACTTCTTCAAAGCTATGGGAATAGTGGCATAGACTTAGCCCTCCGAGCTCTTCTTGGGTTGGCGTAGTCCGAGTTCTCATAAGTCTGTCTCATAGCCATTTTAGGAGAGTAGGCTATACAACCTCCGAGACCTAGAAGTGGTATGCTCGAGTAATCTCCGCATCGTACCGGAATATAACCGGGTCGGAACCAAGGGCAAACCCAAGATATATGCTCTATGTTCCAGTTTTCTAACTCGGCTTTCCACTCTAAAGCTTGACGATGTTGAAGAGGGATTTTTGAGAAACTTCTTAAAGGGTCGGGAAATACACCCATGTGGCTTGAGGCGTAAAAGTGAGTAACACCCCATACATATAGCAGTGAAGTACAACATCCGAGTGTTTTTCCCCGTTTCGTCGGCAAAATTCTACGTAAAGCGGTGGTATCGGCAAGGATTGCGGGTATAGGACTTTTTGAATACACATCCCAGTGCAAAGAATGCATCCATCGCAAGCATGATCCACGATATTCGCATGAAATGGGAATAATATGATTCCGAACATTGCCAATGCTAGAGTTTTGTTGAATGTAGGCCAATCTTTCTTTTCGCCTAAAGAGGTCGGTGGTCTTCTATTACGTATATTTTCCAACCTCTGACATTCCCTTTCCCCTGTAGGACGATTGATGAGAAGGCAGTCGTATGATAGTAGCAACCTTGCTCACGGTCGTATATTCTCCCGAGCAAACATAAACCCCAACTGACCGAGGCCATCTAACCATGAGTTCGTATTCCTCTAAGGTTGGTACCGAGTCAAACTGCGAAAACTCAAAGCAAGTGCAGATTGGGACTCCAAAAGTGGACCAATGCTCTAACAAATATTGGATCGATGCTGATCTTTAGGAGATCAAGAATTCTTCCATAAGATTTCTCAAAACTAGCACGTACCTCCGCGGCATATATGTACACAACTCGCCTTAACTTCTCCACACCGGCATAGAAGGATCTCCACTTTCTTTAATTATCTACTACCAGATCCCTCCATTATCTAGCAGAAGTGAAAAATGCATGATATGAGGATGGGTTTTTGTAAATGCATGTATGCAAGTGTTTATTTTTCTAAGTATTATCATGTTTTATTCCTAATATGATGCATGATAATACTGGGTTTTTCTTGTAAGGAAAGCTTATCTATATGAATGTTTATGGATTTCGATGAAGAGAGTCCTATTTTCTTCTCCTTTTATTTTTATGAAGAAAAGGTGATATGAATTATAAGACTTTTGCTAATAATTTTTAT
The DNA here is from genome assembly GCA_963425845.1 of Sphenostylis stenocarpa. Taxonomy (NCBI): domain Eukaryota; kingdom Viridiplantae; phylum Streptophyta; class Magnoliopsida; order Fabales; family Fabaceae; genus Sphenostylis; species Sphenostylis stenocarpa. The sequence continues at coordinate 46,091,019 of OY731403.1, forward strand.
TTTGTAACAAAGGTATTTTTATGACTTTAATATATTTTTTATGACCCTTTATCTCTTCTGTCGGTCAACGTGGCTACTTAGCTTACAAAGAACCTGAAACCAGGCTAGCTTAACTGAAGACTGTCCGAGATAAAGGTCTTTTATCTTATCACTTTTTGTGATTTTTAGGGTTTTTCATTTTTTTGTTTGTTGTATGATTACCCTATGCTAATGCATCAATACAAATGCAGCAAACGTATGCACACACAATTCATACATCCACGAGCAGAGCCACGCTTATTTAATCACGAGGTAGGGTTTTCCTGCAGAAACGTGCTTGGTTTAGGTGGTTCTAACTGTTCTCACCAGGCCAAAGGTCCCCAAGGTGCCCCCATTATAGGGACCTCTCAATCTCTCAATCCTCGGGTCATGCACGGAACTCCGTGTCGACACCCTTAGACCAAAAGAAGAGAGTTATCACCTTGAGTTGGTGGTTTTCCGACAACGGTAGTAGCCCCGTGTGCCAACTAACCGATCGTATCTGCCACCCACTCTCTATAGGTATTCACTCTTGCCCCCGGGTATAGAGGGACTGTTGTGTGCAAGGGTTTTTGTGTGCAATTTATATTTCAAACAATTTGCAAAAATAATCATACAACAGTTATTTAAAGCCATACAATAAAAACATACAGAAGAGGGTAAAGGCGTAATTTCAAATCTTTACTTAGTTAGAATTTATCCGTCACTAAATGGGATCAACTCTCTAGCTTCCCTAGCGGAGTCGCCATCTGTCCCCGCCGTCCGTTCCGACGTCCTGAGGACGTCTCGAACGTTTATGCGAGCGGTCGCGAAAAGATGGTTGAGACTCGCGTTTTTTGTTTAAACCAACTTGGCCATTATAACCAGAGTCGGGTAAGGGAGTTAGTTACGTGTGGGGAAGGTATTAGCACCCCACAACGCCCCTTTCGGGTTCCCTATGACGGATTAATTCATTTAAGTTAAGATTACAAGAAATTACGCGATTACCCTTATTTTATTCGTACAGTAAATATGGCTATCTACATGATTTTATTTACATTTCATGAAGCAATAAATAAAGCAGTAAAGGAGAAGAGATTTGAGAAGAACCTCCGTAGCAAGCTTTATATATCAACTCTGTTACAATAAGGACGCTTTTCGGCAGTCCCTCGCTCTACAATGACTCTCCTCTCGATTACAGACTCGACTCGACTAAATTTTCTAGAAGAATCGAATGTCAGAATACAAATTCCTTAACTGATTGTTACCTTTTAAAGGCAATCAGAAAGATCATTCGAGAGAGGGAGAGAAGTAGACAAGTCTTCTGAGTTGTCTGGTGTGTTGGATGACAAAATGAGGCTCCTATTTATAGATTTCGCAGCCTGGACATCTGGGACGGCCGTCCCAACTGCACATTTTACACTAGGACAATTTGGGACGGCCTGGTGCATTTGGGACGGCCGTCCCATTTGAATTTAGGGACTTGGGACGCACGTCCCAAATGTGAGACGTGCGTCTCACATGCATTTTTTGTGTTTGGGACGGCCAGGTGTGTTTGGGACGGCTGTCCCAAACTGCTTTGGCCTGTCTTCGTGTTCCGGGACCCCCGAGAAGCTTTCCTTTCCTTTTTTCGGACGTCGTTTGATGCCGATGTGTGTCCGTTGAAGCTTTATCTTCATATAGGAAGTCTTCTTGGCCTTCATTAAGATGTCGGGCGAGCTTTGTCTTCGTGTAGGAAGTCTCTTTAGTCTTTATTGTGTGAATGGGCGAACTCCGTCTTTGTTGTGGGAGGTCTTTCTCGGTTTTTCTTTGATATGAAGTCGGGTGAACTGTATGAAGTTTCCTTAGCTTTTATTTTGAGAGGCCGGGCAAAATTAGGGGTCTACAATGTGCTTTCCACGAATCGAAGTAAGATGAAGAGCAAACCTTTCGTCATCAAGTTCTCTCCAACGGTTGATCCGCCTACGAAGGATAATAAGCCTCAACCGTTGGGTATCCAAGTTAATAAGGAAAAGGGGGCAAGGATGTCGTTACATTTGTTCACGCCTCGGATAAGGCTGTACCATGGAGATACGCAAAAGCACCGTCCATTAATGAGGATATCACCAGCATAGCTGGCATTGGGGGGGCATGACTAGAAGTGGAAGAATCTATTCCCCCAAGGAGCTGTAAGATGATGCTCCCACGAATAAAGGAAAAAAAATAAAAAGACCGAAGAAGGACATAATCCAAAGAGAAAATTGAGTAGACTTTGGATTCACGACGCTAAGGCAGTTCTTTCAATGCTCCACCAAAAAGACAAATTCATAGTAGGCGATAAGCTGGTCACGGTTCAAGCTAAAGACGACATTCGGATCAGCAAGTCGTCTGCCCTACCTTGTATGGATGCGGATGAAGAGGGCCTTTGAAATGTCTTTTTCCAATATGAAAAGGCTTCCCCAACAGTATGAAGGTGACCCACATGATGAACGAATATGGATACCGCCCAAACCAAGGGCTCATTATAAACTCTCAAGGAATAAGGGAGCCACCAGATTTTAAAGACAATCCTTTGAAGCATGACCCTACAAAGGATCAAGCTGCACGGAGAAAGGGGAAGTATCCCCTCTGCACCTCGAATCAGATTGTCCCAAACGGAGGGGTCCAAGCGTCGAGAGCAACTTTAGCCATTAGGTGGTCTCCTTCCAATATTAAGGGGTTGTAAATCCAATGACTATTACAGATTACTCCTCGGGGCTAGCCCGACCCTCGAGCATTGTAGGGCACATATTTCCCTATTAATTACCAAGAATGTCGTTCTTACTATCTGTTTCTCTTCTTGCTATTCATTTCTAAACCTCATTAATAACCATGTTTAAGCAACCGTTTTTAAAATGCGTCAAAGTGATCAAACTGCACCATTGACCAAAACAAAAGTCAAATCCATCACCACTGATTGACTAGAAACACGAATAAGGTTTTACCTCTTCAATAAAGTCGTGTTTCACCAATGTTGTACAAAAAAAATCGAAAGAAGCCCATAGAAACCAACAGCCAAAACAAAGAGGGCAAGATACCCGATAGGAAACCTATAAAAGGGGGCTACGCAAAAGCTAGGGTAAACCCACTAGGAAACCCGAACAACAATAAAGGGTAGCCTAGGTAAAAGTTAGGGTTACAAAATAAAGTCCACTAGGATTCCCAAAATAAGAAAAGAGGAAACCAAGACAAAAGTTAGGACCAAGAAAAAAGCACAACATCCTAGGATGAAAACCCAAAGGGCAGTTTAGGGGAGTCAATTCGTCGCGATAGGTGCCATAAAACAATTAGTTAAGACGCAGCTTCATAAACGAAACGTTTGTTTAAAACTAGCCTAAAGAGTCTGACCAACCTTGGCTAGCCATTCTTACAAAAACTTAAAAAAAAAAACCCTCTAAAACACAAGCCTTCGAATTAAATCCCTTTCTTTCTATTCTCTTGACCCTTATTACGACATTCTAGTAATTAATTGGGAAATGTGGAAATATAGTGATCAATAGGAGGATTGAAATCCCTGAGAAAAGGAAGGAGGGCACTGACATGGCAGTCACTCTACAATCAACAACATTCACTCTTCGGTCATGGCAAATCCGAGACGGCAAAATCGGTACCGCTAAGCATGAAATCGGAAGCACATCAGAAGCAAAAGAACATCGCTTAATCCTTTTGAAATATTAACTAAATTAGCATTATAAGATGCATATCACAAACATTGCATGCAAAAATAAAAAGAATAATGCCTGCTAGGAGATTCTTAGGCAAAAGTTAGGGTAGCCCGCTAGATCGAAAACTCGCAAGGGCGGTCTAGGAAAAAGTTAGGGCATTCATATAAAAGGAAAAAGCCCGCTAGGATATCCTAGGCAAAAATTAAGGCAGCCCGCTAGATCGAAAACCCCAAAAGGGCGGTCTAGGCAAAAGTTAGGACTTAACTAAAAAATGAATAAAAAAGGAACCCATCAGCATAATCATGAAAGCACAATAGGAGAATACCGATCACTTTTCTAGATGCATCTCATAAAAGAATAGACTGCATTTAGGGCATTCACAAATAGTTGCACAATACGACGCTGTCAAAGTAAAAATAAAAAATAAAACAATCTCTCCAAGTAAATGACAAAAACAAATTTCATGCATATAAGGAGACTAGCTCCATGTTTGTGATTGAAAAATAGGATCATCAGGACCCAGCCTCCAAATAATGCTCTCCCTCAAGAAAACAGAGCAAGTTGCCACCAATAAGCCAGCAACTCTAGAGCAAAATAAAAGCTTCCAAAAACCAGAGCTCCAGCTACCATCCTTCTACCTGGAAAAAGAAGGCACAAATAAGAAGTCTCCAAACTTTTCTCTCCCTCCCTCAAGAAAGAAGTTGTCGTCATCTCAGAGGAAATAAGAGCTTTCAGAAGTCAAGGCTCCAATCGCTATCCTTCTACCCAATAAAGGAAGGGCATAATCAACAACGGAAAGCTGATGGAAAGGCTTAGTCATCCTCAAGCAAATCATTGCCTACCCTAGAGGCAAACAAAAATAATTCCACACGGCTCAACATCACCCCCACTTGAGTCATCAAGCACACTCATTCAAGGTCTCCTCCACACTCCCCAATGGAGAATAAAGGCTTCAAAGAGCCCATCATCATCAATAATCAAAAGAGCACAATCTCCATACCATCAAGGGTTCAACAAAAAGAAGAAGAGAAAAGAAAACCCTTCATCTCCAACAGATGACAAAAGAGGCCACGACAAAGAAGGCCGAATAAAATCTCCTAGTGGATCATACCAGAAAAATCTACAAAAAGAAGAATCAGAAATTCTCATCCCCCATTGGAATAAGAGCTTCACAAGGTCAGCTCACATTAACATCAAAATCGGATCCCCAGGAAGTTAGCTAATTCCCTGGTGGATCACCAAAAAGAAAACCCTTCATCCCCAGCGGATGCCCAAGAAGAAAAGGCCATGATAATGGAAGGCCAATAAATCCCCAACGGATTCCTGCCTACACCAAAAGGCAATCATCAAAATCCCCGGCAACCACCAACAAGTCAGACGATTGAAGAAAAAGACGAAAAATCAGAAATTCCATTTCCCCAGCAGAATAAGAGCTTAACGAAGCCAGCTCGCACCCATATCAATTAAGGAGTCGAGACCCCATTCCTCCAAAGGGCTATCCAAATCTGATCCCCAAGGAGTCAACCAAATCCCCCGGCAGATCACCAAAAAGAGGAGCATATCCCTAGTGAGCAACCCTCAGATAAGTCACTTGTCTGTGCATAAACAAGACCTGGCAAGTGAGAGCCAATATCCCCAAAGGGAACATCTGCCTATACAGAGGCACCACTCAGAATCAATGAATTCCCAACAGATCCCTGCCTATTCAAGAGGCATTAATCAAGAATCCCCAGCAACCAACAAAACTGGATGGCTAAAGAAAAAAGAAAGAATCCCCAGCACATCGGATGACTACACAAGAAAAATCAAGAACAATTACTCCCCATGGAGTCAGCGCATGAACGAGATCAGTAAGCCCCTAACACCTAGTCCTACAAAGTGGACTGAAAATAAAACCAGATGGGGGTGCGTACCTATCCAGTCCTCCGGCGCATGATCGGAAGCAGTAAGCCGCCACCACCACTTCAGGAAAGGGAAAGACCTGAAGACGAAGACCTGCACACAGGCAAAACCGGCGCATGATCGGAAGCAGTAAGCCGCCACCACCACTTCAGGAAAGGGAAAGACCTGAAGACGAAGACCTGCACACAGGCAAAACCGGCGCATGATCGGAAGCAGTAAGCCGCCACCACCACTTCGGGAAAGGGAAAGACCTGAAGACAAAGACCTGCACGTAGGAAAAACAGGCGCATGATCGGAAGCAGTAAGCTGCCACCACTGCTTCGGGAAAGGGAAAGACCTGAAGATGAAGACCTACACGCAGGTAAAACCGGCGCATGATCGGAAGCAGTAAGTCGCCACCACCACTTCGAGAAAGGGAAAGACCTGAAGACGAAGACCTGCACACAGGCAAAACCGGCGCATGATCGAAATCAGTAAGCCGCCACCATAGCCAAAGGGTCATCTACCGCATCGAAGGAGCATCCTAAGGCATCTAACCTGATGGGGCTTCGTACTCATCAACCAAGGGGTCAGCTACCGCATCAAAGGAGCATCCCAAAATTCTCCATGTGTCAGCCGAAGGGTCAGCTACCGCACCGAAGGAGCATCCTGAAGCCTCATAGCATATCGTCCGAAGGGTCAGCCTCCACAGCAAGAGGAGCATCCAGAAGACAACCGGCCAAGAGGGTTAACTCCTTCACCTGCCAATTGACCTCATGGTACGTTAACCCATGGTCAATTGGTCGGGTAAAGGGGGGCAGTTGTAGACCCCAAATCTCGCATGACTCTCTAATAAAGCCGAATATTGCCCATTTCGAAGATGGTCAAGACTTTATTAAGTCCCTAGTAGCTTGTTCTAGGTTCCATTTAAGATAAGAAGGGTTTTTAGAGGAATTAAAAATCAGGAAATCCGTCGGAGATAGTATATGGCCGTCCAGGACAAGCAGATGGTTGTCCAGGACAAGCAGATGGCCGTCCAAGACAGGCAGATGGCCGTCCAGGACAAGTAGATGGCCAAAAGTTGCCATGGATAGTCGTCCACCTTTTCCAGGCCCGGTTCTCTATAAATAGGAGCTCCCATTCTCAGAATTTTAATACCTTTTCACTCCTACCACTCTCTAGGAAGCCTTTTGGCACTTTAGAGTGACTCTGAGCATTATTCCGAGGTTCGAGTGAGCTTTCCGATTTTCGTTAAAGTTGAAATCGGTTAAGGACGTCTCTTTTTGAGATGTACGGCCCTCGGTAGAGTGACTTTTCTTTATTTTGCGGGAGGAGCGTGCTTGTAGAGTGTGGGGACTGCCAAAAAGCGTCCTCAAGTTTTTGAAGAGTTAATATAAAGCTTGCTTCGGAGGTTCTTTCTCTATTGTCTGTCTCTTTTACTGCTTTCTTTATCGCTTTCTTTGTGTGTATTAGATAATAGGGCCATGTAGACATTTAAATTCTGCAAGTAGATAGAATAATAGGGTAAAAGCATAATTTCTTTAAGTGTTTATTTTCTAAGTTAGTCTATCATAGGGAACCCGAAAGGGGCGTTGTGGGGTGTTAACACCTTCCCCACATGTAACTAACTCCCTTACCCAACTCTGGTTGTAATGACCAAAGTTGGTTTTTCTAAAACCATTGCCTTCTTCTTTTTCTTTACCTTTTTCAGTGTTTAAGGTTAAAACACTGATGGCGACTCCTCGAACCTTTTCGAAAACCTCGCCTTTAGGTCCAACCCGGTTATCAGACAGCCTAAAGGCGTTAAACCAGTTCTTTCAAAAAATGTGAGTCATTTTAAAACCATCGCGTCGCTCTGACCGCCTCTTCTGACGGTAGCGACCGTGACTAACTTCATTCTCTTAGGATTGGGTGCAATTCCTTGGAACTCTTTTGTATCATGGTGATATTTTGATATATTAATCTATGTTTTTGATGTTGCTATTCTTATCTTTTGTGCCTTGGAATGATTTATTCTTGATGTTTAGGATATGATTGGAAAATATTGAAGCACTTGTTGGATTTGATGAAGACATATTGAGTTTATAGAGTTTATTTTGTGGGTGTATAGGTAGATAGGTAATATGTTTAGAATTTAATCTCTTGATAGTTTTAGTAGATCTTGTGATAAGCGCCTATAAATGTTGCATTTCATAGAATTTATCTTACCACATGAAAAACTGAGTTTTTAAGTCTTGAAAGAACAAACTGAGTTTTTTTTAATCTGTTAAAAAGCAGTTTCAATCTGTTAAAATCACTTAAAATAGGAAATGTATATATACAACGAAAATTTTAATTGATTGAATCGTAGAATCAACAGGTTAAAATGTTCTTGATGGTTTTTCCATATTAAGGGGTTCGCAGTATTAATCTGTTGAATTGAGAAATCAATAGATTAAAATGTTCTAGTCATTTTTCATTTCAAAAGTATCTCAGAATTTTAATCTATTGAAATCAAGTTCAATCTATTGAAACAGAGAGAAGTCATTTTTCATTTTAAAGTATCTCAGAATTTCAATCTGTTAAAATAAATTTTAATCTGTTGAAACAGAGAGATATCATTTTTCATTTTAAGGTATCTCAGAATTTCAATCTGTTGAAATATATTTTAATCTGTTGAAACAGAGAGCTACCATTTTTCTTCTAACTTTTTCAATCCATTGAAATCTCGAATTAACCGATTGAATGAGTTTTAAATGAAATCAATCGATTGAAACATTATTTTAAATCGATTGAATCTATCAGTCCCTCTCTTTTACTCTATAAATACAGTTTTGATTTCTCTTTCAAACATATAATTTTGGAAAATGATTGAAAGCAATCTTGGAGCTCTCATATTCGTGTTTTTGTCTGAGCATTCATAAACATTTCATATCATCAGGCGTTTTGATCAAGATTGTTGAAAGATCTTCAAGAGAGAAAGTTCTGAGTTAGAAAAATTGCTTCTGGACTTCTATATTGTAAAAGCTGCAGTCCAGGTTTATTCTTTTCATATACTTGTACTAATTCTAATTGTGTAGATTGGGTTTGAATATGCACTGGTTGCAGTAACTGGGTTTGGTTGCTGGGAGGTTTTTCAAGAGTCTATCTTGTGGTGTTGTAAGGTAGTTCTTGCGGTAAATTGGTGTATATCTACTAGTTTGTATTTTCGCTTGATATTAGTGGAACTTGGCAGATTTGTCAAGAACTGTATGTAGCTCTTGGGAAGAGTGAACCAGTATAAACTCTTGTGTTGTATTTCTGCTTTTATCTCTTTTCATTTCTGGTTTATATTCTTCTTTTGTTTAAAACCAAATCTGCCTAATAAAAGATTGGATAAAGATTAATCATTCTTCCACAAAGAAAGAGTGTTTTTCGAAAAATATTTCTAAAGTTCAATTCACCCCCCTCTTGAACTCAACCATTAATTCTTACAATTGGTATCAAGAGTTGGTTCTTGTAAGTTACTCAAGAATTCGGTCTGAGAAAGGTTAAAATGGCTGAGGGAAAGATGAATTTTTCTGAAGGAGCCTCCATCAATAGGCCTCCTCTATTTGCTGGTATGAATTATTCTTTCTGGAAGGTTAGAATGAAAACCTTTATTGAATCTCTTGATAGGGGTATTTGGGATACAATTGTTAATGGTCCTTTCAAACCAACTCATATAGTGGATGGTAAAATTGTTGAAAAAGACTGAGCTGACTTAACTGATGCAGAAAATAGGAAAGTTCAATATGATTATACTGCTAAGAACATTATTACCTCTGCCTTAAATCTAGATGAGTTTTTCAGGGTTTCTCAATGTGCCTCTGCCAAAGAAATGTGGGAGATTCTATAGGTCACTCATGAGGGTACCTCTGATGTGAAAAGGCCAAGGAAGCATGAATTAATTAGAGATTATGAATTGTTCAAAATGCAGCAAGGTGAAACCATTGTAGATGTGCAGAAAAGATTCACGCATATAGTCAACCATCTAATTGGATTAGGCAAGACATTTGACAAGGAAGAGTTAAACATCAACATCCTAAAATGTTTGGACAGAACTTGGCAACCAAAGGTGATAGCTATATCAGAATCAAGAGACTTAACTAAGATGACTACTGCATCATTGTTTGGTAAGCTAAGGGAACACGAGTTGGAGATCAATCGGTTTAAAGAACAAGAAAATGCAGAGAAGAAAAGCAGAAACATTGTTCTCAAGACGATTGAAGAAAGTAGTGACTCTGAAGAAGATGAATCTGAGAATCTGAATCTGTTGGTTAAGAAGTTTGGGAAATTTCATAAGAAGAAGAACAAAATTGGCCAGATTAAAAGGTACACTGATAAAAGAACTGATTCTATTCAAAATACTTATACTTGTTATTCTTGTGGTAAGCAGGGACATATAAGAAGTGAATGTCCAGAAAAATCCAAGAATCAAAACAAGAAAGATATGAAGTACAAAGGGAAAAAGGCCTACATAGCTTGGCAAGATAATGATTCATCCTCGAGTTCTGTATCTGAAGGTGAAGAAGTGAATCTATGCTTAATGGCTGGCAGTGAATCCTCTTCATCCCATGTAAGTTCAACCCCCACAGAGAATGAAATGAATTACAGCACATTACTAACTGCTTTCAATGAAATGCATGATGAAGCTAGGAATTTATCCTATACAAATAATCAGTTAAAAGGACTAAATAACTGGTTAGAGAATAGGGTTAAAGTTCTGGAAGAAGAATTATTTGAAAGCAAAACAGATATGGAACATCTGGAAATAATCTATAGTAATTCATCTTCCGATAATGTCGTCGCTAACAATAATTGTGAAAAGTGTATCTCTCTCGTAGAAAAAGGTTGAGTATTTGATTAAAACCTTATATAAGTTTACTCAAGGTAAAGAAAATTTAGATACACTTCTTGGGTCTCAATACTGTGTTTTTGATCATACTGGAATTGGTTACAAACCTAAGTTTGGGGTTAAAACTAAAAGGTATTTGAACTTCTTTTCTTTCAGAAAATCAACAGCATCTCCTTTCTCATCTTGTCATTATTGTATGAAAAAAGGGCATACTGTAAAATTCTGTCATATTAGAAAACACTTTGTGCCACAAGGTAAAATAAGATGGGTTCCAAAATATGTTAAACAGAAGATTTGACCACTAAGGACCCAAATTATTTAAGGGTACCAAATACTTGATGCTTGATTTTTCAGGAACAGCAGCAAGAATCACTTTGGTACTTGGACAACGGATGCTCAAGGCATATGACAGGTGATATTTCCAAATTCAGAAACTGAGATTGAAGACTGGAGGTCACGTGACATATGGAGATAACAACAAGGGAAGAATCTTAGGTTTTGGAGATATAGGAGATGGTGAAACCGTGACCATTCACAATGTTCTTCTTGTTGAAGGTCTTAAGCACAATTTAATCAGTATAAGCCAATTATGTGATCTTGGTCACAAGGTTATCTTCAAACCAGAAATCTATTAGAATTGTGTAGTGGAATGGTCGCGTGGTCGGACAAAAACCAAGAGGGGGGGGGGGGTGGATTGGTTTCTTAACAAAAATTAGGTTTTCAAAATTTTCCCCAAATTTTACCGATTAAAAACTATGTAAATGTAAATAGAGATAGAGATAGAATCTTACACAGGAGATTTATACTGGTTCGGATCAAAAGACCCTACGTCCAGTTGCTAATCACTCAAACAAAGGATTAACGCTGTCACTATAATCAAAGCTTGTTACAAACAAATTACAATGGAAAAGATAAAGTAAAGAAAACACCTCTCTTGAAATCCACAAGAGATGAAGAACAACTTTCCCTAGAGACGGCACAACACACAATCCACTAAGAACTCCACTTAGTGATTCTTATCGCTTCTAGCCCACACCAGGTTCCAAAAGCCCCTTTTTCTTGCAACAAACAGTTCTCTGGCACTCACATCACTTAACTTTTGTATGAAAAAGGTTGTTCTCATTTTCTGAGTGCCATAGAGATGCTTAAGTAGAGAAATTAGGGTTTTGGAATTGGGATTTTTGAAACTAGGGTTCTTGGAAATAGGGTTTTTGAAAATAGGGTTGATTTGAAGTTAAAATTTGAAATCTGACTGAAATAATCGATTAAATTAAGAGTTAATCGATTATTACAGAGCCAAAATCAACAGAACCCCAAAACTCTCTATTTTAATCGATTAAAAGACCTGTTAATCGATTAACAGGCCTATTAATCGATTAACAGGGGTGTTAATCGATTAAAACAGTGAGCTGATACAGAAAATGGTTTTTCTCACTGTTTTAATTGATTATTTCACCAATTAATCGATTAAAGCCGAGCCTCTTTGATAAATTTGAGCTTTTTGAAGCTTCTAAGGTGCAGACTATGTACCGGCTATCTCAAACTCTAATATTACAGACTCAATCTAATCAAAACAGAGTTATTACACTATAAAACAAGTCTTCAACTCTTTAAGTCTTGTGTTCTTGAATCATCATCAAAATCAACAAGCTTCATGTCCATCAAATCTAACATCAAGTCCTTGAATATTCAACAATCTCCCCCTTTTTGATGATGATCAAAATTATCTTTTAAAGCCTTGTAATAACCTATTTTATCTGTCATACTAACAAACACATTAAACATACCAGATAATATTTAAAACAATAATATTAGGCTTTAAATATTTCTCCCCCTATTTTGATTAGAATCAAAAAATAATTCTTCTATGGCAAACATAAGAGCTCCCCCTCAAAATATGCATAACTTTAGAGAAAACTCCCCCTCAATCAATGTAAAAACAGAACACCACGTTTTATTTCAGAGATAAGCATTCATTACAATATAAGAGAAAAATTACAAATTTTAAAATTCTTCACTATCATTACTATGAAAGTGTGCATCAAATCTATTTTCTAAACGGCACACTTTATCATCTACATCAGATATATGGCGAATTATTTCCTCATGTCGTACTCCAGAAAGAGTGAAGAATGATTGCATTCTCTAATTCATGTCAGATAACATGTCTTCCATGGATTGTTGAGTTTCATGATGAGTAGAGGAAGTTCCAACACTTTGGATTTGATCAGAGGGAAGCTCAGTAGCAGGAGGCATATCTTCATTAGAATCTTCATTATCGTCACCTTGGTTTGGAACGTCATCCTTGTGAACATAAATATCATTGACATGCACCATTTGTAGTTGGATCAATGTGCTGTCTAGCATACGATTCAAGTTATTTGTTCTTACAGCTTGTTCACCTTCGACATTTACTCCTTTGTATTCAAGGATGCGAGAGACAAGGAGAGCATATGGAATTTTGAAGGTGGGATGGCGTTTGGCTTTTAACATAGTCATGGTGACATGAACGCCCCAATCTAAAGGCTCATTATTCATTATGGCATGAATAATACGAAGATCAATTGAAGAACATTGAGCATGATTTGTAGCCCGGGGACATAGGATCCAGACAAGTAAATGCATAATCATGCGTTCCTCCTTCTTCAAAGGTCCAGCTAGAAGGAGACGCCCAATCTCCATGGAGGGGTTTCGCAGAAAAGAACGATAAGCTAAGATCCTGTCAAAATCATCTAACTCACCATACACGTTAATAGCATCTTCTCTAATAGGAAAGTGGGCAACGTTTTCCCAAATATCATCATCAAGAATAATTGTGACCCCCTTTACTCGAGAGGTAGCAATTTGATCTCTAAATTTGAACCTAGAGTAAAATACCCTAACTAAGTCAGGATAATACGTACCTTGCATTTGGATGAAAGGGAGAACTCCTTGAATTTCAAGAAGATTTGGAAAATTGAATCCCCTACTGATGAACTGCTCACCAATAAGGAATTTAGGAGAAATAATAGCACGTTCCTTCCAATAGGACAGAAATTCTTGTCTGCCATCTGCATCAGAGATCCATCCTTCTACAGAATTAGGACGGGGATGAGATGAGGGTGCATATCTTCTTCTAGTGGGGATTTTTGCACGAGAAGATGAGGCCATTGAAGGATTAGGAGAGAAACAAGAGATTTTAAGAGGACAAGTGAGGTGAAAATAAGGCAAGATTGATAAAATGATGCAAGAAAGCTTGATTTCAAGAGATAGGAGTGAGTAAAAGTGAAATGGAGGTCCTTATTTATAGCCAAGCAACTCCAACGGACATATGAAAGTGTATAGAGTGCAAAAGATCCGTTGGCAACGGCTAGGAAGCTAAACTTGCCAGGTTTAATCAATTAATTCTCAATTTAATCGATTAAACCACTACTAGACCCATTTAATCGATTAAATTGGGCTGGTAATCGATTAATACTGGTTTTAATCGATTAATGGTCGAGTTAATCGATTAAAACAGAGAGGAATGTCATGTTTTGGGTGTTTTGGATGCAAATAATTGATTATAACGCCAATTAATCGATTATTCCAGAGAGTTCATCAATTATTTGAGGTTTATGCACATGATAATCTATGAACATCCTACACAATGAATTATAACATCACAACCATCCAAAACCTGTCTGATTAAGTAGAGTTTAAGCTATTTCTAGAATCCCTAAGTCTCTTCTAAGATCATAGAATCTATCCTTGGGGAGAGGCTTAGTAAAAATATCTGCTAATTGATGCTTTGTATCAACGTACTCTATTTTACAGTTTCCTTTGCTGATATGATCTCTCAAAAAGTGATGTCTAATCTTTATATGCTTAGTCCTAGAGTGCATTACTGGATTCTTAGTAAGATTAATTGCACTCGTATTATCACACATCAAAGGTATGTCATTTAAAAATATACTATAATCTTCTAACTATTGTTTCATCCACAGAATTTGAGCACAACAATTACCAGCTGCAATATATTCAGCTTCAGTGGTAGATAAAGCAACACATGACTGTTTCTTAGAATGCCAAGATACTAAGGATGAACCTAACAAATGACATGTCCCACTAGTACTTTTCCTATCAATTTTGCATCCACCATAATCAGCATCATAATATCCTATTAAACTAGTACAAGCATCAGATGGATACCATAAACCAAAACCAGTAGTTCCTTTTAAATATTTTAAAATATGTTTTACTGCAATTAGGTGAGATTCTTTTGGACAAGCCTGAAATCTAGCACTCACACAGACAAAATGCATAATATCAGGTCTACTAGCAGTTAAGTATAACAGTGAACCTATCATACCTCAATACATAGATTGATTAACTTCCAAACCTGATTCGTCCTTGTCTAGATAGCATGAAGTTCCAATGGGTGTGTTAGCTTCCTTTGAGGTGTCCATTCCAAACTTTTTAAGTATCTCTTTGCAGTATTTGGTTTGAGAGATGAAAATGCCATCTTTAAGTTGCTTGATTTGTAGTGCAAGGAAGAATGTCAATTCTCCCATCATAGACATTTCAAACTCTCCCTGCATTATCTTAGCAAATTCTACACATAACGAATGTCGCCGCCTCCCAAAAAAACGAAGGGGCGGTCGGAGCGACGCGATGGTTTTTTCGACCCTCTTGCTTTCGCGTTTTTTATGGGTGGTTACAACGTCCTTAGGCTGTCCGATAACCGGGCTAACCTAGAGACGAGGTTTTCGAAAAGTGTTCTTGGGTTGTCCGATAACCGGGCTAACCCAAGAACGGGTTTTGAAGGGTTCGTGGAGTCGCCACTGATGTTTTTACCGGAAACATCGGAAAAGGAGTTTAAAAAGGCGTTGGTTTTCGAAAACCGTCATTAGAACCAGAGTTGGGTAAGGGAGTTAGTTACGTGCAAAGGAAGTGTTAGTTCCTTTACGACGCCCCTTTCGGGTTCCCTATGATAGGCTGGCTACTTTGGATAAATAATTAAACTGGAAAATTGTGCTTTTACCCTTTTATTATGCGGTATTTAAAGATTATGACTACATGGCCCTAGCGTCTATTTCATAATTTTAAATGAAAGTGATAAGATTAGAAAGAGAGAGGGTGCACCTCCAAAGCAAGCTTTTTATATTTCTCTTTAAAGAGTGGGTGCTTTTTGGCAACCCTTCAGTCTACAACTCTCAAAAACTCCGGAAATGCCTCGGAGGGATTCTAAAGAAGATTTAGGACGCTCAATTTATACCTAGAGACACTCAGAAACTCCGAAAATGCTTCGGAGGGGTTCTAGAGAGAGAAAATCTAGAGAGAAGGAGGAACTACTATGCTTGGTGTTGTGTGGAAAAGGGGGAATGGAGCCCCTATTTATAGTTTTTCGCGCCCGACAGGTCGAGACCGCCGTCTCGTCTGACAGGGTCGAGACCGCCGTCTGGACAATCCAGACCGCCGTCTCGACCATGGCAGGGGGTCGAGACCGCCGTCTGGATAATCCAGACCGCCGTCTCGACTAGGCAGAAGTCGAGACCGCCGTTTGGACAAGCGAGATGGTGGTCTCGTCGGTCTTGTCCTTGGCGTGAGGCGAGACAGCGGTTTGGTCCTTCCAGACGGCAGTCTCATCCCTTCAGGGCGAGAAACTTTATTTTTCGGGCCAAAAAACCCTCCTATCTTAGTACGGGGGCCTAATAGTCTCTCCTAGTGGCTTGTTAGGCTTCGACCGTCTTCAAATAGGGGGTCTTTTGACTTTATTTGGAGGCTGGGCAAGATTTGGGGTCTACAGCTGCCCCCCCTTTACCCGACCAGTCGACTGCTGGCCTTTTGTGCCAAGGTGATCGACTGGAGGGTAAAGGATTTTGACCCTCTTGCCCGGTTTCCCTTCAGATACTCCGTCTTTGCGGCGGGTGATCCTCTGGGGAGATGTTGTGCTGTGCGCTTCCGGGATGCTCCTTTGTCGCGGTAGCTGACCCCTTCGGCTGATGAGTACGAACCCCCATCTGGTTTGACGAGTATGAACCCCGCCCGGTAAGCCCCCTTCTGTAAGGCCAGATGAGTACACACCCCCATCTGGTGTTTTGACGAGTATGAACCCCCGCCTGGTAAGCCCTCTTCTGTAAGGCCTGATGAGTACACACCCCCATCTGGTGTTTAGCCTCCGGATGCTCCATCTTACGGGAGCTGATCCTTTGGCTATGGTGGCGGCTTACTGATTCTGATCATGCGCTGTTTAGGCACTCCTTGTGTGCTGGTTGATAGGTATAAACCCCCTATCAGGCTGGTACAGTCCGTTGCGTAGGACTGGTGGTGGTGGCGGCTTACTGCTCGGGTAGCTCATGCGCCGTTTATTTGAGATGTCTTTTCGTGGGAATGGTCGCCTGGTCTGTACCGGGGATTTTGTTGGTGTTCATCCAGCTTGTTGATTGCTGGGGATTCTTTGTTTTTTATCTTTTGGTAGTGGTCATCCGACTTTGCTGGTTGTCGGGAATTCTTTGATGAGTGCCTCTTAGGTAGGCAGGAATCCTCTGGGGATTTGTTGATCTTGGTGACGCCTCTTGAGTAGGCGGATATCCATTGAGTTTTTGGTAATGCCTTTGAGTAGGCAGATGCTTCATCGGAAGTGAAGACTTTTGGCTGCATTTGTTTTGCCTCTGACTAGGTTGATATTCCCCTATGGGGATGCTGGTTCTTGCTTGGCAGGTCTTGCCTATGCGTAGGCAAATGACATTCTGAGGATGAACTTGAAGCTTTGCCTTTGCAGTAGGCTCACTGAGATGATCTTTCTCTTTTTGGTGATCCACCGGGGAATTGATTGCCTTCCCGAGGATCTAATTTTGATTTCTCCTTTGAGGGAATGGAGTTTTGACTCCTTGTTGGATGTTGTTGGTATGAGATGGCTTTGCCTATGCTCTTATTCCGCTGGGGATGATCAAGCCTTTCCGTTGGCTTTTTCTGGTGTACCTTCGTTTATTGGTGTAGAAGGTTAGAGCTATTTTCCTTGAAGCTCTTTATTCTGCTGTAATGGTTTTGATTTCGCCTTTTTCCGTGATTTATCTCTTTTTTATCGCGATTTTGAAATCTGGCTTTTGTGGGGATAATGCGTAAACCTTTTTACTTTTTAGTCTCTTTTTATTACGCTGGCTTTTTCCTTTCTTTTTGGGGAAGGTCCACTAGGGATGACGTTTTATTTCTTTAGTGATCCACTAGGGAATTAGTTGACTTCCTGGGGATCTGATTTTTCTTTTCTAGGAATGAAGTCTTGGCTCCTTGATTGATGTTGATGCGAGCTATACTTGTGAAGCTCTTATTCCACTGGGGGATGAGAATTTCTGATTCCTTTTTTTTTTTGTAGAAATTTTTTGGAGATTCGGCCTTCTCTGTCATGGCCTTTTTGGACATCCGCTGGTGGGGATGCAAGGGTTTTTTTTTCTCTTCTTTTCTCTTCTTTCTTTTTGTTGAGCCCTTGATGGTATGGGGATTGGACTCTTTTGATTGCTGATGATGATGGGCTCCTGAAGCCTTTATTCTCCATTGGGGAGTGTGGAGGAGACTTTGGGTGAGTGTGCTCGATGACTCATGTGGTGGTAATGCTGAGCCGTGAGGAGTGTTTTTGTTTTGCCTTCGGAGTAGGAAGGGATCCTCTTGGGGATGACTAAGCCTTTCCGTCGGCTTTTCTTTTATGATGTCCCTCTTTTATTGGGTGATGATTGGAGCTTTGGCTTCTGGAAGCTTCTTATGACAACTCACTTTTCTTTCTTGAGGTAGAGCAATGTTTGGAGACTTATTACTTTCTTGTGCCTTCTTTTTCTGGGTAGAAGGATGGTAGCTGGAGCTCTTGATTTTTGGAAGCTCTTATTTTGATGAGTCGCTTGATTGACAACTTGCTCCATTTTCTTGAAGGCTTTATTTGGAGACTCAGTCTCAGTGATCCTGTTTTCAATCACAAACATGGAGCTATTCTCCTTATATGCATGAATGCTTTTCGTTTTTGTTTTTTATTTGAAGTGATTTTTTATTTTTTTACCTTGACAAAGTCGTTTTGTGCGACTACTTGTGTGTGGATGCTTTAAATGCAATCTTTTCTTTTTGATTGATGCATCTAGAAAAGTGATTGGCATTCTCCTGCTGGACTCTCATGATTATGATGAAGGACCCCTCTCTTTTATTCATTTTTTGGTTTAGCCCTATCTTTTGCCTAGACCGCCCTTTTGGGGTTTTCGGTCTAGCGGGCTGCCTTAATTTTTGCCTAGGATATCTTAGCGGGCTTTTTCCTGTTTTATGAACGCCCTAACTTTTGCCTAGACCGCCCTTTGCGGGTTTTCGATCTAGCAGGCTACCCTAACTTTTGCCTAAGAATCTCCTAGCAGACATTATTCTTTTTATTCTCATTTTTTCTTTATCTTCTTTTTTGAGAGATAGGAGCCTATCATATGCATGCAATGTTGGCGATATGCATCCTATAATACTATTTCAATTAATTTTTCAAAAGGATTAACCAATGTGCTCTTACTTCTGATGAGCTTCCGACGTTATGTGCTTTTTGTCGACATGATAGGCTGTACCGATTTTGCCGTCTTTGACTTTGCCGTGATCGAAGAATGATTGTGTTGATTGTGGAGCGACTTGCCATGTTAGTGCGCCCCTCCCTTTCCTTGGGGATGTCGATCCTCCTATTGATTACTATCTCCACGTTTCCCTACTAATTACTAGAATGTTGTAGTAGTAAGGGTCAAGAGAAGAGAAAAAAGAGGATATTTAATTCAAAGGCTTGTGTTTTAGAATTGTTTTATTTTGACAAAAAATGGTTTTTGTAAGCACGGCTAGCCAAGGTTGGTTAGAGTGTTTAGGCTAGTTTAAACAACGTTTTGTTTATGGAGTGGCGTCTTATTCTATGGCGCTTGCTATGACTGATTGACTTCCCTAGTCTGCCCTTTGGGTTTTCAGCTTAGGATGTTGTGTTTTGTTTTGTCCTAACTTTTGTCTAGGTTTCTTTTTTTGTTGCTTTGGGAAACCTAGTGGACTTTACTTTGTAACCCTAGTTTTTGCCTAGGCTACCCTTTATGGTTGTTCGGGTTTCCTACCGGGTATCTTGCCCTCATTTTTTTGGCCTTTGGCTTTTATGGGCTTCTTTTGATTTTTGTTTTCTTTTTGCACAACATTGGCGAAACACGGCTTTATTTATGACGAGGTGAAACTTTATTTTGTGCTTCTAGTCAATCAGTTGGTGATGGATTTGACTTTTATTTTGGTCAATAGCGCATTTTGATTACTTTGACGCACTTTTGAAAACGTTTGCTTAAACATGGTTATTAATGAGGTTTAGACATTAATAGCGAGAAGAGAAGCAGATAGTAAGAATGACATTCTTTGTAATTAATAGGGAAATATGTGCCCTACAATGCTCGGGGGTCGGGCTAGCCCCGAGGAGTAATCTTTAATAGTCATTGGATTTACAAACCCTAAGAATCAGAAGGAGAACACCTAATGACTAAAGTCGCTTTTGACGCTTGAACCCCTCTATTTGGGAAAATCTGATTCGAGCTGCAGAGGGGAGACTTCCCTTTTTCTCCATGTAGCTTGATCCTTTGTAGGGTCATGCCCTAGGCCATGCTTTAAAGGATTGTCTTTAAAATCTGGTGGCTCCCTTATTCTTTTGAGAGTTTCTAATAAGCCCTTGGTTTGGGCGATATCCATATTTTCTCATTATGTGGGTCACCTTCATATTGTTGGGAAAGTCTTTTCATATTAGCAAAAGATATTTCAAAGGTCCTCTTCAGCCGCATCCATTTAATGTAGGGCAGACGACTTACTGATCTGAATGTCGTCTCTAGCTTAAACTGTGACTAGCTTGTCGCTTACCCTGAGTTTGTCTCTTTGACGGAGCGTCGAAAGAATTGTCTCAGCGTCGTGAATCCAAAGTCTCTTCAATTTCCTCTTTGGATTATGTTTTTCTTCGGTCTCTTTATTTCTTCCTTTATTCTTGGGAGCATTGTCTTGTAGCTCCTTGGGGGAATAGATTCTTTCATTTCTAATTTTTCCCCCAATGCCAGCTATGCTGGAGATATCTTCATTGATGGACGATGTTTCTCCGTATCTGCATGGTGCAACCTTATTTGATGTATGGGGTGAACGAATGTAACAACATCATTGCCCCCTCTTCCTTATTAACTCGGATACCCAACGGTTGAGGCTTATTATCCTTCTTAGGCGGATCAACCGTTGGAGATAACTTGACGACAAAAGGTTTACTCTTCACCCTACTTCGATTCGTGGAAAGCACAGCGACTAATCCTTTCTTTTTATTATCTTATTATTATTAAAGTGAGAATGAATGCAATTTGTGAATGCAATTTATGAATGCGATAGACGTTTGAGGGGATGATGAAATGTACATTCCTCAATGCAATGTTTCAAAGCGCATAGGTTGGTTAAAATTTGTATGTGTTTCCTTTTTTGACTTCCCGTGTATGGCATGTGAATGCCCTATCCTCTTCACGTGGTATTGAGGAATGTCCACTTTCTTCAACCGCCTACTTCTAGATGATGTTATGAGGATGAAGTTTGGTGGATGCATGTATGCAAGTGTTTGGTTTTTTCCTAAACATTATCATGTTCTATTTTCTAACATGATGTATGATAGTGTTTGGGATTTTGTGTTTTTTTTTTTTTGTATGCGGATGAGGGCATGAAGAATTGTAGACCCCAAATCTTGCCCGGCCTCCAAATAAAGTCAGAAAGCTTCCTATTTGAAGACGGCCGGAGCTTAACAAGCCACTAGGAGAGACTATTAGGCTCCCGTACCAAGATAGGAAGGTTTTTTGGCCCAAAATAAAGTTTCTCGCCTTGAAGGGACGAGACCGCCGTCTGGGAATACCAGACCGCCGTCTCGTTTCGGCGCCAGGACGAGACCGCCGTCTCGACTTTCCAGACGGCGGTCTCGACACTTGCAAAAACGAGACGACGGTCTGGGTTTTCCAGACGGCGGTCTCGATTCTCGCCAAGTCGAGACGACGGTCTGGATTTTCCAGACGGCGGTCTCGACCCCGTGACATGAGCGAGACGGCGGTCTCGACCCTGTCAGGCGAGAACGGCGGTCTGGACCCTGACAGCGCGAAAAACTATAAATAGGGGCTCTCCCCCCCTCATTTCCACACAGAGAAAAACCAAGAGCTCTCCCTTCTCTCTAGAATTTCTCTCTCTAAGAATCCCTCCGAGGCATTTCCGGAGTTTCTGAGCGTCTTTAGGCATATACAGAGTGTCCTAAATCTTCTTTAGAATCCCTCCGAGGCATTTCTGGAGTTTTCTGAGAGTTGTAGAGTGAAGGGTTGCCAAAACGCACCCTCTTTTTGAATATAAAGCTTGCTTTGGAGGTGCATATCCTCATTCTCTATTCTTTGAAATTACTGCCATTTAAATTATGCAATAGAAGCTAGGGCAATGTAGTCACATATTTAAATACCGCATAATAAAAGGGTAAAAGCGCAATTTTCCAAGTTTAATTATTCGCAAACAGCCGACCTATCATAGGGAACCCGAAAGGGGCGTCGTAAAGGGACTAATACTCCCTTTACACGTAACTAACTCCCTTACCCAACTCTGGTTCTAATGACCAAAGTTGGTTTTCGAAAACCAACGCCTTTTCAAAACCCCTTTTCCGATGTTTATGGTAAAAATATCGGTGGCAACTCCATAGAACCCAAAATAAGTCCTTGGGTTAGCCCGGTTGTCGGACAACTCAAGGACACTTTTTGAAAACCTCGTCTCTAGGTTAGCCCGGTTATTGGACAACCTAAAGACGTTGTAACCACCAATAAAAAATGCGAAAATCAAGAGGGTCGATAAAACCATCGCGTCGCTCCGACCGCCCTCTCTTTGGGGAGGCGGCGACAAGAATACTAGCCGCTTTTTAGAATGCAAAAAGATTTTTATTGAATGATTTATGAGATGGATATTCCTTAAGACAATGGCTTACGTATCCTCCTTAAAGCTTATGCTTTGTGGGGCATCCTACCCACCTCGGTGTAATGGTTCTTTCCCCATCACAGACTTGACAAGTATAATGGGGGTCACCATCACACCTTAGTACACTTGTCCCTTCCTTGTCGCGAAGGTTACAAATGTGCTCGGGGCCTCTTTTGCCATTGTCTTAGGGATATCTAGTGCTCCCTAGAATGAATGTATTTATGCATGCACCAGTACAAAAGGGCGATAGATGTTCAAAGTGGCATAACTTTTGACTGGGATGTCCGATTTGGACGCACAACATATCAAAACGAAGAGAAAAAGGTGAAGAATCAAGCTGCAAATGCCCGTAGGGGATTTGACCCAGTAATTTTCTCAAAAAACGCCTCTAAGACCCATTTTTTAGGGATTTATTAAAATGATGTGTATGCATACTTTCCTTATGCATTTATTTTCTCTCTTGAGTGAAAGGGATTTATTAAAATGATGTGTATGCATACTTTCCTTATGCATTTATTTTCTCTCTTGGTTTTTCTTCACTCATGTAATATGAATGTTTTGACTTTGTCAGAAGTTGATTTATTTATTTTCGGGTATTTTGTATTTTGATTTTTTATTTGATCTTTATTTGTTTATTTTATAGCATTTTATCTCTTTTGTCGGAACTGCGTGGCCACTTAGCTTGCAAAGAACCTGAAACCAGGCTAGCTAAAAGGCAGACTGTCCGAGATAAAATATGGCTTTATGTGAAAGAATATTTTAGCATCCCTTATCTCTTCTGTCGGAACTGCGTGGCTACTTAGCTTACAAAGAACCTGAAACCAGGCTAGCTAAAAGGCAGACTGTCCGAGATAAGGGTGTTTATTTGTGAAAATATTTTTGGAATTTTGTTTTGGTTTGTTGTTTGTTTATGCCATGCAACAGACAAATGCAACAAACATATGCACACACAATTTGATCATCCCCGAACAGGCGAGATTTCGTTTTTATCACGAGGTAGGGTTTTCCTGTAGAAAAGTGCATTGGTCAGGGTAGGTTCTATCTGTTCTCACCAAGCTAAGGCCCCCAAGGTGCCCCCATTATAGGGTCCCCACTCTACAGCCGTCCAACCATGCTCAGCACTAAGGCCAGAGTCGGTCTTGTTGCCAAAAGAGGAAGGTTATCACCTTGAGTGGTGGTTTCCGATCACACTGGTGGGCACAAGGCCCTAACTACAGCGAACCGTACCTGCCACCCACTCCCTATGGTTATCTCACTTGCCCCCGGGTATACAGGGAACTGTAGTGTGCAAGGGTTTGGGTGCAGTTTATATTTCAATCAATTGCGTAAGTATAAATAAGCAACAGTTATTTTGAAAGCCAAACAATAAAGCATGTTATAATACAAGGCAGGGTAAAAGCACTATTTTCTTGGTTTAATTATTTTTAAGCCAGCCCATCACTAAATGGGATCAACTCTCTAGGCTTCCCCAGTGGAGTCGCCATCTGTCGCCGCCTCCCAAAAAAACGAAGGGGCGGTCGGAGCGATGCGATGGTTTTTTCGACCCTCTTGCTTTCGCCTTTTTTATGGGTGGTTACAACGTCCTTAGGCTGTCCGATAACCGGGCTAACCTAGAGACGAGGTTTTCGAAAAGTGTTCTTGGGTTGTCCGATAACCGGGATAACCCAAGAACGGGTTTTGAAGGGTTCGTGGAGTCGCCACCGATGTTTTTAACGAAAACATCGGAAAAGGAGTTTAAAAAGGCGTTGGTTTTCAAAAACCAACTTTGGTCATTAGAACCAGAGTTGGGTAAGGGAGTTAGTTACGTGCAAAGGAAGTGTTAGTTCCTTTACGACGCCCCTTTCGTGTTCCCTATGATAGGCCGGCTACTTTGGATAAATAATTAAACTGGAAAATTGCACTTTTACCCTTTTATTATGCGGTATTTAAAGATTATGACTACATGGGCCTAACGTCTATTTCATAATTTTAAATGAAAGCGGTAAGATTAGAAAGAGAGAGGGTGCACCTCCAAAGCAAGCTTTTTATATTTCTCTTTAAAGAGTGGGTGCTTTTTGGCAACCCTTCACTCTACAACTCTCAGAAACTCCGGAAATGCCTCGGAGGGATTCTAAAGAAGATTTAGGACGCTCAATTTATACCTAGAGACACTCAGAAACTCCGGAAATGCTTCGGAGGGGTTCTAGAGAGAGAAAATCTAGAGAGAAGGAGGAGTTACTGTGCTTGGTGTTGTGTGGAAAAGGGGGAATGGAGCCCCTATTTATAGTTTTTCGCGCCTGACAGGTCGAGACCGCCGTCTTGTCTGACAGGGTCGAGACCGCCGTCTGGACAATTCAGACCGTCGTCTCGACGATGGCAGGGGGTCGAGACCGCCGTCTGGATAATCCAGACCGCCGTCTCCACTAGGCAGAAGTCGAGACCGCCGTTTGGACAAGCGAGACGGCGGTCTCGTCGGTCTCGTCCCTGGCGTGAGGCGAGACGGCGGTCTGGTCCTTCCAGACGGCGGTCTCATCCCTTCAGGGCGAGAAACATTATTTTTCGGGCCAAAAAACCCTCCTATCTTAGTACGGGGGCCTAATAGTCTCTTCTAGTGGCTTGTTAGGCTTCGACCGTCTTCAAATAGGGGGTCTTCTGACTTTATTTGGAGGCCGGGCAAGATTTGGGGTCTACAACGAATTATCAGTTGATCCAAAAATAATATCATCAACATATACCTGGACCAATAAGATATGCTCTTTTACATTCTTTATAAACAGCGTAGAATCAATTTTTCCTCTAGAAAAATCATTTGATGTTAGGAAACTACTTAGCCTTTCATACCAAGACCTAGGAGCTTGTTTCAACCCATATAATGCTTTCTTTAGTTTAAAAATATGATTAGGATAACTAAAATCTTCAAAACCAGGGGGTTGCTCCACATAAACTTCTTCTTTAATAAAACCATTCAAAAATGCACTTTTAACATCCATTTGATATAATTTAAATTTCATTAAAGATGCATAAGCAAGAAGTAGGCGTATAGCCTCTAACCTGGCAACAGGAGCATAAGTTTCATCATAATCTATACCTTCCTCCTGACAATATCCTTTGGCAACAAGTCTGGCTTTATTCTTTGTTATGTTTCCATCTTCATCAAGTTTATTTCTAAATACCCATTTGGTTCCAATAACTTGATGTGATTCTTCTCTTGGGATTAATTCCCATACTTGATTTCTTTCAAATTGGTTAAGTTCTTCTTGCATTGCTATGCACCATTGTTCATCTTTAAGTGCTTCCTCAACATTTTTGGGTTCTATCTGTGACACAAAAGCTACAGACATACAGAAATTAGTCATATTTCTTGTTCTTACCCCTTTTGAAATATCACCAATGATATTGTCCATTGAGAGTCCTCTAGGTGATTGTCATTCTTTTGCTAACTCAGGTGTTTGAGAAGGATCATTTTCTTCCAAATATAATTCATCAAGAGCCTCTCTTATATACTCATCATCACCTGCAAGTTCTTTATTTGACTCAAGAGGATTTCCCCCAAGGTCTACAATCTCATCAAAAGTAACATGAATAGATTCTTCAATATTTAAGGTTCTTCTATTAAACACCATGTAAGCTTTGCTAGTTAATGAATAACCTAAGAAAATGCCCTCATCGGCTTTTGAGTCAAATTTTCCTAAGTTATTCTTTCCATTATTTAACACAAAGCACTTACATCCAAATATTTTCAAATGAGCAACATTTGGCTTTCTACCATTTAATAATTCATAGGGAGTTGATTTTATAATTGACCTAATGAGCATTCTATTTAAAACATACTAAATGATCAATTTTCTTTGAATAAATACAAGAGATAAACAATTCATTTAACTATAGGAACACAAATATATTTTCCTTTAGGAACACCAAAATGTTTAATTTTACATCTATTTGAGGTATGACCATGTTTCATACAATAAAAACATGCATTTGAAGTAGCTTTAGAATAAGATGCATTACTTACAAAACATGCTCTAGTTCCTTTTTCTACCCATACTCTTTTATTTTTCCTTTTAGACTTTTTCAAAGGAACTTGTTGATTTACACTATTTTGAGCAAACACCATTTCATGCTTCTTAAGATCATCTATTTCCTTTTCGGCTTTGTCTAGCAAATGGTTAAGAATATCTATGTCATATTCATGCTCTTTACAAGTTGCACATGCTAAGTTCTTATCATTATCCTCATCTAAACATACAATTTTCGTTTCTAATAATTTCTTTTCTTCTAAACATGTGATTTTCGTTTTTAAAGAGTCAATTTCCTTTTCGGATCTACTTAAATTCTTCTTCACAACTTTATATTCATTTTTCAAATTCTTAAAGGCACTAAATAATTCATTATATGCATTTTGCAGTTCATCATGGTCATTATCATCATCACTAGAAGATGAGTCGGAATCACTTACCTCAAAGTCAGAAGATATATTGTCTTTTGCCAACAAGCAAATGTTAGCTTCTATTTCTGAGTCACTTGATTCCGAAATCACGTCACTATCATCGGTTCCTTCATAAATTACTCTTAGTTTTTCCCACATCTCTTGAGCACTTTTACAAATAGAGATCCTGTAAAACTCGTCAAGCGTTAAAGCAGATGAAATTATATTTCTAGCCCTAACGTCAAATTGTGCTTTTCTATTTTCCTCTGTTGTCCATCTAGAAAAAGGTTTGGGAACGTCAACACCGTTCTCAATAACTTTAGGAATATATGGACCGTTTAAAATAGCGTCCCAAACACCTCAATCAACAGACTCTAAAAAGATTTGCATTCTTACCTTCCAGAAAGGATAAATTTTGACCTGCAAAAAGTGGGCGTCTGTTGATAGACGCACCTTCGGCAAAAGTTTGATTTTGTTCGGCCATTTTCGAAAAGTTTGAATGACGTTAGAATCGCGCAGCGGAATGATCGCGTGGTCGGACAAAAACCAAGAGGGGGGGTGGATTGGTTTCTTAACAAAAATTAGGTTTTCAAAATTTTCCCCAAATTTTACCGATTAAAAACTGTGTAAATGTAAATAGAGATAGAGATAGAATCTTACACAGGAGATTTATACTGGTTCGGATCAAAAGACCCTACGTCCAGTTGCTAATCACTCAAACAAAGGATTAACGCTGTCACTATAATCAAAGTTTGTTACAAACAAATTACAATGGAAAAGATAAAGTAAAGAAAACACCTCTCTTGAAATCCACAGGAGATGAAGAACAACTTTCCCTAGAGACGGCACAACACACAATCCACTAAGAACTCCACTTAGTGATTCTTATCGCTTCTAGCCCACACCAGGTTCCAAAAGCCCCTTTTTCTTGCAACAAATAGTTTTCTGGCACTCACAGCACTTAACTTTTGTATGAAAAAGGTTGTTCTCATTTTCTGAGTGACATAGAGATGCTTAAGTAGAGAAATTAGGGTTTTGGAATTGGGATTTTCAAAACTAGGGTTCTTGGAAATAGGGTTTTCGAAAATAGGGTTGATTTGAAGTTAAAATTCGAAATCTGACTGAAATAATCGATTAAATCAAGAGTTAATCGATTATTGCAGAGCCAAAATCAACAGAACCCCAAAACTCTCTGTTTTAATCGATTAAAAGACCTGTTAATCGATTAACAGGGGTGTTAATCGATTAAAACAGTGAACTGATACAGAAAATGGTTTTTCTCACTGTTTTAATCGATTATTTCACCAATTAATCGATTAAAGCTGAGCCTCTTTGATAAATTTGAGCTTTTTTAAGCTTCTAAGGTGCAGACTATGTACCGGCTATCTCAAACTCTAATATTACAGACTCAATCTAATCAAAACAGAGTTATTACACTTCAAAACAAGTCTTCAACTCTTTAAGTCTTGTGTTCTTGAATCATCATCAAAATCAACAAGCTTCATGTCCATTAAATCTAACATCAAGTCCTTGAATGTTCAACAAAATCTGCCTAATCTGTGAGCCAAAATCTGACACGGTAATGTTGGTTGTTAAGATATTAAACAACATTTACATGCTAGATATCAAGCATTCTATCTCATCTCAAAGTTGTCTTCTTACTAAAGAAGAAGAATCTTGGTTATGGCATAGAAGGCTTGCACATATTCATCTTAATCATCTTGACAAACTAATTACTAAAGATTTAGTTTTTGGACTACCTAAGCTTCAAATTCTGAAAGACAAAATCTTTGAAGCTTGTTTAAAAGGTAAACAAACTAGAAAATCCTTTTCAAATAAAAACATTATTTCTACTTGTAGACCTTTGGAACTGCTCCACATAGATTTGGTTAGTCCTTCAAGAAATAAAAGTCTAGGTGGTAATCTTTATATCATGGTAATTGTTGATGATTTTTCCAGATTTACATGGACTATTTTTCTAAAAGCCAAATCAGATTCTTTCAAATCTTTTAAAAAGCTTGCCACGGTTTTACATAATGAGAAAGGTTATTTCATTACTTCTATTCAAAGTGACAATGGTGGAGAATTTGTAAATGAAAAGTTTGAATTATTCTGTGAAAAGTATGACATAAAACACAACTTTTCTGCTCCAAGAACTCCTCAATAGAATGGTGTTGTGGAAAGAAAGAATAGATCCATTGTGGAACTTGCTAGAACAATGCTTTGTGAAAATGCTTTACCTAAATACTTTTGGGCAGATGTTGTAAACACTGCTTGTCATGTTTTGAATAGAGTTTTGATTAGACCCATTCTTAAGAAAACCCCATATGAACTTTACAAAGAAAGAAAACCCAACATAAACTATTTCAGGGTTTTTGGAGGTACATGTTTTGTTTTAAACAATGGGAAAGAAAATATTGACAAGTTTGATGAAAAATCTGATAAAGGGATCTTTCTTGGCTATTCTTCTAACAGTCATGCATATAGAGTCTATAATTTAAGACTAAAATCTATTGAAGAATCAGTACATGTTGTTTTTAATGAGTCTCCTCGAGTGTTGCAGAGTAAAACAACAGGTACTACAGATGATGACAAATTAGTTGATAATTCTTATCAGTTAAAACATCCCAGAGGTACAGATCAGTATACTGTCGAAGAAGATGATCAATCAATTGATCCTACAAAAACTTATCCACCAGAAAGAATTGTTAGAGAACAGGAAGAAGATACCTTGGATGAGCTTCCTAAAGAATGGATTGTCCCAAGAGATCTTTCTCTAGACAATGTTATTGGGCAAATCAATAAGGTACTATCCACTAGAAATTCTCTTAATCAATTCTGCAATCATATGGCATTCATTTCACAAATTGAACCTAAATCTGTTAAGGATGCATTAAATGATGAATATTGGGTTAGTGTCATGCATGATGAACTTAATCAGTTTGAAAGAAATAATGTGTGGGAATTAGTTCCTAAAACCAAAGATATCAATATAATTGGTACTAAGTGGGTATTCAAAAACAAATTAGATGAACACGACATTATTACTAGAAATAAAGCTAGGTTGGTAGCCAAAGGATATAATCAACAGGAAGGAATTGATTTTGATGAAACCTTTGCCCCAGTAGCTAGACTTGAAGTTGTTAGATTGTTATTAGCTTATGCTTGTATTAGTGGTTTCAGATTACTTCAGATGGATGTCAAGAGTGCTATTCTAAATGGACTCATCAATGAAGAAGTCTATGTTTCTCAACCTCCTGGTTTTGAAAATCACAAACATCCTGACCATGTCTACAAGCTGAAAAAGGCTCTTTATGGATTAAAGCAGGCTCCTAGACAATGGTATGAGAGGCTAAGTAATTTCTTAATTGATCAAGAATACAAACGAGGTGAAGTTGACAAAACCTTATTCATTAAGAAATCTGGATCTAACATTATTATGGTGCAGGTTTATGTTGATGATATCATTTTTTGTTCTACTAATAATGACTTGTGTAATAAATTTGTTAAGGAAATGCAAAGTGAATTTGAGATGTCTATGATGGGAGAACTGAATTTCTTCCTTGGTCTCCAGGTTAAGCAATTAAGGAATGGTATTTTCCTAAATCAATCTAAATATTGTAATGAGTTGTTGAAGAAATTTGATATGCATAATTGCAAAGAATCCTCCACACCCATGTCTACTAACTACTGTCTAGATTTAGATGAAAAAGGGAAATCTGTTGATCAAACTAAATATAGAGGTTTGATTGGATCTCTTCTATATCTAACTGCTAGTAGGCCTGACATTATGTTCAGTGTTTGCCTTTGTGCTAGATTTCAGGCAAATCCAAAGGAATCTCACCTCACTACTGCTAAGAGGATTCTTAAGTATCTTAAAGGAACCATTAATGTTGGACTATGGTATCCTGAAGGTGCGTCTCTTAAACTTGTTGGATTTTCTGATTCTGACTTTGCAGGATGTAGATTGGATAGGAAAAGTACCTCTGGTACATGTCATTTACTGGGAAGTAGTCTCATATCATGGCACAACAAAAAACAAGCATGTGTAGCTCTTTCAACTGCAGAAGCTGAATACATTGCAGCTGGGAGTTGTTGTGCTCAGAGTATCTACCTCAAACAACAATTGAAAGATTATGGGGTGTTTCTCAACACGGTACCTCTGGTTTGTGATAATACTAGTGCAATTAATCTAACTAAGAATCCTATTCAACACTCTAGAACTAAGCATATTGAAATTAGACATTACTTTATTAGAGAACATGTATCTAGGGGTGATTGTGAAATTTTATTCATTGATACTGAGAAACAATTACCTGACTTGTTCACCAAACCACTACCTAGAGATAGACTTAATATGCTTACAACTGAATTAGGAATTTTGGATCTATCTATTGTATAATTGATCCTTTATTATGGTTCTGTGCTTTTTAATAGGTTGATAATAGGTTCAATCGATTAAGTTGTCTGAAATTTTTGAAATACTTGTCAAACTTTGTGTTTTAATCGATTGAAATTGCGAAATAATCTGTTGATTTCCTGATTCTCAATCTCTGTTCATGATTTATTGCTAGATTAATCGATTAAATAAGTTTTTAATCGATTTATTTCAATAACTCTTAGCTCTGCATGTTTTTCTTTTTTGAATTAATCGATTAAATCTTCGATTAAATCGATTTATTTTACTTTTGATAATCTGTGTCTATATCATTAATTGAAAATCAATTGGTTAATTT
Source organism: Sphenostylis stenocarpa (assembly GCA_963425845.1). Lineage (NCBI taxonomy): Eukaryota > Viridiplantae > Streptophyta > Magnoliopsida > Fabales > Fabaceae > Sphenostylis > Sphenostylis stenocarpa. The sequence goes on from OY731403.1 coordinate 46,122,522, forward strand.
TTTTCTAGGGCTAGTAGTGTATGCTTTGCTTCTGATTATTTACTGCTGATTGAGTTAAATGCCTTTGCAACTAAAAACAACTTCATCTACTCTCTTAAATGTAATGGTTATCCAATAAAAGTTGAAAGACTGTGATTCAAAATCAGATGTGAAGAAATGCAGGTAATCGAGTGTTACAGTACCCATTCTCTCTCTCTCTCTGTGTCTTTTCCATCTCTAACACACGGAGCAGAACTGAGGTAATTTACTAAAAGACAAAATTGACTATTCAAAGTAGATGAAGGGTCCGGTTTCTCTCATTCCTTTTAGTATGCAACAGTTGATTCAAAAATCTTGTACTCCTTCTTGGAAAAATATTCTCTCTTTTCTGTATTCGGTTCATCTCTCAAACAACATGTTCAAGCGCACCAAATCTGGAAGGAGGAAGTTGAGCAGAGGAGAATCCTCAGCTGCTGTCCAAGAAACATTAGGAGGAGGGCGCATTGAAATCTGGTTCAATGGGAATCAAGAGAAGATGGGGTTATTCATTCACGAAATGAGCAGAAAACAGATTAATATTCCCAAGGTTGTGAAATTCTTGTGGTTGGATGCTGAAGGGTTCAAAGGGGTTCGAAAGCTGCTGCAACACCAGAAACTTCAAAAGTTCCTTGAGCTCAATGGATGAAGGAGTAAAAGTCACTAAAGGATATACCTCTGATGTAGAAGAATTCAACAAAGTCCAATACTTTCGTTCTTGTTTGAGAAATAAGTGTGACTCTGTGAGTTCCTTCAACACTGGAAAGCTTAACCTTGAAGAAAGAATACTTGCATTCATAGTGGTCTGGCAGCTTACTCCCAGGGGTAGCAATCATGCAGTACTGAATGAAGGTGACTTGGTACTGATGTACTGTATCCACCACAGAATCAGAGTAAACTGGGTATTTATCATTAAGGATCATATGATTAAAGCAAAAAGGCTACGTGATTTTAGGTATCCCTATGCAATCTTAATTTCTAAATTTCTAACTCATTTTGGTGTTGACTTAGAAGGAGAATTGGCTGAAATCATTCGCCCCACAAATGAGATTAACAACTCCATCCTTCATAAAATGGGATTCATTAAGATTGATGGTGATTGGATTTCAAAAGAAGAAGAAGAAGAAGACGGTGAGAATGCTGGTGCTCCAAGTGTTGCTGAAACAAGACAAACAGACCCTATGGAAGATGATATGGCTCAGCAGTCTCCATTGGAAATGATTCCTTATGTGGCACAACCTGACCGTGGCACGCCTCTTTCACAGTTCGAACGGACTATGCTGCATCAAATGAATGAAATTCAAACAAATCAAAGGAGACACATGGAGATGACATATGCTCTGCAAGCTCGCCAGCATCGGCTTTATGAAGACTCCATTGTCAGATTTTCAGCACATTGATAATCAACTGGAGGATATCTTCAACAGAATTGGAGACCTCCAATTCAATCAGGGTCCCTGGGATGGTGATGAGTGAAATTTCTTATGCTTTCTTTCACTTGTGTTTTTTTTTGTTTGTCTTAATTTTGGGTACCTACATGGTACTTATGGCTTGTAATTGAACACTTTTTGATGAAGTCAAATAGGGGGAGAAGTATTCGCTTATACTGACACTACATACACATCACAAAATCATATGTCTCAGTTCTGTTATTGTTTCTTTTATGCACATGCAGTGGTTATTTGTCTCCATCAAATAGGGGGATATTGAAGCACTTGTTGGATTTGATGAAGACATATAGAGTTTATTTTGTGGGTATGTAGGCAGATAGGTTATAGGTTTAGAATTTAATCTCTTAATAGTTTCAGTAGATCTTGTGATAAGCGCCTATAAATGTTGCATTTCATAGAATTTATCTTACTGCATGAAAAACTGAGTTTTTAAGCCTTGAAAGAACAAACTGAGTTTTTTTTTTAATCTGTTAAAAAACAGTTTCAATCTGTTAAAATCACTTAAAATAGGAAATGTATATATACAGCCAAAATTTTAGTTGATTGAATCGTAGAATCAACAGGTTAAAATGTTCTTGATGGTTTTTCCATATTAAGGGGTTCGCAGTATTAATCTGTTGAATTGAGAAATCAATAGATTAAAATGTTCTAGTCATTTTTCATTTCAAAAGTATCTCAAAATTTTAATCTGTTGAAATCAAGTTCAATCTATTGAAACAGAGAGATGTCATTTTTCATTTTAAAGTATCTCAGAATTTCAATCTATTGAAATAAATTTTAATCTGTTGAAACAGAGAGATATCATTTTTCATTTTAAGGTATCTTAGAATTTCAATCTGTTGAAACAGAGAGCTACCATTTTTCTTCTAACTGTTTCAATCCATTGAAAGCTCAAATTAACCGATTGAATGAGTTTTAAATGAAATCAATCGATTGAAACATCATTTTAAATCGATTGAATCTATCAGTCCCTCTCTTTTACTCTATAAATACAGTTTTGATTTCTCTTTCAAACATACAATTTTGGAAAACGATTTAAAGCAATCTTGGAGCTCTTATATTCGTGTTTTTATCTGAGCATTCATAAACATTTCATATCATAAGGCGTTTTGATCAAGATTGTTGAAAGATCTTCAAGAGAGAAAGTTCTGAGTTAGAAAAATTGCTTCTGGACTTCTGTATTGTAAAAGCTGCAGATCCAGGTTTATTCTTTTCATATACTTGTATGAATTCTAATTGTGTAGATTGGGTTTGAATCTGCACTGGTTACAGTAACTGGGTTTGGCTGCTGGGAGGTTTTTCAAGAGTCTATCTTGTGGTGTTGTAAGGTAGTTCTTGGGGTAAATTGGTGTATATCTACTGGTTTGTATTTTCACTTGATATTAGTGGAACTTGGCAGATTTGTCAAGAACTGGATGTAGCTCTTAGGAAGAGTGAACCAGTATAAACTCTTGTGTTGTATTTCTGCTTTTATCTCTTTTCATTTATGGTTTATATTCTTGTTTTGTTTAAAACCAAAGCTGCCTAATAAAAGATTGGATAAAGATTAATCATTCTTCCACAAAGAAAGAGTGTTTTTCGAAAAAGATTTCTAAAGTTCAATTCACCCCCCCTCTTGAACTCAACCATTAATTCTTACAAATATATCTTCAAACCCTACATCAGGTAAGAATATTTGATATGTTAATTACCAAGAATGGAATGAATGTATCAAGTGTTTAACACCCTAAACCTAATGTTGGAAAATCTTTTAACTGTGTGAGGAATCGATGTTTATTAGGTTTTCTTATGAATTTCACATGCGAGGAATCAAAGTGAATGATTTGAGTAGGTGACACCAACATTGATAGGTTAATTGATGTTCTTAATTTGACCTAGCCATTATGCAAAAGAGGGAAAAGGAAGGAAGTCAATCCTAAGTTCTTTTATTTGATATTTTCTAAACACACTTTACAGTTCTTTGTCATTTAATTTCAATCCCAATCTTTATGAAAACTCAATATTGTTTCAATATACTTAGTAAGCATATGATTTGGTATTTCCATTGAAATTGTTCCTCGTGGGATCAACTTTTATTTAATCAAAATAGTATACTGTGATTGATAATTTTGGTACGCTTGCCAAATATTCAAAAAGTATTTTTGGCGTTGTTATCGGGGAATGACATATCTTGGAAAATTTGTGTCTAGCTTATTGAGTATTGTGAATATTTTGATTTTAATTATTTCTTTTTATTTTGTTTGTTTTGTTTTTTTGTGCTAATTCTTGCTTGAGTTGCTCTTTGATTTATCCTCTTAAGAGGATAGGTATCCATAGATCATTTAGAGTTCAATCCTGAAATTGAAAAGACTGCTGGAAGGAACTGTGGTAGAAGAAGAAGAGAAACTCAAGAACAAGCAAGAGGAGAATCTGTTAACCCTTCTCCTACACTCAATTTACTAGATCCAATCATAGATGACATGGCGGAGGAAGGAGCAAATCCAAATCCAAATCTAAATCCATCTAGAAGAACACTCAAAGACTATGCTATGCAACAAGGTCCCAGACACTTCTCCAGCATTGCAATACCAGCAAATCAATTCCTGGAGATGAAGCCAGCATTCTTAAGCTTGATTAGTGCTCATCAATTCACTGGAATGGATCATGAAGATCCTTACATTCATTTATCTACTTTTTATGAGTTGATTGGTACCATGGGTCATCCAGTTCAAAGGAAAGGAACACTTGAGCTTAGCACCTCAGATGTTGTCTTAGCCCAGAATAAAATTATAACCCAACAGATTGAAGCATTGACCCAACAAATGGCAAAACTACCTCAACAATTGCATGCAGTACAATCCACTCCTAATCAATAGATGAGTTATGACTTTTGTGGAGGTGACCATGCAAATGAACATTGTTCTTACCAAAGCAAACTACAAGAAGAAGAAGCTCATTATATGGGTGCTCAAAGTAGTAGTGGTCAAGGAAGACAAGCAAATTTCCCTAATTCCAACAACTATCTGAATAATTTTTTCACAAGGAAAGAGAGGGAATCAGAATCAGAACCAGATTCAGAATTTTGAGTGGAAACAAGGTGTTGACCCATCTAATAGACAACCTCCATATCAACAACAATCATTTAAGCAATCCTCATTTCAACAACAACAACAACAACAACAACATCCTCCAGTACATGAGAGAACAACCAAATTGGAAGACACTTTGGAAAAATTCATGCAAGCTTCCTTGTGTAATCAGAGAAATATAGAGGTTTCAATAAGAAATTTAGAAACCCAGATGGGCCAATTGGCTAAACAGTTATCTGAACAATAAGAAGGATATTTTTCAACCAACACACAAACCAACCTCAGGGAGCAATGCAATTCAATAACTACAAGGAGTGGAAAAGTTGTAGGTATGGGGATTAGTGATAATCTAGCTGTTAAAGAAGGACAAATTGAAGGTGGAGAAGAAGAGGAAAATAATAAAGAAAGACATATCCCTAATAAGAATATCGAAGAGGGAGAGAAAAAACAAAAGATAGAAAAAGGAGGAAGTCAAAAACCATTTGTAGAGAAATTACCATATCCCAAGGTTCCCTGTCGCCGTCGTTAGAAGAGGCAGTCAGAGCAACGCGATGTTTTTTATTGACTCGCGTTTTTTGAAATAAGTGGTTCAATGCCTTTAGGTTGTTCGATAACCGGGCTGGACCTAAAGGCGAGGTTTTCGAAAAGGTTTGAGGAGTCACCATCAGTGTTTTAACCTTAAACACTGAAAAAGGTAAAGAAAAAGGCAGTGGTTTTAGAAAAAACCAACTTTGGCCATTACAACTAGAGTCAGGTAAGGGAGTTAGTTACGTGTGGGGAACGTGTTATACCCTATTATTTTATCTACTTGCAGAATTTAAATGTCTACATGGCTTTATTATCTAATGCACACAAAAAAAGCGATAAAGAAAGCAGTAAAAGAGAGAGAGAATATGGAAGGAACCTCCGAAGCAAGCTTTATATTAACCCTTCAAAACTTGAGGACACTTTTTGGCAATCCGCGCACTCTACAAGCATGCTCCTCCCGCAAAAGAAAGAAAAGTCACTCCACCGAGGGTCGGACATCTCAATAGGAGACTTCCTTAACCGATTTCAACTTTAAACAGAAATTGGATAGCTCACTCAAACTTCGGAATAATGCTCATAGTCAATCTAAAGTGCCAAAAGGCTTTCTATAGAGTGGTAGGAGTGAAATTTCGAGGAATGGGGCTCCTATTTATAGGGAACCGCACCAGGAAAACGTGGACGGTCGTCCATGGCAAAAAGTGTCCATGGACGGCCGTCCATGTAATGTGGAAGATCGTCCATGGCCAAAAGTTGTCATGGACGACCGTCCAAGCTAAGTGGACAATCGTCCATAGCCTTAAAGTTGGCATGGACGGTCGTCTGACTGTCTTGGACAGCGATCTACTATCTTCGACAAAATTTTCGATTTTTATTACCTCTAAAAACCCTTCCTATCTTAAGTGGAACCTTGAAAAAGCTATTAGGGACATAATAAAGTCTTTACCATCTTCGAAACGGGTTATCTCTGACTTTATTGGGAGCCGGGTACGATTTGGGGTCAACAGTTGCCGCCCCTTCACCCGACCAATTGACTATGGGCTAATGTACCATAAGGTCAATTGGCAGGTGAAGGAGTTAACCCTCTTGCCCGATTGTCCTCTAGAAGCTCCTCTTGTCATTGTAGCTGATCCTCGGGACTATGAATGTAGTCTGGTGTTATCTTCAGGATGCTTCCTTACTGCGGAGGCTGACCCTTCGGACGATATGTGTGAAGCTTCAGGATGCTCTTTCGGTGCGGTAACTGACCCTTCAACTGACAAAGATTTTTCCCTTGGGATGCTCCTTTGATGCGGTAGCTGACCCCTTAGGTGGTTGTGATGCCTCAGTATACTCCTTTGAAGCAGTAGCTGACCCTTTGGCTGATGTAAGTAGAGTTTTTGACTTCAGGATACTTCCATGCTGTGGAAGCTGACCCTTCAGACGATAGATGTGGGGTTAATGGGTATGAACCCCCATCTGGTTTGAAGTCCTCTTCTGAAAGACATGTTCGGAGTGCCCTTCTATAAGACTCGATGAGTATAAACCCCCATCCGGTTTGTAATCCTCTTTTGAAAGACTTGGTCAGAGTCCCCTTCTGTAAGACTCCATGAGTATAAACCCCAATCCGGTTTCAAGTCCTCTTTTGAAAGACTTGGTCGGAGTCCCCTTCTGTAAGACTCGATGAGTATAAACCCCATACAATTTGTAGTCCTCTTCTGAAAGACTTGGTCGGAGTCCCCTTCTATAAGACTCGATGAGTATAAACCCCCATCCGGTTTGAAGTCCTCTTCTGAAATACTTGGTTGGAACTGATGTAATAGCGGCTTACTGATCTTGTTCATGCGCTGACTCCATGGGGAATAATTTTTGTTTGAAGATTTTTTGCTTGACTTTTTATTGTAGTCATCCTGTATGCCGGGAATTCTTTGCTTTTGGCTTTTTCTTTAGCCATCCAGCTTCTTGACTGCTAGGGATTGGATTTTTCCAACTGTCATCCAACTTGTTTGATTGTTGGGGATTCTTGATAAATGCCTCTTAGGTAGGCAGGAATCCACTGGGGATTTGTTAATTCTGACGATGCCTCTTGAGTAGGCGGATGCTTCATTTGAAGTGAAGACTTTAGTGTTTGCACTATTTTGCCTCTGAATAGGCTGATATTCCACTTGGGGCTGCTGGCTCTTTGATCGCCAGGTCTTCCCTATGCGCAGGCAAGTGACTCTCAGAGGATGTGAATTTGTAGATTGCCTTTGTAATAGGCGCACTAGGGATGATGTTTTCTCTTTTTTGATGATCCACCGGGGATTGATTACCTTCCCAAGGATCTGATTTTGATTTTCCCCTTGGGGGATGGAGTCTTGCCTCCTTGATTGGTGGTGTGAGTTGGCTTCGTAAAGATTTTATTCCACTGAGGAAATGGAATTTCTGATTCCTTCTTGATTACCTACAAGTTTGGTTTTTTATTCAATTTCACCTTTTTCTGCGATTTATCTCTTTTTTATCGCGACTTTGAAATTTGGCTTTTTTTTGTGTGGGGATAATGCATGTGCCTTTTTACTTTTTAGTTTCCTTTATGCATGCAGGCTTTTTCTTCTTTTTGGAAATTCGTAGGGGATAAAGTTTTTTTCTCTTTTTGGTGTTCCACCAGGGAATTATTTTACATCCTGGGGATCAGACCTTGGTTTTTCTTTTCTGCTTTTATGTTGGACCCTTGAGGGTATGGAGGTTTGCCTCCTTGATTGCTTTGGGTGATGGGCCTTTTGCATAGCCTTTATTCTCCTTTGATGAATGTAGTTGAGAATGGGTGAGTATGCTTGCTAACTCATGTGGCGGCGATGCTGAGCCATGCAAAACTATTTTTGTTTGCCTCTGGAGTAGGAAATTATCTGCTTGGGGATAATCAATCCTTTTCGTTGGCTTTTCTTATTGTGATGACTATACCTTCTTTATTAGGTAGAAGGATGGCAGCTGGAGCTTTGGCTTCCGAAAGCTCTTATTCTACTGAGTCACTTCATGGCTTGCTCTGTTTTCTTGAGGGGAGCTTCATTTGGAGACTTGTTTTGGGTGCCTCCTGTTTTCAAACACAAACATGGAGCTAGTCTACTTATATGCATGAATGCTTTTCATTTTTTTTTATTTATCTAAGGCAATTTTTATTTTTTGGTTTTTCGATTTTGACAAAGTTGTTTTGTGCGACTACTTGTGTGGATTCCTTAAATGCAATCTATTTTTATTTGATGCATCTAGAAAAGTGATTGGCATTCTCCTGTTGGACTTTCATGATTATGTTGATGGACTCTTCTTTTATTCATTTTCTTTTTATTAAGCCCTATCTTTTGCCTAGACCGCCCTTTGGGGGTTTTCAATCTAGCGGGCTGCCTTAATTTTGCCTAGGATATCTTAGCAGGTTTTTTTCCTTTTTATAAGTGCCTTAACTTTTGCCTAAACCGCCCTTTGTGAGTTTTTGATCTAGCAGGATGCCCTAATATTTGCCTAAGAATCTCCTAGCAGGCATCATTCTTTTTATCTTTATTTTTCTTTTTCTTTTTCAATGCTTCCTTGTTTATGATGCATGAAAAGACCTTGACAAAATGAGTTTGCACATATTTATGATTTATCAATGTAGAGGCAATTTCATAAACTGGTCAAGAGAAATTAAATGAACGAGAATTTTATTGATATGTATGAGCAAAGGTTTATTATTTTCACATAAGGATTACAAATTGAAGTTAGAAGAACGGTTGGCCCAGGTTGGCTACACTGTATGGGCTTCAACAATCATGTTTTATGATATTTGCCCCCTTGGTTCTCCTAATTGCCTTAGTTGAGATGCTCGAGCCCGGAGTGAAGACTATACAAGGTTGCTTCCTTATGGATGGGTGTGACCTTAGCCGCCATTCGGTTTTCGACTAAGGCAACCATTACTTTTAGGGGATTTTTATTTCTTCTCTTCTTCCCCTTTTCCTCTTTCTTCCTTTTTTTTTTGGAAAAACCTCTAAATTCTGCCTAGGATGTATCCTAGCGAGGCGAGTGGACCCTAAATTTTGCCCAGGATGCCCTTTGCGGGTCATGAACAATGCCCTTCAAGCATAATACTTCTTCACCGTATCAGAGTTCACCAGGTGTCAAAGTTCTTTTTTTATCCATGTCAGTGAAGGTAAGAGTTCTTCCCGAGAAAACTCATTTAATCGCAATTTGTCGCCCATTTTCCTATTTCATCTTTTGGGCCGAAAGCAATTTGTTTACCATTAAATTCCCGCTCATGGTAATTATGGGGGTTGACCTGGTTTTGTCGTAAGCCCTTCTATATTCTTTGGTGGGCTTGTCCTCGACATATGGCGTCTAACTGTTCTTCTTCGATTAGGTTTTACCAGTTGCGTCGGCTTTGGACCCACTAAACTTTTGTTAGTTTTGCTTCCATGGTAACTCGTCAAGGAAGGTATCTCGACCTCTTTTGGGAGTACGGCCTCCATGCCATATGTAAGGGAGAATAGAGTAACTCTCGTGGAGGTTCGTACAGACATTAGATATCTCATGAAGGGCAGAGGATAATGATCCTTGTAGGTTTAGACCATGTTCTGGATGATCGTCTTAATGTTCTTATTGGCTGCCCCTTACTGCATCGTTTAGTTTAGGTCGATAGAGAGAGGGTTTATGGTTTTGGATTTTGAGATCTTGGCATGTTGTAGACCCCTAATTTTGCCCGGTCTCTCAATAAAGGCTAAAGAGACTTCCTACAACAAGATAAAGCTCGCTTGACATCTCAATAAAGGCCAAGAAGACTTCCTATATGAAGATAAAGCTTTAACGGGCGTTCATCGGCATCAACCGACATCTGAATAAAGAAAGGAAAGCTTCCCAGGGGTCCCAAAACACAAAAACTGGCCAAAATAGGTTGAGACCACCGTCCCAAAGTCGAGACGGCCGTCCCAAGCTACCCTGGCCAAGTGGGACAGCCATCCCAAGTGAGACTGCCAGTTCCACTCTTCACGGGGGCCCAGCATGTGTAAAAAATTTAGTTGGGACGACCGTCCCAACCCAGAGGGGCGTCTCGAAGTGTCAGGCTGCAAAAAACTATAAATAGGAGGCTCATTTGCCACTGTTTCACACACCAGACAACTCCCAGTACTTGTCTTTTCTCTTCCTTCTTCGAATGAACTCTCTGATTGCCTTGATAAGGTAAAAATCAGTTAAGGAATCATATTCCAGCATTCGATTCTTCTGAAAAATTTAGTAGAGTCAGTGTTGTATTCGGAGAGGAGGGTCTTTGTAGAGCGAAGGATTGCCAAAACGCATCCTCACGATTAAAGATTCGCAATACAAAGCTTGCTACGGAGGTTCTATTCAATTCTCTTCTCTTTTACTGCTTTATTTATTGCTTTCTGTATGCAATGTAAACTAAAATCATGTAGATAGCCATTTTTAATATTATGCAATAAAATAGGGTAATCGCGTAATTTCTCGTAATCTTTACTTAAATGAATTAATCCGTCATAGGGAACCCGAAAGGGGCGTTGTGGGGTACTAATACCTTCCCCACACGTAACTAACTCCCTTACCTAACTCTGATTATAATGGCCAAGTTTGGTTTTTATTAAAATCAACATCTTTTTATCCTTTTCCAATGTTTACGGTCAAAACATTGGTGGCGACTCCAAAAGAACCCTTTTTTGAAAACCTTGCTTTTATTAGAGGATAGTTCAGTTGTTGAGCACCTCGGAAGCAATGAACATTATTTTAACAAAAAACGCGAGTCTAAACCATCTTTTCGGGACCGCTCGCATAAACGTTCGAGATGTCCCTGGACGTCGGAACGGACGGCGGCGACACATGTCATACACATGCGTCCACATACTCTCTTGGAAATTGTACCAATCCTTCCCTCACATTATTGTTGATTTGGGTATTTCCCTTCTTATCGTTTCCTTTCCCCCAAATCGATGGCCTCGGTTTCTTCCTAAATGTGCCATATAGATTGAGCTTATCTTTTTTTAACATCCTTTGTATGTCCGGGGAGGCGGTCCCCTTCTCACTGTCTGACTCGGTCCATTCGCCTTTGGCTTTTGGATCCCCAAAGAGTCATCCATCGCAGACATGGTTGTTTTTATTTGGTTCTGTTTAGGCTTAGATTTTATCATCATTTATTTTGAAATAATAATGAGGGAGAAAAGAATGAAAAATAATATGAATGTTTATGCAAATAGCTAGTTGTATTAATGAAAACAAAATATTTACAAAGCTCTTTTAATCAAAGATCTCGCGGCCACGAGCGGGGATAGTAAGAGATGCAAGAAGCTTAAAAGTATGAAGAGCCCTAATCAGTTAGCCTTCTCTTATCCCACCCCACTATTCTGGTTGTGGTAGAGGCATGGTCTCCACATTGGGAGCAACAACAGTGATCCACCCAGTATCCAACAACTTTTGGACCTTATACTTCAGGGTCATATAATTCTCCACGGGATGCCCAGGAGTGCCTGAGTGGTAATCACATTTTTTGTTCGGCCTATACAATCATGGTGGGGTGGATCCTGTTAGATATTATTTAGATATTATTTGATATTGTTAAGATATTGTTAGATATTGTTAACCACAATATCAAACAATATCTTCTGTTTATTCTGTTACTTTCAGTTACTCTTTTAGTTGTATTTCTCTACTATAAATAGACTACCCTATGTGTGATTTATACACAAGGGAGATTAATCTCAAACTCTATTTCTTATATATTCAACATGGTATCTAGAGCTTAAGGTTATTTTGAAATTTTTTTTCGCCTTTGACCACTGTTGGAGCCGCCACCACCGCCGCTATCGCTATCGGTTAAACTAATCTTCCACATCAGAAAAATGTTATTTTTGTTACTGGATATTATTTGGTAGTGTGAAGGTGCATGTCTAGGAAGGTTCTGACAAGGAAAGACTTGGTATTTAAGCGTGTCCATTAGTGACCCACCTCTCTTTCCTGGGAACTTACCTGGTGTACTGGTTCACACCACTGTCACTATCGCGCTCCGCCCTCTATGACTTCTTCCACTCCTTTTAGTACTTCCAATTCTGTTAGTACTACGTCTAATCCTTCCATCTACACTAACTATGTTAATGTGCACTTATCCATTGACAAGTTAACTGACCCTAATTATGCCACATGGTCATCAGACGTCAGATTATGGCTTAAGAGTCAGAAGTATCTTGATCATCTTGCCCTGAAAGCACCTACTCTCACTCCTGGTGAGGAAGACCGTTGGGACACCATTGATGCTCAATTATGTGTGGTTCTCAAAGGTACTCTTGATCCTTCTTTAAAACAAATTTTTCGTTCCTACGAAACATGTGCCAAAATCTAGGAACATGCCAAGTTATTATACACCAATGATACTCAACGTCTCTATGATGTCTGTTCTAAATTTGTAGATGTTATTGCCTCTAAACATCAAGATTCTATGACTGATTATATGGGAAAAATTCATGCTCTTTTTCATGAGTTCAATGAGTTATTGCCTCCTTCCCCCGACCCTGCCACCGAGATAGCACAACAATCAAAATTCTTCATGCTAGGGGCATTACACGGACTTGCTGATCAATATTCACATATTCGTGATTAGATTTTGGGTTCTCCGGCTGTCTCCACCTTGACATCGATCTGCTCCACTCTTTTGCGTATACCAGCAAAACCCAACCCTAACACACCTACTTCTGTTAATGATTCTTCTGCATTGGTATCTCACCGTGATGACCGAACTCGCCCTTGCAAACAGGGAAAAGGGCGTCCTAAGTGTGAACATTGTGTTGAACATTCAAGGACTTGATGTTGCACTTGATGAACATGAAGATTGTTGATTTTGATGATGATCCAAGAACTCAAAGACTTAGTGTGTTGAAGACTTGTTTTGTATTGTAATAACTTTGTTTTAATTAGATTGAGTCTGTAATATTAGAGTTTAAGATAGCCGGTACATAGTCTGCACCTTAGAAGCTTCAAAAAGCCCAAATATATCATCCAGGCTCGGCTTTAATCGATTATATAGGGAAATAATCGATTAAAACGAGTGAGAAAACCATTTTCCGTATAAACTCACCGCTTTAATCGATTAAACTTCAAAATAATCGATTATTACGTCTGATAATCGATTAAAACGCCTAATAATTGATTAAAACAGAGAGGTTTTGGGTTCTGTTGTTTTTGGCTCTGTTTTAATCGATTATAACTCCATTTAATCGATTATTTCAGTCTGTTTTTTATTTTAAACTTCAAATTAACCCTATTTTCGAAAACCCAATTACCAAGAACCCTAGTTTCGAAATCCCCAATTCCTTAATTTCTCTACTTAAACTCTTCTTTGGCACTCAGAAAAAAGGAACAACCTTTTCCATACAAAAGTTAAGTGCTGTGAGTGCCAGAGAACTGTTTGTTGCAAGGAAAATGGGCTTTTGGAACCTGGTGTGGGCTAGAAGCGATAAGAATCACTAAGTGGAGTTCTTAGTGGATTGTGTGTTGTGTCGTCTCTAGGGAAAGTTGTTCATCATCTCTTGTGGATTTCAAGAGAGGTGTTTTCGTATCTTTATCTTTTCAATTGTAATCTGTTTGTAACAACTTGTTTCTAGTGACAGCGTTAATCCTCTGTTGAGTGATTAGCAACTGGACGTAGGGTCTTTTGATCCGAACCAGTATAAATCTCCTGTGTAAGATTCTCTTCTCTTCTCTATTTACATTTACACAATTTTTAATCGGTAAAATTTGGGGAAAATTTTGAAAACCTAATTTTTATTAAGAAACCAATTCACCCCCCCTCTTGGTTTTTGTCCGACCACGCGATCATTCCACTGCGCGATTCTAACAAGTGGTATCAGAGCTTGCTTTGATAGTCATTCAAATTTTCGAAAATGGCCGGACAAAATCAAACTTTTGCCGAAGGTGCGTCTATCAACAGACCCCCACTTTTTGTGGGTCAAAATTATCCTTTCTGGAAGGTACGCATGCAAATATTTTTAGAGTCTGTTGATAGAGGCGTTTGGGACGCTATTTTAAACGATCCATTTGTTCCTAAAACTACTAAGAACGGTGTTGACGTTCTTAAACCTTTTTCTAGATGGACTGCAGAAGAAAATAGGAAAGCCCAATTTGACGTTAGGGCTAGAAATATTATTTCATCTGCTCTAACACTTGACGAGTTTTATAGAATTTCTGTTTGTAAAAGTGCACAGAAATGTGGGAAATGCTTAGAGTAACCCACGAAGGAACAAACGACGTTAAAAGAGCACGCAAAAATTCTCTAATCCAAGAGTATGAGATGTTCCGGATGCAACCAGGTGAAACGATCTTTGACGTACAAAAGCGTTTCACTCATATCGTGAACCATCTCACCGGACTAGGTAAAATTTTTGACGTTGATGAATTAAATGTTAAAATTTTGAAATCTTTGGATAGGAAATGGCAACCTAAGGTGACGGCCATCTCGGAGTCACAAAATCTTGCCACAATGTCTATGGCGGCGTTATTTGGAAAGCTTAGAGAGCATGAGCTTGATCTTGGAAGACTAAATGAGGAAGAAGGTCAATACCAAAAGAAGAACCTTGCCTTCAAAACCGAAATTTCCAAAGGTAAAAATAAAAAGGAAGAAGAAGAAAACTCGGAAAATGATGAAGAAGAGTTGAGTCTTATTATAAGAAAGTTCACCAAATTCATGAAAGCAAAAGGATGATATCCCTTCAAAGGTAAAGGAAAGGTAAGAGAAAGTACTTCCGTAAATATAAAATGTTATGGTTTTGGTGAAGCAGGGCATGTAAAGACCGAATGCCCAAACAAGAAAAACGATGAAAACAAGGGCAAAAAGCAATTCAAGAAGAAAGCCTATATTGCTTGGGACAACAGTGATTCAAGTTCGGAATCAAGTGACTCAGAAATAGAAGCAAACATTTGCTTAATGGCAAATGACAACATATCTTCGGATTTTGAGGTTAGTGATTCCGACTCATCTTCTAGTGATGAAAATGACCATGATGAATTGCAAAATGCTTACAATGAATTATTTATTGCTTTTAAGAATTTGAAAGATGAATATAAAGTTGTAAAGAAGAATCTAAGTAGACCCGAAAAGGAAAATGAGTCCTTAAAATTGAAAATTGCATGTTTAGAAGAAAAGGAGGTAGCTAATACGAAAATTGTATGTTTAGATGAGGATAAAAACTTAGCATGTGCAAACTGTAAAGAGCATGAATATGACATAGATATTCTTAAACATTTGCTAGACAAAGCCGAAAAGGAAATAGATGATCTTAAGAAGCATGAAATGGTGTTTGCACAAAATAATGTAAATCAACGAGTTCCTTTGAAAAAGGGTAAAACTAAAAAGAAAAGAGTATGGGTAGAAAAAGGATCTAGAGCATGTTTGGTAAATAATGCATCTTATTCCATAGCTACATCAAAAGCATGTTTTTATTGCATGAAACATGGTCATACTTCAAATAGATGTAAAATTAAGCATTTTGGTGTTCCTAAAGGAAAATATATTTGGGTTCCTATAGTTAAATGAATTGTTTGTCTCATGTATTTATTCAAAGAAAATTGATCATTTAGTATGTTTTAAATAGAATGCTCATTAGGTCAATTATTAAATCTACTCCCTATGAATTGTTTAGTGGTAGAAAACCTAATGTTGCTCATTTGAAAATCTTTGGATGTAAGTGTTTTGTGTTAAAGAATGGAAAGGATAACTTAGGAAAATTTGACTCTAAAGCCGATGAGGGCATTTTCTTAGGTTATTCATTAACTAGTAAGGCTTACAGGGTATTCAATAGAAGAACTTTAAATATAGAAGAATCTATACATGTTACTTTTGATGAGATTGTAGACCTTGGGGGAAATCCTCTTGAGTCAAATAAAGAACTTGCAGGTGATGATGAATATATAAGAGAGGCTCTTGATGAATTATATTTCGAAGAAAATGAGCCTTCTCAAATGCCTGAATTTGCAAAAGAATGGCAATCACCTAGAGGACTCTCAATGGACAATATCATTGGTGATATCTCAAAAGGGGTAAGAACTAGAAACATGACTAATTTTTGTATGTCTGTAGCTTTTGTGTCACAGATTGAACCCAAGAATGTTGAGGAAGCACTAAAAGATGACCAATGGTGCATAGTCATGCAAGAAGAACTTAACCAATTTGAAAGAAATCAAGTCTGGGAATTAATCCCAAGAGAAGAGTCACATCAAGTTATTGGAACCAAATGGGTGTTTAGAAACAAGCTTGATGAAGATGGGAACATAACAAAGAATAAAGCCAGACTTGTTGCAAAAGGCTATTGTCAGGAGGAAGGTATAGATTATGATGAAACTTATGCTCCTGTTGCCAGGTTAGAGGCTATACGCCTACTTCTTGCCTATGCATCTTTAATGAAATTTAAACTATATCAAATGGATGTTAAAAGTGCATTTTTAAATGGTTTTATTAAAGAAGAAGTTTATGTGGAGCAACCCCCTGGTTTTGAGGATTTTAGTTTTCCTAATCATGTTTTTAATTAAAGAAAGCTTTATACGGGTTGAAACAAGCTCCTAGATCTTGGTATGAAAGGTTAAGTAGTTTCCTAACATCAAATGATTTTTCTAGAGGAAAAATTGATTCTACACTGTTTATAAAGAAAGTTAAAGAACATATCTTATTGGTCCAGGTGTATGTTGATGATATTATTTTTGGATCAACTCGATAATTCGTTATGTGTAGAATTTGCTAAGATAATGCAGGGAGAGTTTGAAATGTCTATGATGGGAGAATTGACATTCTTCCTTGGACTACAAATCAAGCAACTTAAAGATGGCATTTTCATCTCTCAAACCAAATACTGCAAAGAGATCCTTAAAAAGTTTGGTATGGACACCTCAAAGGAAGCTAACACACCCATGGGAACTTCATGCTATCTAGACAAGGATGAATCAGGTTTGGAAGTTAATCAAACTATGTATAGAGGTATGATAGGATCACTATTATACTTAACCGCAAGTAGACATGATATTATGCATTACGTGCTGTGTGTGTGCTAGATTTCGGGCTTGTCCTAAAGAATCTCATCTAATTGCAGTGAAACATATTTTAAAATACTTAAAAGGAACTACTGGTTTTGGTTTGTGGTATCCGTTCGATGTTTGTATGAGTTTAATAGGATATTCGATGCGGATTATGGTGGATGTAAAATTGATAGGAAAAGTACTAGTGGGACATGTCATTTGTTAGGTTCATCCTTAATATCTTGGCATTCTAAGAAACAGGCATGTGTTGCTTTATCTACCACTGAAGTCTGAATATATTGCAGTTGGTAGTTGTTGTGCTCAAATTCGTGGATGAAACAACAGTTAGAAGATTATAGTATCTTTTTAAATCACATTCCGTTGATGTGTGATAATACGAGTGCAATAAATCTTACTAAGAATCCAGTAATGCACTCTAGGACTAAACATATAGAAATAAGACATCACTTTTTGAGAGATCATATCAGCAAAGGAAACTGTAAAATAGAGTACGTTGATACAAAGAATCAATTAGCAGACATTTTTACTAAGCCTCTACCCAAGGATAGGTTTTATGATCTTAGAAGAGACTTAGGGATATTAGAAATAGCTTAAATTCTGCTTAATTTGAATGTTTTTGGATGATTGTAATGCTATAATTCATTTTGTAGGATGTTCATAGGTTATCATGTGTTAAAACACTCAAAACAGGGCATTCCTCTCTGGAATAATCGATTACCTGGAATTATAATCGATTATTTACACTCAAAACATCCAAAACAGGGCATTCTTCTCTAGATTAATCGATTATTTCGTTAAATAATCGATTAAAACCGTCTGATAATCGATTATCAGCTGAAAATAATCGATTAAATGTAACTAATACTGGTTTAATCGATTATTCTGAATTTTAATCGATTAAACCCGACCAGTTTAGCCTTCTAGCCGTTGCCAACGGATCTGTTGACCTATATTCTCTTCTACATGAACGTTGGACATGATTTTGCTATATATAGAGACCTCTATTTCACTTCTACTCACTTCTATCTCTTGAAATCAAGCTTTCTTGCCTTATTATACTCTCTTTGTCTCCTTATTCCATCACTTGTCCTTCTAAATTTTCTTGATATTCATCTACTATTTCAAATGGCCTCATCTTCTCGCCCTAAGATCCCAACTAGAAGATGATCTGCACCCTCCTCTCATCCCCGTCCTAATTCTGTAGAAGGATGGATCTCTGATGCAGATGGCCAACAAGAATTTTTAACCTACTGGAAGGAAAAGGCTATTATTTCTCCCAAATTTCTTATAGGTCAGCAATTCATTCATAGGGGATTCAATTTTCCAAATCTTCTTGAAATTCAAGGAGTTCTCACGTTTATCCAAATGCAAGGTACGTACTATCCTGACTTAGTTAGGGTATTCTACTCTAGATTCAAATTTAGAGATCAAATTGCTACATCCCGTGTAAAAGGGGTTACAATAATTCTTGATGATGATATTTGGGAGAATGTTGCTCACTTTCCAATTAGAGAAGATGCTATTAACGTATATGGTGAGCTAGATGACTTTGACGAGTTCCTAGCTTATCGCTCTTTCTGCGGAATCCCTCGATGGAGATTGGACGTATCCTTCATGCTTGGACCTTTAAAGAAGGAAGAACGCATGCTTCTACATTTACTTGTATGGATCTTATGTCCCCGGGCTACGAATCATGCCCAATGCTCTTCCATTGATCTTCGAATTATTCATGCCATAATGAATAATAAACCTTTAGATTGGGGTGTTCTTGTCACAATGACCATGCTTAAAGCAAAACGTCATCCCACCTTCAAAATTCCATATGCCCTCCTTGTCTCCCGTATTCTTGAATATAAAGGAGTGAATGTTGAAGGTGAACAAGCAATTAGAACAAACAACTTACACCGCATGCTTGGACAACACATTGATTCAACTCCAAATGGTGCGAGTCAATGATATTTATGTTCACAAAGATGACGTTCCAAATCAAGGGGATGCTAATGACGATTCTGATGAATATATGCCTCCAGCTGCTGAGTTTCCCTCGGACCAAATCCAAGGTGTTGGAACTTCCTCTACTCATCAAGAACCTCGACAATCCATGGAAGACATGTTATCTGACATGAATCAGAGGATGCAATCATTCTTCACTCTTTCTGGAGTACGGCATGAGGAATTAATTCGCCGTATATCTGATGTAGATGATAAAGTGTGCCGTTTAGAAAATATATTTAATGCACACTTTAATGATGATGATAGTGAAGAATTTTAAATTTGTTGTTTGTTTTCTTTTCTTGTGATGTACTGTATTGACATTTCTGAAATAAAATATGATGTTTTGTTATTGCTTTGATTGAGGGGGAGTTATCTTCAACTTATGCATATTTTGAGGGGGAGCTCTTATGATTGTTATTGCAGAGCGCTTTTTGATTATAATCAAAATAGGGGGAGAAAAATTTAAAGCCTCTTATGAATTTCATTTAAATATTATCTGGTATGTTTGATGTGTTTGTTAGTATGACAGATAAAACAGGTTATTACAAGGGCTTTAAAAGATAATTTTGATCATCATCAAAAAGGGGGAGATTGTTGAACATTCAAGGACTTGATGTTGCACTTGATGAACATGAAGATTGTTGATTTTGATGATGATCCAAGAACTCAAAGACTTAGTGTGTTGAAGACTTGTTTTGTATTGTAATAACTCTGTTTTAATTAGATTGAGTCTGTAATATTAGAGTTTAAGATAGCCGGTACATAGTCTGCACCTTAGAAGCTTCAAAAAGCCCAAACATATCATCCAGGCTTGGCTTTAATCGATTATATAGGGAAATAATCGATTAAAACAGTGAGAAAACCATTTTCTATATAAACTCACTGCTTTAATCGATTAAACTTCAAAATAATTGATTAAAACGCCTAATAATCGATTAAAACAGAGAGGTTTTGGGTTATGTTGTTTTTGGCTCTGTTTTAATCGATTATAACTCCATTTAATCGATTATTTCAGTCTGTTTTTGATTTTAAACTTCAAATTAACCCTATTTTCGAAAACCCAATTACCAAGAACCCTAGTTTCGAAATCCCCAATTCCTAAACCCTAATTTCTCTACTTAAACTCTTCTTTGGCACTCAGAAAAAAAGAACAACCTTTTCCATACAAAAGTTAAGTGTTGTGAGTGCCAGAGAACTGTTTGTTGCAAGGAAAAGGGGCTTTTGGAACCTGGTGTGGGCTAGAAGCGATAAGAATCACTAAGTGGAGTTCTTAGTGGATTTTGTGTTGTGCTGTCTCTAGGGAAAGTTGTTCATCATCTCTTGTGGATTTCAAGAGAGGTGTTTTCGTATCTTTATCTTTTCAATTGTAATATGTTTGTAACAACTTGTTTCTAGTGACAGCGTTAATCCTCTGTTGAGTGATTAGCAACTAGACGTAGGGTCTTTTGATCCGAATCAGTATAAATCTCCTATGTAAGATTCTCTTCTCTTCTCTATTTACATTTACACAATTTTTAATCGGTAAAATTTGGGGAAAATTTTGAAAACCTAATTTTTATTAAGAAACCAATTCACCCCCCCTCTTGGTTTTTGTCCGACCACGCGATCATTCCGTTGCGCGATTCTAACACATTGTGGCAAGCTAGGTCACAAGATTGACCAGTGTTATGCATTACATGAGTGTGAACATTGTGGCAAGCTAGGTCACAAGATTGACAAGTGTTATGCATTACATGGTCGTCCTCCTCGATCTGTTGCAGTTGCTCAGACTGATCTTTCCCCACCTTTATCTTCTAAGGATCCTCCTTCTAGTTCCACTGTGTCTGTCGCACACACAGGTACATCTTTTGCTGGTCTGACCCAATCTTCTTCTGGTCCTTGGGTTTTTTATTCAGGAGCCACTGATCATATTAGTGGTAACAAATCTTTGTTCTCCTCTTTATCCTCTCCTGATCCTTTACCTTTTGTTACACTGGCTTATGGCTCTAGAGTATCATCTCATGGTGTTGGAACTATTAATCTTTTCCCTTCATTAACCATTTATAATGTTCTTTATGTCCCGGGGTCTCCTTTTAACCTGTTATCCATCAGTTGTCTAACTCGTTCTCTTGATTGTGTTGTTTCTTTTACCAACAATTCTGTGTGTTTACAGGACCGGAGTTCAAAACAGGTGATTGGAACAGGATGTGAGTCTCATGGTCTTTATCATCTTCGTCCCTTTACACATGTTGGTGCAGTTATAGAGTCTACCTCTCTTCTCCATGCTCAGTTAGGTCATCCAAGTCTTGCCAAGTTACAAAAACTTGTCCTTGCCTTATCTAAATTGTCTAGTTTGGCATGTGAGTCGTGTCAATTAGGCAAGCATAGTCATACTTCCTTTCCTCGTAGTGTCACAAGTGGTGCTTCGTCCCCTTTTGTCGTGGTTCACTCTAACATTTGGGGACCTAGCCGCGTTAAGTCTACTTTAGGTTTTCAATACTTTGTTACTTTCATTGATGATTATTCCAGATGCACTTGGTTATTTTTGATGAAAAATCGTTCTGAATTATTTCATATCTTTCAAACTTTTTTCAATGAAATTTAAACTCAGTTCAGTGTTTCTATTAGAGTTTTGCGCAGTGATAATGGTCGTGAATATCTTTCTCATTCTTTTAAACAATTCATGGCTTCTCATGGTATTTTGCATCAAACTTCTTGTGCTTATACACCTCAACAAAATGGTGTAGCTGAACGTAAAAATAAACATCTCATTGAAACAACTCGCACTCTTTTAATTCATGGAGAGGTTCCTCAGCATTTTTAGGGTGATGCTCTTCTTACTGCATGTTATCTCGTTAATCGCATGTCATCTTCGGTTTTAGATAATAAAATACCTCATTCCATTTTATTCCCTCATGAACCACTTCATCCCTTACCTCTAAGAGTTTTCGGGTCTACATGTTTTGTTCATAATTTCAGTTCTGGTCTTGACAAGCTTTCTCCTAGATCACATAAATGTGTTTTCTTAGGGTTTACAAGATCACAAAAAGGATACAAATGTTTTTCTCCTTCTCTTAACCGTTATTTTGTGTCTGCAGATGTCACCTTTGATGAATTCTCTTTTTATTTTAAAAGTCAATCTTCACCTCTGTCTCCATCCAATCTTGTCAACACTCCTAGTACATTTAATGTTCTTGTTGTTTGTGACCCTCTAACTATGTCTTCTTCACTATTAGTTTCTGCTCCGCAGTCAACTTCTTGTTCACTGCCTCTTCAGTTTTATAGTTTCCGAAACCAATCACAACCACTACCATGTGACTCTACTCAAGTGCCAACTACTTTGTCTCCTCCAGATGTGACACCTGAGTCTGACCTTCCCATTACCCTCCGAAAAGGTATCTGTTCTACACGTAATCCCTCTCCCCATTATATTGGTTTGAGTTATCATCGACTGTCATTACCTTTTTATACATGTCTTTCCTCTCTTTCTTCTGTGACCATTCCAAAAACTGTCTGTGAAGCTTTAGCCCATCCTGGTTGGCATCAGGGCATGTTAGATGAACTTAAGAATTGGTCTCGTTACCGTCTGGGAAATCTGTTGTTGGTTGCAGGTGGGTGTTTGCTATCAAAGTTGGACTTGATGGTACTATTGATCGCCTCAAATCTCGTCTTGTGGCCAAAGGTTATAATCAAATTTTTGGGTTGGATTATGGAGATAACTTTTCCCCCATGGCAAAGATGACTTTTGTTCGTTTATTTATCGCCATGGCCGCTCTTCAACAATGGCCTCTTTATCAACTAGATGTTAAAAATGCTTTCCTCAATGTGTGAAATGAAGGGGGGAGCGCTCACTATTTATAAGGATTCGCGCCTGTCAGGTCGAGATGGCGGTCTCGACTGGCAAGGTTGAGACGGCAGTCTCGACTGGCAAGGTCGAGACGGCGGTCTCGCTATTCGGGACGACGGTCTCGACTTGCATCAATGGCGAGACGGCGGTGTCGTTTGGCGAGACGGTGGTATCGACTTGCCAAGTGACGAGAAGGCCTTCTCGCCAAGCGGGAAGGGGGTCTCGCCATTGGCAAGTGACGAGACGACCATCTCGCCAAATGAGACAGCGGTCTCAACTTACTCTTCGACGAGACGGCGGTCCCGAAAAGCTAGAGGGCGGTCTCAATTGCTAAAGGAAAAAATCCTTATATTTATACAGAAAATCCTTCCTACTCTAATATGGGGCCTAATAGTCTCTCCTAGTGGCTTTTTAGGCTTCGTCCATCTTCGAATAGGAGGTCTTTTGCTCTTATTTTAAGGTCGGGCAAGATTTTGGGTCTTCAGTAAGAACTAGAAATATGACAAATTTCTGTATGTCTGTAGCTTTTGTTTCACAGATTGAACCCAAAAGTGTTGAGGAAGCTCTTAAAGATGACCAATGTGCATAGCAATGCAAGAAGAACTTAATTAATTCTAAAGGAATCAAGTCTGGGAATTAATTCCAAGAGAAAAATCTCATCAAGTGATTAGAACAAAATGGGTATTTAGAAACAAACTTGATGAAGATGGAAATATAACAAAGAACAAAGACAGACTTGTTGCCAAAGGTTACTATCAAGAGGAAGGTATTGATTATGATGAAACTTATGCTCCTGTTGCCAAGTTAGAGGCTATATGCCTACTTCTTGCTTATGCCTCATTGATGAAATTTAAACTTTATCAAATGGATGTTAAAAGTGCATTTTTGAATGGGTTTATCAAGGAGGAAGTATATGTGGAACAACCCCCTGGATTTGAAGATTTTAAATATCCTAATCATATTTTTAAATTAAAGAAAGCTTTATATGGTTTGAAACAAGCTCCTAGGTCTTGGTATGAAAGATTAAGTAGTTTTCTAATTTCAAATGACTTTTCTAGAGGAAAAATTGATTCCACCCTGTTTATTAAGAAAGTTAAGGAACATATTTTGTTAGTTCAATTATATGTTGATGATATTATTTTTGGATCAACTGATAATTCCTTGTGTGAAGAATTTGCTAAGATAATGCAGGGTGAATTTGAAATATCAATGATGGGAGAATTAACATTCTTTCTTGGACTTCAAATTAAACAACTTAAAGATGGAATTTTTGTGTCTCAAACCAAATACTACAAAGAGATTCTCAAGAAATTTGGAATGGACACTTCAAAGGAAGCTAACACACCCATGGGAACATCATGCTATTTAGACAAGGATGAATCAGGTTTGGAAATTAATGAATCTATGTATAGAGGTATGATAGGTTCACAATTATACTTAACTACAAGTAGACCTGATATTATGCATTCTGTTTGTGTGTGTGCTAGATTTCAAGCATGTCCAAAAGAATCACATTTAACTGTAGTAAAAAGAATTTTAAAATATTTAAAAGGAACTACAGGAACTGGTTTATGGTATCCATCTGAAGCTTCTCCTAGGTTAATAGGATATTCTGATGCTGATTATGGTGGATGTAAGATTGATAGAAAGAGTACTAGTGGAACATGTCATATGTTAGGATCATCTTTAGTATCTTGGCATTCTAAGAAACAAGTATGTGTTGCTTTGTCCACAGCTGAAGCTGAATATATTGCAGCTGGAAATTGTTGTGCACAAATCCTATGGATGAAGCAATAACTAGAAGATTATAATATTTTTCTAGATGATATTCCTTTGATGTGTGATAATACAAGTGCAATCAATCTTACTAAGAATCCAGTAATGCACTGTAGAACTAAGCATATAGAAATTAGACATCATTTCTTAAGAGATCATATTAGTAAGGGAAACTGTAAAATTGAATATGATGATACAAAGCATCAATAAGCAGATATTTTTACTAAACATCTTCCCAAAGATAGATTCCATGATCTTAGAAGACACTTAGGAATATTCGAAATAGCCTAAATTCTGCTTAACTGATCAATTTTTTCATTTTGTACTGTAATAATCGATTACATAGGGATTTAATCGATTATCATGTGTCTAAACCTTAAAAAAACCGATGATCTCTCTGGAATAGTCGATTATTTTGGGAAATAATTGATTATCTGCACCAAAATGACCAAAATTAGAAAATTCTCTCTGGAATAATCGATTATTTGAAGAAATAATTGATTATTTGCTATTTAATCGATTAACATAACCAATTAATCGATTATGCAAGGACATCATCTGCTCATCCTACATCCCGTCTGTGTACGGAAGATATGCTGTTTGATATGAATCAAAGAATGCAAGAGTTTTTCACTATCTCTCAAGAACGGCATCAAGAAATCATTCGCCGTATTTCGGATGTAGATGATAGAGTTTACAACTTAGAAGATAGATTTGATGCCCAATTTAACAGTGATGAAAGTGAAGAGTTATAATCTGTTCAACATATCTTCTTGTTTGTAATTAATTTGATTTATTGAATAAAAATGGTATTTTATCTTTGTTTGAGGGGGAGCTATTTTCTATATTATGCACTTATTGAGGGGGAGCTTTCATTTTTTATCATAATCAAAATAGGGGGAGAAATTATTTAAAGCCTTTTATATTTATTAAATGTAAATGTTGTCTGGTATGTTTAATATTTTTGTTAGCTGTGACAGATAAAAAGGTTATATACAAAGGGCTTTAAAGGAAATTTTGATCATCATCAAAAAGGGGGAGATTGTTGAACATACAAGGATATGAATGTTGAACATACAAGCATATGAAGCTTGTAGATTTTGATGATGATTCAAGAATAAAAGACTTAAAGATTTGAAGACTTATAATGTTATGTAATAACTCTGTTTTTATGTTTTTGAGTCTGTAATATTAGAGTCCAAGATAGCCAGCACATAGACCACTCTTTAAAAGCTCTAAAAACTTATTTCTATCAAAAAGTTACTGGAAGAATCGATTAAACCACAGGATAATCGATTATTACAGAAAGAAAACCATTTTCAGTATTTGCTCACTGGATTAATCGATTAAATGGCCTGTGAATCGATTAATTGGGAAAATTATCGATTAAATGGGCTGTTAATCGATTATCTAGCCCTGTATTGCTTTCCTGCGAGAATGGCTCTGGAATAATCGATTAACACTTAAGATAATCGATTATTTGGGTCTGTTATGTGTTTTGAAATTCAAAATTGGTCCAAGTTTCGAAAATCCTATTTCGAATTCATCAAGTTTCGAAAATCCCCAATTCCCAAACCCTATTCTCTCTACCTAAGGTTCTCTAAGGCTCTCTGCAAATAGAACAACATTTTTCATACAAAAGTTAAGAGCTATGACTGCTAGAGACCTGTTTGTAGGGAAGAAAAAGGGGCTTTTGAAAGCCTAGTGTGGGCCAGAAGCGATAAGAATCACTGAGTGGGTTTCTTGGTGGATTGTGTGTTGTTCCGTCTCTAGGGAAAGTTGTTCTTCATCCTTTGTGGATTCAAAGGAGGTGTTCATCTCTTGTGTGACTCAAGAGAGGTGTTTTCTTTACCTTATCTTTTCAATTTGTAATCTATTTATAAAACTGTGATTATAGTGACTGCGTTAATCCTCTGT
Organism: Sphenostylis stenocarpa; assembly: GCA_963425845.1. Lineage (NCBI taxonomy): Eukaryota > Viridiplantae > Streptophyta > Magnoliopsida > Fabales > Fabaceae > Sphenostylis > Sphenostylis stenocarpa. The sequence goes on from OY731403.1 coordinate 46,149,095, forward strand.
TTGAGTGATTAGAAACTGGACGTAGGGTATTTTGATCCGAACCAGTATAAATCAACTATGTAATCTTCTATCCCTTATCTATTTACTTTACACAGCATTTTAATCGGTGAAATTTGGGAAAAATTTTAAAACCCTAATTTTTGTTTAAGAAACTAATTCCCCCCCCCCCCTCTTGGTTTTTGTCTGTAAACGCAAACATTCCGCTACGCGATTCTAACATGATGCTCTTATTCTGTTGGAGGGAATGGAATTCCCATTTCCTTCTTTTGGATGCTTTATTCTAAGGTGACCCACTTGGGGATTGATTAGGATTCCGCGATTTTATCTATTTTTCTCGTGATTTTGAAATTTGACTTCTTAATGCGTGTGCCTTTTTACTATTTAGTTTCTTTTATGCACGCAGGCTTTTTCTTCTTTTTGGTGGACCCTGGAGGTTGGACTCTTTTGACTGTTGATGATGATGGGCTCTTGAAGCCTTTATTCTCCATTGGGGGATGTGGATGAGACTCTGAATGAGTGTGTTTGATGACTCATGTGGTGGCGATGCTAAGCCAGAAGGTGATTTTTTGTTTTACCTCTGGAGTAGGCAAAGATCTGCTTAGGGATGACTAAGCCTTTCCGTCGACTTTTCTGTTCTAATGATTATGCCTTCTCTTTCTTGGGTAGAAGGATGATGGTTGAAACTTTGGCTTTGGAAGCTCTTGTTCTACTTGATTATTGCTGACTTGCTCCATTTTCTTGAGGGGAGCTTTATTTGGAGACTTGTTTTGAGTGCTTCCTGTTTTCAAACACAAACATGGAGCTAGTCTCCTTATATGCATGAATGTTTTTCGTTTTTTGTTATTTATTGTCGCCGTCGTCAAAAAAGAGAGGCGGTCGGAGCGACGTGATGGTTTCGACCCTCTTGATTTTCGCGTTTTTTATGGGTGGTTACAACGCCTTTAGGTTGTCCGATAACCGGGCTAACCTAGGGCGAGGTTTTCGAAAGGTCGTCCTTGGGTTGTCCGATAACTAGGCTAACCCAAGGACTAATTTTGAAGAGTTCTGTGGAGTCGCCACCGATGTTTTTACCGGAAACATCGGAAAAGGAGTTTAAAAGGCGTTGGTTTTTGAAAAACTAACTTTGGTCATTAGAACCAGAGTTGGGTAAGGGAGTTACTTAAGTGTAAAGGAAGTGTTAGTTCCTTTACGACGCCCCTTTCAGGTTCCCTATGACAGGCCAGCTATTTTGTTAATAAATAAACCGGAAAAACACGCTTTTGCCCTTTTATTTTGCGGAATTTAAAACTATGACTACATGGCCCTAATCTATTGCATAATTTAAAATTAAAGCAGTAAAAGTGGAGAGGGAGAGTAGAAACCTTCGAAGCAAGCTTTCTATTTATTTCTTTTAAAAAAAAAGAGGGTGCTTTGTGGCAGCCCTTCACTCTACACAGCACTGGAAACTTTTCTAGACGCCGAAAAATGCTCACAAAGGCACTCAGAAACTCCGGAAATGCTTCGGAGGGATTCTAGAGAGAGGTTTTAGAGAGAAGGGAGAGCAAAAGTTGTGTGTTGTGTGGAAATGAGGGGGGGAGCCCCTATTTATAGGTTTTTGCGCCTGACAGTGGCGAGACCGCCGTTCTCGTCTGACAGGGTTGAGACCGCCGTCTCGCCAAACGAGACGGCGGTCTCGCCATTTGCATGAGGCGAGACGGCGGTCTCGATTTTGAGATGGCGGTCTCGTCCCCCAAAAGGCGAGAAACCTTATTTTTGTGCCGAAAATCCTTCATATCCTAGCATGGGGCCTAATAGTCTCTCCTAGTGGCTTTTTAGGCTTCATCCATCTTCGAATAGGAGGTCTTCTACTCTTTATTTGGAGGCGGGGCAAGATTTGGGGTCTACAGCTGCCCCCCCTTTACCCGACCGATCGACTGCCGTCCTTTTGTGCCCAGGTGATCGACTGGAGGGTAAAGGAGTTGACCCTCTTGCCCGGTTGCCCGTCAGATGCTCCGTCTTTGCGGCGGACGATCCTCTAGGGAAATGTTGTGCGCTTCCGGGATGCTCCTTCTGATGGTAGCTGACCCCTTCGGCTGATGAGTATGAACCCCCATCTGGTTTGACGAGTATGAACCCTCGCCCGGTAAGCCCCCTTTTGTAAGGCCCGATGAGTATACACCCCCATCTGGTGTTTGACGAGTATGAACCCCCGTCTGGTAAGCCCCATTTTGTAAGGCCTGATGAGTACACACCCCCATCTGGTGTTAAGCCTCCGGATGCTCCATCTTGCGGTAGCTGATCCTTTGGCCGTGGTGGCGGCTTACTGCTCTAGCTCATGCGCCGGTGTGAAACTTTGGGATGCTCCTTTGACGCGGTAGCTGACCCCTTGGTTGACGTGTATGAACCCTCGTCTGGTTTGGTGCCTCTGGATGCCCCTTCTTGCGGTAGCTGATCCTTTGGCTATGGTGGCGGCTTACTGTTCTAGCTCATGCGCCGACTCCTTGGGGAGTGATTTCTGTGTCGGTAAATGTACTTGGATCTTTCTGAATGGTCATCCGGGTTGTGCCGGGGATTTTGTGTTTCATTCAGCTTTGTTGGTTGTTGGGGATTCTTTGTCTTTGATCTTTGGTGGTGATTATCCGATTCTTGCGGGTTGGTCGGATGATTCTTGTTTGTTTGTTCAACTTTTACTTGGTAATCGAAGAAACTCTTGGTTAAGGCAAAAAGGTCGGTGAGGTCTTACCGGGATACCTTTTTTGGTTGTTTTTTATGAATGCAAGCGTAAAGTTGATCTTCCTATATGAATGCTTTTTATTTGTCTACAGTATTTTGTTTGTTTTACTTTTGACAAAGTCATTTTTGTGCGACTACTTGTGTGTGGATGCTTCTCATGCAATTTGTTTTAGTTGAGGGCGTCTAGAAAGTGATCGATACTTTCTTCTTTTTTGTTCTATTCTTTTGCATTTTTTGTTTTAACCTTATTTTTTGCCTAGACCGCCCTTTGCGGGTTTTCGATCCAGCGGGTTTTGATGATTTTTTTTTGAGATATTTTGGTGGGCTTTTTCCTTTTGTATGAAAGCCTTATCTTTTGCCTAGACCGCCCTTTGCGGGTTTTCGATCTAGTAGGCTACCCATGTACTTTTTTCTTGGCCCTGATTGGTGTCATTCGTCTTGTTTTTATGCTTTCTTGAATTGCTTGTTTTATACATGCTCATATTTCGTTAATACAGAGGCATTCACACAAGTAGGTAAAGAGAAGAAAAAACAATTTTTATTGATATAAACAGATGGTTTATTTTTACATGGGGATTTACAAAAGAATTTGTAAGCAAGGCTGGCCAGGGTTGGCTAAACTGTATGAGGGTGCCACAATCGTGTCTGGGATCTTTGTTTCCCCATTTTTCCTTGTCCCTTCAATCGAGATGCTCGAATCCGGAGGGAAGACTATGCGAAGCCTGCTCACTTTTGTGAAGGTATTACCTTAGTCGCCTTTGCGGTTTTCGGCTAAGGTAATCATTGCTCTATTTTTCTCTTCTTCTCTTTTTTTTGAAACCTCTGATTTTTGCCTAGGACGTGTCCTAGCGAGGAATGTAGACCCTATCTTTTGCCCAGGACGCTCTTTGCGAGTTTTCATCCTGCCGGGTCATGAGCAATGTCTTTAGGCATAATATTTTTTTACCGCATCTGAGTTGACAGGATATCGAAGTTCTTCTCCATCCATATTGGTGAGGATGAGGGCTCCTCCTGAGAAGGCTCACTTGACCACAAAGGGTCCTTCGTAGTTTGTTGTCCACTTCCCGATTTTGTCTTTCTGGGCTGGAAGTAATTTCTTTATCACCAGATCCCCTTCTTGGAAAGTGCGAGGATTGACCTTCTTGTCGTAGGCTTTCTTGATCTTCCTTTGATAAGCTTGCCCCCGACATATGGCATCCAACCATTTTTCTTCGATTAGATTCAACTGATCATACCGGTTTTGGACCCATTCAGCTTCTGTCAATTTTGCTTCCATGATAACTGGTAGGGAGGGTATTTCGACCTCTACTGGTAGTACGACCTCCATTCCGTATACGAGGGAAAACGGGGTAGCCCCTGTGGAGGTTCGTACCGGCGTTCGGTAGCCATGTAAGGCGAAGGGAAGCATTTCATGCCAATCTTTGTAGGTTACTACCATTTTCTGGATGATTTTCTTGATATTCTTGTTGGCTGCCTCTACTGCACCATTCATCTTTGGTCGGTACGGAGAAGAATTGTGATGTTGTATTTTGAAGTCTTGGCATAATTCCTCCATCATTTTATTACTGAGATTGGTCCCATTATCAGTAATGAGCTTATGGGGGATGCCGTACCGACATATAATGTTTTTCTTGATGAAGGTGGTCACCACTTTCCGGGTCACATGCGCGTACGATGCCGCCTCAACCCACTTGGTGAAGTAGTCGATTGCTACCAAGATGAAGCGATGGCCGTTAGACGCTTTGGGTTCAATGGGTCCGATGACATCCATGCCCCACATAGAGAATGGCCATGGTGTAGCCAGGTTACTGAGAGGTGCGGGCGGCACATGAATATTATCAGCATAAATTTGGCATTTGTGACACTTCTTGGCATACTGGTGACAATCGGCTTCCATTGTGGACCAAAAGTATCCTCGCCCTTAGAATCTTCTTGGCCATGACATGCCCGAGTGCGTGGGTCCCAAAAGCTCCTTTGTGGATTTCCTTTATCAAGGTTCGGGCTTCTTCTTGGTCCACACACCTTAAGAGAGTGGAATCGGGGCTCTTTTTGTAGAGGGTTCCTTCAATCAACGTGAACCCTGTGGCCCTCTTACGAATGGTTCGCTTATCATTGTCGGTGATTCCCTCGGGATATTCGCCCCTCATGAGGTACTGCTTGATGTCATGATACCAGGGGTTTTGATCGCGCTCGCTGTCCACTGCCATGCAAAAAGCTTGTTTGTCATGCAGTTTAACTTGAATAATTGGCATCTCATGTTCTTGATCTAGGGCAAACATGGATGATAGGGTGGCAAGGGCGTCTGCAATTTGATTGTCTTCCCGAGGGATGTATTGGAAGGTGACACTTTCCATTCTTGAAACTAAGTCTTGGATGTGTTCTAGATATGGGATTAGTTTTGAGTTGCGGGTTTCCCGTTCACCTTTAAGTTGGTAGATGACAAGGGATGAATCACCAAATATTTTGAGTTAAGTGACCCCATGATCTAAAGCCGCTTGGATCCCTAGCGCACATGCTTCGTATTCGGCCATGTTGTTGGTGCAATCGAAATTAAGCCTGGCCGTTACAGGAATGTGTTTCCTTTCGGGGGATATCAAAATAGCTCCTATCCCGTGTCCAAGCATGTTTGAGGCCCCATCGAAAAACATAGTTCATGCTTCTTCTTTGGTCTCTTCATGTTCGATATGCATAATATGCTCATCGGGAAAGTCATCTTGTAAGGACTGATATTCCTTTGTTGATCCGTGGGCTAGATAATCCGCTAGGAGACTTCCTTTAATAGCTTTCTGGGTGACATGAATGATATCAAATTCTGAGAGGAGAACCTGCCACCTAACTATTCTTCCAGTTAAAATGGGCTTCTCGAAGAGATACTTAATTGGGTCCATTTTGGAGACCAACCATGTTGTATGCCGAGCCATATATTGTCGGAGACGGTGAGTGACCCACACCAATGCGCAACAGGTTTTTTCGAATGGTGTATAGCGGGTTTCGTAGTCTAGAAATTTCTTACTGAGATAGTAAATGGATCGTTCCTTTTTCCCGGTTTCATCATGTTGGACGAGCACACATCCCATGGACTCTTCAAGTATTGACAAATATAGGATGAGAGGTCTCCCTTCAACGGGTGGTACCAATACTGGCGGATTGGTTAAACATGTTTTGATCTTATCGAACGCTTGCTGGCATTCTTCATTCCACACCGTTGGTTGGTTTTTGCGCAACAGTTTAAAGATGGGTATACATTTATCTGTTAACTGTGCGATGAAACGGGCAATGTAATTGATCCGGCCCAGAAAACCTCTGACCTCCTTTTCTGTGCTTGGTGGAGGCATTTCCAAAATTTCCTTGGTTTTGTCGGGGTCCACTTCAATTCCCCTTTCACTGACAATGAACCCCAGTAGTTTTCCTGAACGTACCCCGAAAGTACATTTCGCTGGGTTCAGTTTTAGTTGATACTTTCGGAGTCGATCAAAGAGCTTTTTGAGATATTGAATGTGGTTCATTTCATTTCTGGATTTGGCGATCATGTCGTCCACATATACTTCTATTTCCTTGTGGATCATGTCATGGAATAGTGTGACCATGGCCCTTTGATAGGTTGCCCCTGCATTTTTCAGTCCAAACGGCATTACACGATAGCAAAAGGTGCCCCATGGTGTAATGAAGGAGGTTTTTTCTCTATCCTTAACGGCAGCTTAATTTGGTTGTACCCCGCATATCCGTGCATGAAGGAATATAGCGTGTTGGTAGCGGTATGGTCTACCAGCGTGTCTATATGGGGTAGGGGAAAGTCATCTTTTGGACTTGCTCAATTGAGGTCCCTATAATCCACGCAAACTCTGACCTTCCCGGTCTTTTTGATGACGGGTACTATGTTGGCCAACCATTCTGGGTATTTGGAAACTACAAGGAAATTGGCATCCAACTGCCTTTGCACCTCCTCCTTTATCATTAAGGACCAGTCAGGTTCGATTCTTCTGAGTTTCTGCTTCACAGGTCGAAACCCATCTTTTAATGGCAATCTATGCTCCACTATACTCGTGTCGAGCCCAGGCATGTCATGATAAGACCAAGCAAACACATCTATATACTCCTTCAGAAGTTGTATCAATCCTTCCCTTACGTTACTTTCTATTTGGGTGTCGATGTTCACCTTTTTCTCCTCATCCCCTTTTCCCAAATTAACGGTTTCTATCTCTTCCTGATGCGGTTGTATGATGCATGCTTCCTTTTCCAGCATTCTTTGCATGTCCGGAGAAATGGTCTCCTGCTCACTGTCGGACTCGTCCCATTCGCTTTCAGTTTCCGAGGTCCATGGAGATTCATCAATCACAGACATGATGTGTTTTAGGTTCTGTTTTAGTCATAGATTTTATTATTCAATTTATTTTTGAAAGAATAATAAATAGAAGAGGGAAGAGAATGAGTATGACAAAATGCCTCGTGTATTAATGAAAATGAAAATGTATGTACAAGCCCTTTTAATCAAAATTCCTGCGGCCACGGGCGGGGACCGCAGGAGATATAGAGAAAAGCTTAAAAAAAAGGACACCCTATGGCTGATCCTCCTAGTCCTCCCTCTTCGCTACTCTGGCTTCGACAGAGGTTTGACATCCGTGTTGGAAGCAGAGGCATCAAAGGTTATCCAACCAGCATCGATTAATTCCTGGACCTTATATTTCAAGGTCAAGCAGTTGTCAGTTGAATGCCCTAGTGCATCCGAGTGGTAGCTACATTTTTCATTGGGCTTGTACCACTCGGGATAGGGAGGCTCCAGCTTGCTTCTTGGGAGGAACACGTGCCGGGAGGTTGGCTTCCAACAGCTGGGGCAGCAGCTTTGCGTATGAGGTAGGGATAGGAGTGAACTTCTTCTCCTTTCTTCGTGGCTGCCGCTCTGTCTGAGGGGTGGAGGAAGGGGTTGCGAAATTAATGGCGTGCACGGCCTCCTCCTTCTTTTTGAAGGGCTTCTTGAATGAGGTGCCGGAAGAAGAAGGTCGTGCTATTTTTCCACTCCTCAGCCCTTGCTCCACTCTTTCTCCTACAGTGACTATGTCTGAAAAGAGATTGGAGGTACTGGCTATAGCCTTATCGTAGTACGCTCCGGTCAGTGAGTCTATGAACATAGCCACTGTTTCTTTATCTGTCAATGGAGGCTCTATTTGGGCCGCCATTTCCCTCCACCTTTGGGCGTACGCTTTGAAAGACTCGTCGTCCCTTTTGCTCAGAGTCCTGAGATCTGACCTGTCGGGGGTCAGATCGATGTTGTATCGGTAACGACGGAGAAAAGCATCAGCCAGTTGTTTCCAGCTCTGGACCTGCCCTCTCTCTAGCTGCATATACCAGTTGAGAGCTGTGTCCGCCAGACTCTCTTGGAAGCAGTGGATCAAGATTTTTTCATTCTCAGCATGGGCGACCATCTTACGACAATACATTGTAAGATGGTTCTTTGGGCAGGTCATCCCGGCGTACTTGGGGAAGTTCGGGATCTTGAATTTGGGAGGGAAGTGGATGTTTTTCACCAGGCACATGTCCGCCACCTCCTTGATGTCGAAGTTGTGCCCTTCGACTGCCTTGAGCCTCTCCTCTAGGGCGGAGAGTTGTTGTTTGGATACCTCTGGGGTAAGGATGCGTGCAGTTTTAGCATCCTTCTCGTCATAGAAGTATTCTTCTTCATCCTCCTCACGGTGAGGGATGTGTTCAGCCTGGCCTTCGCCCTTATTCTGACCCTGGCGTACGACCTCCATCAGTTGGGCCATTTGCTCGCGGAGGGTATTGACCTTCGCGGTGAGCTTTCGGTTTTGCTCCTCCAAGTTTTCCATTGCTTTTGCTTTTTGTGCATGAGTGCGAGTGGGGAGAGGACCAACCACTTTCTAGAATGCCCGAAAAAGGTTTATTAATGTATGTTGAGTGCTTAAAAATGGGTATGCCTATGCATGAGAGATTCTGTTTGAGTGATGTTGTATGCGCTCTCACTTTTTATTTTCTCTCTTGGTTTTTCTTTACTCATGGTATGATAATATGAATGTTTTGACTTTGTTAGACGTTTATTTATTTATTTTCTGGTATTTTCGTATTTTGATTTTTATTTGATGTTTATTTGCTTATTTTATAGTCTTTTATCTCTTCTGTCGGAACTGCGTGGCTACTTAGCTTACAAAGAACCTGAAACCAGGCTAGCTAAAAGGCAGACTGTCCGAGATAAAAAATATGGCTTTATGCGAAAAAATATTTAGCGTCCCTTATCTCTTTTGTCGGAATTGCGTGGCTACTTAGCTTACAAAGAACCTGAAACCAGGCTAGCTAAAAGGCAGACTGTCCGAGATAAGGGTGTTTATTTGCGAAAATATTTTTTGTGTTTTTGTTCTATTATTTGTTTATGCTATGCAACAGACAAATGCAGCAAACATATGCACACACAATTCGATCATCCGCGAACAGGCGAGAATTCGTTTTTATCACGAGGTAGGGTTTTCCTGCAGAAAAGTGCATTGGCAAGGGTAGGTTCTAACTGTTCTCACCAGGCTAAGGCCCCCAAGGTGCCCCCATTATAGGGTCCCCACTCTCCAGCCGTCCGACCATGCTTAGCACTAAGGCCATAGTCAGTCTTGTTGCCAAAAGAGGAAGGTTATCACCTTGAGTGGTGGTTTCTGATCACACTGGTGGGCTCAAGGCCCTCACTACAGCGAACCGTACCTGCCACCCACTCCCTATGGATTTCTCACTTGCCCCCGGGTATAGAGGGAATTGTAGTGTGCAAGGGTTTGTGTACAATTTGTATTTCACACAATTGCGTAAGTATAAACAAGCAACAATTATTAAAGCCAAACCGTAAAACACGTTATAATACAAGTTAAGGGCAAAAGCGTTATTTTCTTGGTTTATTTATTTTTAAGCCGGCCCATCACTAAATGGGATCAACTCTCGAGGCTTCCCCAGAGGAGTCGCCATCTGTCGCCGCCGTCAAAAAAGAGAGGCGGTCAGAGCGACGCGATGGTTTCGACCCTCTTGATTTTTGCGTTTTTTATGGGTGGTTACAACGCCTTTAGGTTGTCCGATAACCGGGCTAACCTACGGGCGAGGTTTTCGAAAGGTCGTCCTTGGGTTGTCCGATAACCGCGCTAACCCAAGGACAAATTTTGAAGGGTTCTGTGGAGTCGCCACCGATGTTTTTAATGGAAACATCGGAAAAGGAGTTTAAAAGGTGTTGCTTTTCGAAAAACCAACTTTGGTCATTAGAACCAGAGTTGGGTAAGGGAGTTAGTTACGTGTAAAGGAAGTGTTAGTTCCTTTACGACGCCCCTTTCGGGTTCGCTATGACAGGCCAACTATTTTGTTAATAAATAAACCGGAAAAACACGCTTTTGCCCTTTTATTTTGCGGAATTTAAAACTATGACTACATGGCCCTAATCTATTGCATAATTTAAAATTAAAGCAGTAAAAGTGGAGAGGGAGAGTAGAAACCTTCGAAGCAAGCTTTCTATTTATTTCTTTAAAAAAAAAAAGGGTGCTTTGTGGCAGCCCTTCACTCTACACAGCGCTGGAAACTTTTCGAGACGCCGAAAAACGCTCACAAAGGCACTCAGAAACTCTGGAAATGCGTCGGAGGGATTCTACAGAGAGGTTTTAGAGAGAAGGGAGAGCAAAAGCTATGTGTTGTGTTGAAATGAGGGGGGGAGCCCCTATTTATAGGTTTTCGCGCCTGACAGTGGCGAGACCGCCGTTCTCGTCTGACAGGGTCAAGACCGCTGTCTTGCCAAACGAGACCACTGTCTCGTCCTTCGCAGGTGGCGAGACTGCCGTCTCGGAAAGCGAGACCGCCGTCTCGCCATTCGCAGGTGGTGAGACCGCCGTCTCGTTTGGTGAGACGGCGGTCTCGCCATTTGCATGAGGCGAGCCGGCGGTCTCGATTTTGAGATGGTGGTCTCGTCCCCAAAAAGGTGAGAAACCTTATTTTTGTGCCGAAAATCCTTCCTATCCTAGCATGGGGCCTAATAGTCTCTCCTAGTGGCTTTTTAGGCTTCATCCATCTTCGAATAGGAGGTCTTCTACTCTTTATTTGGAGGCCGGGCAAGATTTGGGGTCTACATTTATCTAAGGTGATTTTTATTTTTTGTTTTTCGATTTTTGACAAAGTCTTTTTGTGCGACTACTTGTGTGTATGCCTTAAATGCAATCTATTTTTATTTGATGCATCTAGAAAAGTGACTCGCATTCTCCTGCTGGACTTTCATGATTATGCTGATGGGCTCTTCTTTTATTCATTTTCTTTTTATTAAGCCATATCTTTTGCCTAGACCGCCCTTTTGAGGTTTTCAATCTAGCGGGCTTTTTCCTTTTTATAAGTGCCTTAACTTTTGCCTAGATCGCCCTTTGCAGGTTTTCGATCTAGCAGGTTGCCCTAATTTTTGCCTAAGAATCTCCTAGCAGGCATCATGCTTTTTATCTTTCTTTTTCTTTTTCTTTTTCAATGCTTCCTTGTTTATGATTCATGAAAAGACCTTGACAAAATGACTTTACACATATTTATGATTTATCAATGTAGAGACAATTTCATAAACTGGTCAAGAGAAATAAAATGAATGAGAATTTTATTGATATGTATGAGCAAAGGTTTATTATTTTCACATAAGGATTACAATTTGAATTTAGAAGAACGGTTGGCCCAGGTTGTCTACAATGTATGGGCTTCAACAAACATGTCTTATGATATCTGCCCCCTGGTTCTCCTAATTGCCTTAGTTGAGATGCTCGAGCCTAGAGTGAAGACTATACAAGGCTGCTTGCTTTTGGAAGGGTGTGACCTTAGCCGCCATTCGGTTTTTTACTAAGGTAACCATTTCTCTCTAGGAGATTTTTCTTTCTTCTCTTCTTCCCCTTTTCTTATTTCTTCCTCTTTTTTTTTTTGAAGGAGCCTCTAAATTCTGCCTAGGATGTATCCTAGTGAGGCGAGTGGACCCTAACTTTTTCCCAGGATGCCCCTTGCGGGTTTTCATCCTGGCGGGTCATGAGCAATGCCCTTCAAGCATAATACTTCTTCACTGTATCGGAGTTGACCGGATGTCGAAGTTATTTTTTATCCATGTTAGTGAGGGTAAGAGTTTTTCCCGAGAAAACTCGTTTAATCGCAATTTGCCGCCCATTTTCCTATTTTGTCTTTTTGGGTCGGAAGCAATTTGTTTACCCTTAAATTCCTCAACATATGGCATCTAACTGTTCTTCTTCGATTAGGTTTGAGTGGTTGTGTCGGCTTTGGACCCACTAAACTTTTGTTAGTTTTGCTTCCATGGTAACTCGTCAAGGAAGGTATCTCGACCTCTTTTGGGAGTACGACCTCCATGCCATATGTAAGGGAGAATAGAGTAACTCTCGTGGAGGTTCGTACAGACGTTAGATATCTTATGAAGGGCAGAGGATAATGATCCTTGTAGGTTTAGACCATGTTCCAGATGATCGTCTTATTGTTCTTATTGGCTGCCCCTTACTACATCGTTTAGTTTATCGTTTTGGATTTTGAGATCTTGGCATGTCATACACATGCGTCCACATACTCTCTTGGCAATTGTACAAATCCTTCCCTAACATTATTGTCGATTTGGGTATTTTCCTTCTTATCATTTCCTTGCCCCCAAATCGATGGCCTCGATTTCTTCCTTAATGGGTCATATAGATTGAGCTTCTCTTTTTTTTTTAACAACCTTTGTATGTCCGGGGAGGCGGTCCCCTTCTCACTGTCTGACTTGGTCCATTCGCCTTTGGCTTATCACATACATGATTGTTTTTATTTGGTTCTGTTTAGGCTTAGATTTTATCATCATTTATTTTGAAATAATAATGAGGGAGAAAAGAATGAAAAAGAATATGAATGTTTATGCAAATGCCTCATTGTATTGATGAAAACAAGATATTTATAAAGTTCTATTACTCAAAGAACTCGTGGCCATGGCGGGGACCGCGAGAGATGCAGGAAGCTTAAAAGTATGAAGAACCCTAATCAGTTGGCCTTCTCTTATCCCACCCCACTATTCTGGTTGTGATAGTGGCATGGTATCCACATTGGGAGCGTCGAAGGTGATCCACCCAGCATCCAACAACTTTTGGACCTTATACTTCAGGGTCATACAATTCTCCACGGAATGCCCAGGAGCGCCTGAGTGGTAATCACATTTTTCATTCACCCTATACCAATCAGGGTAGGGTGGATCCATCCTCTTTGGAGGGACATGTACTAGGAGGTTGGCCTCTACCAGCTTTGTCAACAGACTCCCATAGGATGTTGGAAGGGGAGTAAATTTTCTCTCTTGATTCCTTGACTGCCTAACTTGTTGTGAAGATGAAGAAGGAGTAGCAAGGTTGATGACATTCACGCTTTTCTCTTCCCTCTTGCTAAGGAACTTTTTGAACGGGGCATTGGATGAGGAAGGTTGTGCGATCCTCCCACGCTTTAGTCCTTGCTCCACTCTCTCGCCGATGGTTACCACATCTGTAAAAAGAGTCAACGTGCTCCCTATCATCTTATCATAATAGGGGCTCGTTAACGATTTGATGAACATGGATATGGTTTCCTTATCTAATAGCGGAGGCTCTACTTGGGCGGCCAACTCCCTCCAACGCTGAGCATATTCCTTGAAGGGTTCATCATTTTTCTTACTAAAAGCTTGTAGATCTAACCTATCTAGGGCCAGATCGATATTATATCTATAGCGACAAAGGAAGGAGTCTACCAGTTGTTTCTAGTTTTGGACTTGTCCCCCCTCTAGTTGCATATACTAGTTCAAGGCCGAATCGGTCAAGCTCTCCTAAAAACAATGGATTAGGTGCTTCTCATTATCGACATATGGAGCCATCTTACGGTAGTACATTGTAAGATGGCTCTTGGGGCAAGTCATTCCCATGTACTTTAGGAAATATGGAACCTTGAATTTGGGGGGGAATTGGATATTCTTAACAAGGCACATGTCGGCCACTTCTTTCAGATCAAAATTATGCCCCTCCATAGCCCTTAACCTTTCTTCGAGGGCAGAAATCTGTTGCTTGGAAACTTCAGTAGTTTGGATGATTACTGCCCTCACTTCGAGCTATATGTGAGCTCCCTGCTCAGGCTCATGGTCGGAAACCCCTTCTTCGTCATGATGTGAGGCGTGGTGATTGTGAGGGTTCTCCTTGTGTAAGTTCTGTTGATGCATTAACTCCATTAGTTGCGCCATTTGTTCTTTCATGGAGTTAAGCTCAGCGATTAGCTTGCGATTTTGCTCTTCTAATTGTTCCATCCTCTTGGCTTTCCGCACGCGAGTGAGGACGGGAAGAAGACCAGCCACTTTCTAGAGTGCATAATAAATTAGGGTTTTTATTAAAAATGAATGATTGGTGTGGGATAGATATTCCTTAAGACAATGGCTCTAGTATCATCCTTAAAGTTTATGCTTTGCGGAGTATCATACCTACTTCGGTATAACGGTTGCTTCCCCATCATGGATTTGATGAGTATAACAAAGGTCCCCATATACCTTAGCACACTTGTCCCTTCCTTGTGCAAGATTATAAGCGCACTTGGGTCTCTTTCGCCTTTGTCTTAGAGATATCTAATGCCTCCTAGCATGAATATGTTTATGCATGCTCTAGTACAAAAAGGCGACAGATGTTTAAAGTGAGATAACTTTTGACTGGGACGTCAGATTTTGACACACAGCATATCAAATTGAAGAGGAAAAAGTGAAGAACAAGTGACAAAACCCCAACAGGGATTCGGCACAACAATTTTCCCAAAACATGTCCCTAAGACCCATTTATTGAGAGATTTATTAAGATGATGCGTATGCATACTTTCCTTATGCGTTTATTTTCTCTTTTGGTTTTCCCACTTATGAAATGATACGATATGAATGATACGGCTTTGTCAAAATTATTTTATTGATGTTGTGATTTTGTTATTATTTTTTATTTTATTTTAACCTTTTATCTCTTCTGTCGGACTGCGTGGCTACTTAGCTTACAAAGAACTTGAAACCAGGCTAGCTAAAATACAGACTGTCCGAGATAAAGTTGGTTTATTATAAAAAGAAAGGTTTTAGAACCTCTTATCTCTTCTGTCGGTCCACGTGGCTACTTAACTTACAAAGAACCTGAAACCAGACTAGCTAAAATGTAGATTGTCCGAGATAAGGGTGTTTATTATGAAAGAATTTTGGGATTTTGTTTTATTTTTTGTTGTTGTATGATTATGCTATGAAACAATCAAATGCAACAAACAAATGCACAAACAATTCACTCATCCGCGAATAGAGTGATGTCGTTTAATTACGAGGTAGGGGTTTCCTACAAAAAAGTGCATTGGCAAAGGTAGGTTCTAACTGTTTTCACCAAGGCCAGGCCCCCAAGGTGCCCCCATTATAGGGACCCTTCAATCTCTCAGTCTTTGAACCATGCACGGATCTCCGTGTCGATGTTCTTAGACCAAAAAAGGAAGGTTATCACCTTGAGTGGTGGTTTTCGATAACGACCTGCTGGCACTAAGGCCATTACCATGGTCGGCCGTACCTGCCACCCCACTCCCTATGTGTATTCTCTCTTGGCCCCGGGTATAGAGGGACTATTGTGTGCAAGATTTTGTGTACAGTTTTTTATTTCATAAAATTGCAGAAAATAAGCATACAACAATTATTAAAGCCAAATAGTAAAGCATGTTATAAAGCAAGAAAGGGTAAAAGCATAATTTCCAGTTTTTATTTCTTAAACTAGTCCATCACTAAATGGGATCAACTCTCTAGCTTCCCCAGAGGAGTCGCCATCTGTCGCCGCCGTCATAAGAGGCGGTCGGAGCGACACGATGGTTTTGATTGACACATTTTTTGAAAGAAGTGGTTCAACACCTTTAGGTTGTCAGATAATCGGGTTGGACCTAAATGCGAGGTTTTCGAAAAGGTTTGAGGAGTCGCCATCAGTGTTTTAACCTTAAACATTTAAAAAGGTAAAAAAAGAAGAGGCATTGGTTTTAGAAAATACCAACTTTGGCCATTACAACCAGAGTCGGGTAAGGAAGTTAGTTACATGTGGGGAAGGTGTTAGCACCCCACAATGCCCCTTTCTGGTTCCCTATGATGGACTAGTTTAACAAATAAATACTTAAAGAAATTATGCTTTTACCCTATTATTTAAATTACCAGAACTCCAACTACCATCCTTCTACCCAGAAAAACAAAGCACAAATAAGAAGTCTTCAAACATTGCTCTCCCTCAAGAAAGAAGAGCAAGTTTTCGTCATCAAATAAAGAAACAAGAGCTTCCCAAATCAAAAGCCCCAACCATTCTCCTTCTACTCCAATAAAGAGAAGATACATCATAGAAAAGTCGACGGAAAGGCTCGATTATCCCCAAGTGGATCCTTGCCTATTCTAGAGACAAAACAAAATATTTACCCCACAGCTCAGCATTGCCAGCACATGAGTCATCAAGCATACTCACTCAAGTCTCCACCACATTCCCTAAAGGAGAATAAAGGCTACACAAAAGCCTATCACCAAAGATAATGGAATCCAAACCTCCACATTCTCTGGGTTCCAACAAAAAAGAAAAAAGAAAGAAAACCCTCCATCCTCAACGGATGTCCAAAAAGAGAAAGGGTCATGGTAGAAAAAGGCCAATAAAAAATCCCCAAGTGGATCTCCCCAGAAAAGTCTATAAAAAGAAGGAATAAGAAATTCTCATCCCTCATTAGAATAAGAGATTCACAAGGACAACTCGCATCAACCTCAATCACGGAGCCAAGACTCCATCCCCAGAAAAGAAAAACCAAGGTCTGATCCCCAGGATGTAAAATAATTCCCTGGTGGAGCACCAAAAAGAGAAAAAACTTTATCCCCTGTAGATTCCCAAAAAGAAGAAAAAAAGCCTATGTGCATAAAAGAAACTAAAAAGTAAAAAGGCACACACATTATCCCCATAAAAAAGCTAAATTTCAAAATCACGATAAAAAAGATATAAATCACAAAAAAAGGCAAAATTGAATAAAAAAACCTAACTTTTAGGTAATCAGTAAAATCCCTAAGTGGATCACCTCAGAAAAGAGAAAATCAATGAAAGAGAAGGAATCAGAAACCCCATTTCCCCAAATAGAATAAGAGCTGCGCAAAGCCAGCTCACACTAGCATCTAACAGGGAGTCAAAACTCCATCCCCTAGGGGGCAAACCAATATCAGATCCCCGGGAAGGCAATCAATCCCCGGTGGATCATCAAAAGGAGAAAAATCATCCCTAATGAGCCTACGACAAAGGCAAATTCCAGACTCACATCCTCAGAAGAGTCATTTGCCTATGCGTAGGCAAGATCTAGCAAGCAAAGAGCAAGTAGGGAACATGAGCCTATTTAGAGGCAAAACAGCACAAGCACGAGGCCTTCACCTATATTGAAGCATCCGCCTACTCAGAGGCAGCATAATCAGAAATTCCATTCCCTCAGCAGAATAAGAGCTTGACAAAGCCAGCTCACATCAAACAAGGAGTCAAAACTTCATTCCCCCCCAGAGGGCGACCAAAATTAGATCCCCAAGAAGTCAACAAATTTCTTGGTGGATCACCAAAAATAAAAATACATCCCCAGTGAGCCTACTGCAAAGGAAACCTTCAAAGCTTATAAAGTCATTTGCCTACGCATAGGCAAGACCTAGCAGTCAAGAGCCAACATCCCCAAGTGGAACATCAGCATGTTCAGAGGAAAAACAATATAGCAAAAAGTCTTCACATCCGATGAACCATCCACCTACTCAGAGGCATTACCAGAACCTCAACGAAGTATCTGCCTGCTTAGAGGCACCATCAAAATCAACAAATCCTCAATGGATATCCGCCTACTCAAGAGGCATCGCCAAGATCAACAAATCCACAGTGGATTCATGCCTACCTAAGAGGCATTCATAAAGAATCCCCAGCAACCAGCAAGTTGGACGGCTAATAGAAAAGCCCAATTACCAAAAAATCCCCAACAACCAATAAGCTAGACGACTATGAAAAAAAAACCCAAAATCAAAAATCCCAGCAACCAACGAGCTGGATGGCTATTGGAAAAAGCCAAAAAAAGAAAAATCCCTGGCACACCGGATGATTATTCCGAAAAGTCGAAAAACAATCTTCAAACAAAATCACTCCCCATGGAGTCGGTGCATGAGCTAGAGCAGTAAGCCGCCACCACTTTCTCTATCAGAAGGATCAGCCACCACAGCAAAAGGGGCATCCAAAAGATAGAGTTCCACACATCGCCCGAATGATCAGCTTTGTTGCAAAGGAGTATCTTGAAGGCAGGATTTACATACATCATCCAAAGGATCAGCTCCATTGCAAAGGAGTATCCCGAAGACAATACCCTCATGTCCACTGCTAAAAGGATCAGCTCCGTTGCAAAGGAGTATCCTGAAGGCAGGATTTACACACATTGTCTGAAGGATCGGCCCCATTGCAAAGGGGTATCTGGAGAACGCCACTCATCTTCATCGCCCGAAGGATCAACTCCATTGCGAAGGAGTATCCGGAAGACACAAGTCGTCGTCATCGCCCAAAGGATAAACTCCGTTGCAAAGGAGTATCTTGAAGGCAGGATTTTCACACATCGTCCGAAGGATCAACCCCGTTGCAAAGGGGTATCCGGAGAACGCGACCCATCTTCATCACCTGAAGGTTCAACTCCGTTGCAAAGGAGTATCCAGAAGACACAATTCGTCATCATCGCCCGAAGGATCAGCTTCGAACAATAACCACTTAAACTCTAAATAGGGAATTTAACGACAACCACCTAAACCCAAAAAAAAAGGGATTAAGGCAACAAAATTACAGCAACCACTTAAACCCACAAAGGATGAAGGCAATAAAATAAGAACAGTCACACCTGGGTAATGGAGACAATAAATTGTACAAGCCTATAGAATGTCAACATCCAAGAACAAGTGTGATTAATAATGAAAATGCAGAAGGCAGTAGAGAAGAGGGTTTTCTCAGAAGGTGTAAAATATATATGTTGTCTTGCTCAAAATTCTTTTCTCAAAACTGATTGAATGTAAATTGAATTTTCGAATTCTGTAATTGTGTATATTTGATTTTTCATCAAAACTCATTTAAATAAGAAAATAACATCAAAAAATAGTCATTGGTCATTAATACTTTTGTAGAGAAAAAAACAGAATGTATTAAAAAACATTTATTCTTCAAAATGGATATTTTTCAAATTTGAACTGCTATAATCGATTATGTTACCAGTATAATTAATTATGACAGAGAAAATCGTTTTTCCATTTCTGATGCATCATAATTGATTATGATAGTGAAAAAAATCATGTTACAAAATTTTATCACACTTGTGCTTTGGAGACTTATGCATAATATTACTTCATCAACTTGTACCTCCATATCCAATATTCTAAGACTCTATCTAGTCTTCAGGAATCATCTTGGGCTTGCTTGAATCTTGAAAAGAATCTTTATCAAATCATATCTTGGGCTAGCTTGAGTCTTGAATGTTGTTGACTTGAATCATCGTCAAAATCATCTCTTGGGAATGTAGGGACATGTTTCACATTTCCATCAATCTCCCCCTCAATTCTTTCAATCTCCCCCTTTTTGATGATGATCAAGGAAACACCTTAAATGAATTAAAATGCTTGACTCTATATAGCCAGCTCATGATTAACACATATTTGCACAGTATAGTGTAGCACAGATTTGTATCAAGTGTCAGAGTCTCTTAATATCTCCCTGGATATATTAATAACAAGACTCCCCCTAACTCATATGAGCAAAGACTTCTCTTAACTTCCCCTGTTTAATTCAGAGATAGAAATGAATTTCACAGATTTTAATTCATAAAAATATCTCCCCCTGTTTTATTGATAATCACAAAAAATATTTCAAGAGAAAAAAAATCTCCCCCTATTTCATTGATAATTATGAAAAATATTGCAATAGAAATTGAACACAAATTTGCACAGATTAGTACATAAATCAAGGTAGAGATGATAATGCATCACAAAGTATCATAGAGAAGAACATCATATTAAGGAGGGAATATCTAGGATACCCAAGGCAAATGAAGAGAGAGAAAGATAGGGGAGTGGAATGATTGCAAAGATAATGAAATGGAATGCTGTAGTTTCCCCCAATTGCAGTCTTCTTATTGAGGCAGCTTTCAAATTCAAATTTAAATTCACTCATAATCCAAAATTCAAATTTCAAATTCAAATTACAACAAATTTCAAATTTCAAATCAAATTCCAACAATTTCCAAATTTCAATTCCAATTCAAATTCAAAAATCTCAAACTGCAAAAAATTCAAATTTTAAAATCTCAAAATGCAAAATTTCAAATTTCAAAAATGTCAAACTGCAAAATTTCAAATTTCAAATTCAAACTACAAAATTTCAAATTTCAAAAATCTCAAAAATCTCAAACTTTCAAATTTCAAACTTTAATAATTTCAAATTTTCATAAATTTAGATTTTCAAAATTCAAACTTTCAAATTTCAAAGTTGGTCAACAATCAAATTTATGCGAAAGATAAGTGCAGATATTCAATACAGAGTCATAGGAGATAATAATACACTTATCTTTGTAATATTTTCCTATTTATCTAGCTTGTTCCTGTACACCCATTTAGCTCCAATAACCTGCATTGATTTCTTATCCTTGATAATTACCTGCAACATCAACATACAAATCTAGGTACCCTATAATTATTTTTGGGTCCTTAAGAAGGTTAGTAGAATCACAAGTCTCTACCAAAAGACTAAGGATAAAAGAATAGAACCATGATATAATAATCGATCATCACAACACCTTCAGAATCAACATAATTTATTATGACTACAAGAAAAAATATCCAAAAATTCATAATCTATTAGATGCTCAAACTATCATCTAGACATGTATAAATACTTTGTTCCTTTCAGCACCCATTCATATTTGCCATTAGATATGCCAAAATATTTTATGTAACATCTATTTGATGTATGGCCTAATTTCATGCAATAAAAACATGTTGGTTTTCTTTGAAAAGGTCTAAATGAGTTTCTTAAAGTTTTTTAAACTGGTTTCACATCTGTTTTCCTTAACTCTTTCACAAAAATAGTTTTATGAGGTTCTAGACTTTCTTTGGGTTTGTAACCAAGTCCAGCTTTGCTAGAATCCCCTCTTTGATAACCTAATATAGAATCACAATTTTCAGAAGATTTTGAAAACTTGCTCATTATTTTCTCTAACTTGAAAATCTCATTTTCCAAATGATTACAATTTTCACAAGGTTTAACACCTTCTTTATCTTTAGCCAAAGTTTTAAACTTATCAACATCCTTCTTTAAGCACTCATTTTATTCTTCAAGAATACTAACAGTATTTTCTAATGCATGAAACTTTTGTTTAAGTGCAGTATGTTTCTTAACTAGTCTTTCAAGATGTTCAAACATTTCTTGATAGGCTTCAATCAACCCATCCTATGCATTTGATGATTTTGTACTACTTATTTGTGATGAGGTTTCTTGTGATGAGGCTTCATTATCACTTTTTGCCATCAAGCAAAAATTTGCTTCTTCTTCTTGATCACTGCTTTCAGAAGAACTCTCTTGTTCTGTGGAAGAATCATTATCCTCCCAAGCAATATAAGCTTTGCACTTTTTCTTATAGATACCATTCTTGTCTTTCTTCTTCTCTTTCACATCTTTCTTCTCTTTCTTAAGTTCTAGATAGTCTGGTTTGATAAGGCCAAGCTTTCCACATCCATAGCACTCGTACCTATTGGTTTTCTCTTTTCTTTGTTGTCTCTTTCTCCTGTTCTTCATAAAACGAGAAAACTATTTAGCTAAAAGAGATATATCGGAATCTGAACACTTACCTTCATTTTTGCTTTCATCTTGTGAATATTTTTCTACTTGTAGAGCTATTGTCTTGGCTTGATTCTGTTCATCGTTCTTTAATCTTTGTAGTTCATCTCATGCTCTCGCAGCTTTCCAAATAGAGTAGCAATATTCATTTATGTGAGATCCTTTGATTCTATAATAGCAGTGGCCTTTGGTTGCCAATTCCTGTCTAAGGATTTCAAGATCTTCGTGTTCAACTCCTCATTGTAAAAACTCTTTCCTAATGCTTTAAAGTGATTTACTATATGTGTGAAGTGTGTCTGCAAATCTGTGATGTTTTCATTCTGCTGCATTTGAAACAATTGATACTCTTGGATGATTGTGTTATTACGTGCTCGCTTACTTTATTTGTTCCTTCATGTGTCACTTCAAGAGTGTCCCATATTTCTTTTGCCATATTGCATTGTGAGACCCTAAAAAATTCATTACGAGTTAAGGCAGAAACAATAGCGTTTCGGGCGCTTACATCATATTGGGCACGCTTGTTTTCATCCAGCGTCCATTGGTCAAAAGTCTTTGGAATAGCTCTAGACTCTGTTGTTCTCAACGGAATGTAGGGACCATTGAGTACATCATCCCAAACACTGTAATCTAGTGTTTGTAAAAATATTTCCATTCTTGCCTCCCAAAATTGATAGTCTTCTCCTTTTAATAGTGGTGGTCTATTTATTGAGGCTCCTTCCCTGTAAACCTGATTCTGCATAGACATCTTGACATATTGTTTAGAAATATCTTATCTGTAGACCCCAAATCTTGTCCGGACTCAAAATAAAGAGCAGAAGACTTTTGTTCGAAGATAGATAAGGCCTTAAAGGTCACTAGGATTGTTTACTAGGCTCCATGTTAGAATAGGAAGCCTTTTTGTGCAAATAATAATAATAATAACATTCTGCCCAAAAGACCGAGACCGCCATCTCAACCTTTGTCAGGAGAGACCGCGGTCCCAAATGTTGAGAATGGTGGTCCCAAATGTCGAGAAGACCTTCCCGAATGGCGAGAAGGACTTCCTGAATGGCGAGAAGGCCTTCCCAAGTGCCGAGAAGGCCTTCCCAAATGGTGAGAAGGTCTTCCTGAATGGTGAGAAGGCCTTCTCGGATGGATGGACACGAATTCCTATAAATAGGAGCCTCATTCTATTCATTTTCACACATCATTCACTCCTACCACTCTCTAGGAAGCCTTTTGGCACTTTAAAGTGACTTTGAGCATTTTTCTAGAGTTCGAGTGAGCTTTTCGATTTCTGTTAAGGTAGAAATCACTTAAGCATGTCTTTTTTTTTGAGACATCCGAACCTCTGTAGATTGCGGGGACTGCCAAAAAGCGTCCTCAAGTTCAATATTTATGAAAGCTCGCTTCGGAGGTTCTCCTTCATATATCTTCTCTTTTATCGCTTTCTTTTATTGTTTTCCTGGTATGCATTAGATATTAGGATCATGTAGATAGCTATTTAAATTCTTTAATAAATAAATAGGGTAGAAGCATAATTTTGACTTTTTTTCATAAATAATACTATTTTAAAAAATATTTCCCAAAATAGCACATCTGGAACATTATTTACACAACTAGCACTCTTTATTGTTCACGTATTAAAATAATCGATTATTTTATATTATGATCGATTATTTCGCGCTATCAACTCTCGCTCAAGCGAAGAAACCCTTCGCTTGAGCGAGGAAATCTGTAACAAAGGGGTAATCTCGGGTCAATTCTCGCTCAAGCGCAGAAACCCTTCGCTTGAGCGAGGAAATCTGTAACAAAGGGGTAATCTCGAGTCAATTCTCGCTCACGTGAAGAAACCCTTCGCTTGAGCGAGGAAATCTGTAACAAAGGGGTAATCTCCGGTCAATTCTCGCTCAAGCGACGGGTATTTTCGCTTGAGCGATAAGTGATTTAAATATGTGGTGACCCAAGTTGCGTTATGTGGCTAACTGCGTTGGACATTTAGCCTTTGGTCAATTCTCGCTCAAGCGATGAGTTACTTCGCTCGAGCGAGAATTGATTGGGTAACTGCGTTGGATCGTGGTCAATTCTCGCTCAAGCGAGACATCCATCGCTTGAGCGAAGAAATTTATAATCGATTATAATTTGAACTAATTGATCATAATTTTAAAATAATCGAATATACAAAATTATGATCGATTATTTCTCTCTCGCTCAAGCGAAGAAACCCACTACAACAGAAAACACATGTAATAGCGGTTCCACATGTTCTATAATAGCGGTTAAAAATGGTTAACGTTTTGTCACTTTTAAGAGCAGTTAAAGTGGAACTGCTATCATATATGTGTCACTTTTAATATCATATATGTGTCACTTTTAAGAGCGGTTGATATTTTAACCGCTCTTAAAAGTGAACATATAATAGCGGTTCCACGTTAACCGCTATCTAAAATATACTTTTAATAGCGGTTAGTTCTAGAACCGCTATCTAAAATCTCGGGTCAATTCTCGCTCAAGCGACGGGTACTTTCGCTTGAGTGAGAAGTGATTGAAATATGTGATGACCCAAGTTGCATTATGTGGCTAACTACGTTGGACGTTTAGCCTGTGGTCAATTCTTGCTCAAGCGAGAAACCCATCTGTAGACCCCTAATTTTGCCTGGTCTCTCAATAAAGGCTAAAGAGACTTCCTACAACAAAGACAAAGCTCGCCTGACATCTCAATAAAGGCCAAGAAGACTTCCTATATGAAGATAAAGCTTTAACGGGCGTTTATCGGCATCAAACGACGTCCGAATAAAGAAAGGAAAGCTTCCCAGGGGTCCCAGAACACAAAGGCTGGCCAAAACAGGTCGAGACGGCCGTCCCAAGGTCGAGACGGTCGTCCCAAACTTCCCTGGCCAAGTGGGACTTCCAGTCCCAGCTTTCAGGTGGTCTCAGCCTTTGTAAAAGAGGCAGTTGGGACGGTCGTCCCAACCCAGACGGCCGTCCCAACCCAGAGGGCGTCCCAAATGTGCAGGCGGCAAAAAAACTATAAAGAGGAGGCTCATTTGCCACTATTTCACACACCAGACAACTCCCAGTACTTGTCTATCCTCTTCCCTCTTCGAATGAACTCTCTGATTGCCTTAATAAGGTAACAATCAGTTAAGGAATCATATTCCAGCATTCGATTCTTCTGTAAAATTGAGTCAAGTTGATCTTGTATTTGGAGAGGAGAGTCTTTGTAGAACGAAGGATTGCCAAAACGCATCCTCACGATTAAAGATTCGTAATACAAAGCTTGCTACGGAGGTTCTGTTCAATTCTCTTCTCTTTTACTGCTTTATTTATTGCTTTCTATATGAAATAAAAAATAAAGTCATGTAGATAGCCATTTTTAACATTATGCAATAAAATAGGGTAATCGCGTAATTCCTCATAATCTTCACTTAAATGAATTAATCCGTCATAGGGAACCCGAAAGGGGCGTTGTGGGGTGCTAACACCTTCCCACACATAACTAACTCCCTTACCTAACTCTGGTTATAATGGCCAAGTTTAGTTTTTATTAAAATCAACGCCTTTTTATCCTTTTCCAATGTTTACGGTCAAAACATTGGTGGCGACTCCATAAGAACCATTTTTCGAAAACCTTGCTTTTATTAGAGGATAGTTCAGTTATTGAGCACCTCG
Source organism: Sphenostylis stenocarpa (assembly GCA_963425845.1). NCBI lineage: Eukaryota > Viridiplantae > Streptophyta > Magnoliopsida > Fabales > Fabaceae > Sphenostylis > Sphenostylis stenocarpa. The sequence continues at coordinate 46,174,315 of OY731403.1, forward strand.
GAAGCAATGAACATAATTTTAACATAAAACGCGAGTCTTAACCATCTTTTCGCGACCGCTCGCATAAACGTTCAAGATGTCCCTGGACGTCGGAACGGACGGCGGCGACAGATGGTGACTCCACTGGGGAAGCTAGAGAGTTGATCCCATTTAGTGACGGATAAATTCAAACTAAGTAAAGATTTGAAATTACGCCTTTACCCTCTTCCGTATTTTTATTGTATGGCTTTAATAAATGTTGTATGATTATTTTCTACAAATTGTCTAAAATATAAATTGCACACAAAACCCTTTGCACACAACAGTCCCTCTATACCCGGGGGCAAGAGTGAATACCTATAGGGAGTGGGTGGCAGATACGACTGGCTTGTTGGCACACGGGGCTACAACCGTTGTCGGAAACCACCAACTCAAGGTGATAACTCTCTTCTTTTGGTCTAAGGATGTCGCCACGGAGTTCCGTGCATGACCCGAAGACTGAGAGATTGAGAGGTCCCTATAATGGGGGCACCTTGGGGACCTTTGGCCTTGGTGAGAACAGTTTAGAACAACCCAAACCAAGCACGTTTCTGCAGGAAAACCCTACCTTGTGATTAAATAAGCGTGGCTCTGCTCGTGGATGTATGAATTGTGTGTGCATTCATTTGCTGCATTTGTATTGATGCATTAGCATAGGGTAATCATACAACAAACAAAAATAGTGAAAAACCCTAAAAATCATAAAAAGTGATAAGATAAGCCAACTTTATCTCGGACAGTCTTCAGTTAAGCTAGCCTGGTTTCAAGTTCTTTATAAGCTAAGTAGCCACGTTGACCGACAGAAGAGATAAAGGGTCATAAAAAATATAAAAACAAATTAAAGCCATAAAAATGCCTTTATAAAATAAAAAAATTCTTGATAAAGGTTTCATAAAAATAAGAGAAGAAAATAGGACTCTCTTCATCAAAATCCATAAACATCCATATAGATAGTTTTCTTTTTTAAGAAAAACCAAGTATTAGCATGTATCATATTAGGAATAAAACATGATAATACTTAGAAAAACAAACACTTACATGCATGCATTTACAAGGACTCATCCTCATATCATGCATTTTCATTTCTTTTAGATAATGGAGGGATCCAGTAATAGACAGTTAAAGAAAGTGGAAATCCTTCTATGTCGTGTAGAGAAGTTAAGGCAGTTGAGTACATATATGCCGCCGGAGGTCAGTGCCAATTTTGAGAAATCTTATGGAAGAATTCTTGACCTCCTGAAAATCAGCATCGATCCAATCTTTGTTAGAGCATTGGTTCACTTCTGGAATCCCGATCTACACTGCTTTGAGTTTTCGCAGTTCGATTTAGTACCAACCTTAGAAGAATATGAACTCATGGTTAGATGGCCTCAGTCAGTCGAGGTCTATATCTGTTCAGGAATATATGTGGCCGTGAGTAAGGTTGCTACTATCATACGACTGCCTCGTCATCAATCCATCCTAGAAGGGAAAGGGAACATTCGAGGTTGGAAAATGTCCATAATAGAAGACCATTTAATCTCTTTGGCTGAAAAGAAAGATTGGTCTACCTTCAACAAAACTCTAGCATTGGCAATGTTCGGAATCATATTATTCCCATTTCATGTGAACGTTGTGGATCATGCTGCAATAGATGCATTCTTTGCTTGGGATGTATACTCTAAGAGTCCTATACCTGCAATTCTTGTTGATACCCTGCTTTCAGTAGATTTTTGCCGACAGAAACAGGGGAAAACACTTAGATGTTGCACTTCATTACTATATGTATGGGGCGTCACTCACTTCTACGCTTCAAGCCACATGGGCATATTCCCTGATCCTTTAAGAAGTTTTGCAAAAATTCCTCTTCAGCACCGTCAAGCTTTAGAATGGAAAACCGAGTTAGAAAATTGGAACATAGAGCATGTATCATGGGTTTGCCCTTGGTTCCGACCCGGTTATATTCTTGCACGATGCGGAGATTACCTGAGCATACCATTACTAGGCCTTAGGGGTTGCATAGCTTACTCTCCTAAGATAGCTATGAGACAACTCATGAGAACCCAGACTGTGCGAACTCAAGAAGAGCTCAGAGGGCTGAGTCTATGCCATTACTCCCATAGCTTTGAAGAAGTATCCGCTATCCAGAAAGCATGGGAAAGACCAGTCTATATAGGGGATAAAGAACTTGGAAAGGTTCAGGTGTCTACGTCCCATGAATATGAAGAATGGAGAAAAAGTAGAAGGATACCCCAACCATCTGCTACATTCACGACAACATTAGTCAATGAAGAGCTACAATTGCAGGTCAATGCCTTAAATAAAAGGGTAGAAGTCATGGAAGCTCAGCTAAGGGCCTTCGAAGAAAAAGAGCAAGAAGCAACCCTTACAATAGATGGTCTAAAAAGGCAATGTAAAAAGAAGGACCATGAAATTGAGTGCCTTAAGAATGATTGTGCTGATTATCAAGAAGAGACTAAACAAGCACTGAAAATTCCAAGGCTTGAACAAGATAGTCTATTCCGGGACATGAGTGACGAAATAGCACATCTTGAGATTGCGCTTGCAGAACAGGCAAAAACGATCAAGTTAATACAGGATGACCTAGCAGAAACTCGGTCAGAAGCGTAAAAGTGGTGGGAAACCGCTGAAAAATACAAAGAAGACCTAGATGAGCTACATGATAAAGAAAGAGATGGATTAGCTCAGTATGGTCAATTACTTCGTGAAAGAGACCAAGTAATAAAGAGGTCTGACCAACAACATGCCTTGATCATTCATCAAGAAGAAAAGATAAAAGAGGCTCGTCGATATAATGAAGATATGAGCCAGGCGGTACATGAGCAAATCAAGACGCTCAGAAATCATGTGAGAACAGCTGAAGATGAATTACGAAGAAAGCCTAATTTACCCATAGGATTCTTCAAGCTTCTCCGTTTTTTCAACACTTGCTTCAAAGCATTGTATAGAAGGATAAACACTTTCCAGTTGAAATAAAAAGTTTTTTTTCCTTAAACTGTCTATTGCATTCATAAGTTGCATACATTCATACATCCCTCCTCATTTTAATAACAAAGATAATAAAAAGGAAGGATTAATTGATGTGCTTTCCACAAATCAGAATAAATGGAAAAGAAGCCTTTCGTCATCAAAATCTCTACAACGTTCGATAGACCCAAAGATGATAATAAACAAGCACCGTTGGTTATTCCAATCAATAGAAGGGAAGAGGCAATAACACCTGTACGTTTATTCATGCCTCGTCCTTTCCCTTATTCATCAAATAAAGTTGTACCTTGGAGATATTCAGAAGAATCATCACAAGATATCTCCAACATAGCCAGTATTGGGGGCATGACGAGAAGTAGAAGAATATATTCCCCCAAGGAATTACAAGATAACATTCCTAAAGATAAGGCAAAAGATAAAGCCGAAGAGGAAAAAGAATCCAAGGAGGAGACAGATGAGTTACTCCAGTACATAAGGCAAAGTGAGTACTCCATCATCGATCAACTCAATAGCACTCCTGCAAAGATAACTTTGTTATCACTCATAATGAGTTCGGAACCGCATCGAAACGCACTGTTAAAGGTTTTGAATGAATCATTCGTCCCGCATGCAATATCCCAGGACAAATTTGAAGGAATTATTGGTAACATTACAACCAATAATCATCTTACCTTCACAAATGAAGAACTCCCTTTAGAAGGGTCAAATCACAACAAGCCCTTGCATATTTCTATCAAATGCAAGGAATATCTCATTTCCAAAGTTCTGGTGGATAATGGGTCATCCTTAAACGTTATGCCTAAAGGCACACTTGACAAGATAACAGTACAAGGAACCCACATGCGCCCAAGTAATAAAATTGTTCGAGCCTTTGATGGATCAAGATGTGAAGTAGTAGGAGAAATTAGTCTACCAATTCAAATTGGCCCTACTATCTTTAACATAGACTTCCACGTGATGGATATCATGCCGGCATATAGTTGTCTCCTTGGTAGACCTTGGATTCATAGCGCTAAGGCAATACCTTCAACGCTCCATCAGAAAGTCAAGTTTGTGACAAATGAAAAACTCGTCACAGTTCAAGCTGAAGAAGATTTTCTAATTAGCAAACCGTCTGTCCAACCATATGTGGATGCAGCTGAAGAGGCTCTTGAAACATCTTTTCAAGTGCTCGAAATTGCCAACATAGAAAGACTTCCCAGTAATACAAAGGTGGCCCATATAATGAAAAGATATGGATATCGCCCAGGACAGGGGCTCGGAAAGAATACTCAAGGAAAAAAAGAGCCACCGGAGTTCAAAGATAATCCTTTAAAGTATGGTTTAGGGTATGACCCCACGAAAGATCAAACCATACGGAAAACAAGGAAGTCTTATCCCTCAAAGACGATATTCCGAAAAGGAGGGATATTAGCGCAAAGGGTAGCGTTAGTCATTAGGTGTCCTTCTTCCAATTCTAAGGGATGTAAACCTAGTGACTATTAGAGATCACTCCTCAGGGTATGCCCAGACCCCGAGCATTTCTAGGGCACACATTTCCCCGAAATTACAAAAGAATGTTATTCTTACTATCTGCTTCTTTTCTTGATAAATATGTCTATACCCCATTTTTAATAAACAAGGTTTAGATAGACGTTTGTTCCAAAATGCATCAGAACAATCAAAGGGTCATAAAGCAAAGTCAAATATGATTGATTAACTAGAAACACGGATAAAAATTATCTCGATAAAATCAAGTTTCGACAATGTTATGAAAAAATATATATACACAAAAAAGGAGAGCCCGTCAAGGCCAAAGACCAAGACAAGAAAATAAAAGGGCAAAATACCCGGCAGGAAACCCACAAAAGGGGGTTGCGCAAAAGATAGGGTAAACCCGGCAGGAGACCCAAACAATAATAAAGGGTAGCCTGGGCAAAAGTTAGGGTTATAAAAAGTCTGCTAGGTATTCCTAAAAAACAAATAAAAAAGGGAAAACCTAGACAAAAGTTAGGGTTCGTACCAGGTGGGGGTAGGTACCCACAAGAGCCTTATAGAATAGGGTTCGTACCAGGTGGGGATAGGTACCCACAAGAGCCTTATAGAATAGGGTTCGTACCAGGTGGGGGTAGGTACCCACAAGAGCCTTATAGAATAGGGTTCGTACCGGGTGGGGGTACGTACCCACAAGAGCCTTATAGAATAGGGTTCGTACCGGGTGGGGGTAGGTACCCACAAGAGCCTTATAGAATAGGGTTCGTACCAGGTGAGGGTAGGTACTCACCAAAGCCTTATAAAATAAGGTTTATACCGGATGAGGGTAGGTACTCATCAGAATCTAGCAAAATGCAGATTCGTACCAGGTGGGGGTAGGTACTTACCAAAGCCTTATAAAATAAGGTTTATACCGGATGAGGGTAGGTACTCATCAGAATCTAGCTGAAATGCAGATTCATACCAGGTGAGGGTAGGTACTCACCAGAGTCTTATAAAATAAGGTTTATACCAGATGAGGGTAGGTACTCATCAGAATCTAGCAAAATGTAGATTCATACCAGGTGGGGGGTAGGTACCCACCAAAACCTTATAAAATAAGGTTTATACCGGATGAGGGTAGGTACTCATCAAAAATTAACAGAATGTATTAGGTGGAGTAAAATACTCACCTAAACATTACGAAAAATGGGTTGCAAAGACCTTACTTCTATTAGAGGATAGTTCAGTGTTGAGCACCTCGGATGTAAGTACCCATAAGAGTTTAGCAAAATGCGAACTCATACCGGGTGAGGGTAGGTACTCACCAAAACCTTGCAAAAACAAGGTTCATACCTAGTGGGGGTAGGTACCCACAAGAGTCCAATGAAACACAGACTCATACCGGGTGAGGGTAAGTACTCACCAGAGCCTTATAAAGTGAGGCTCAAACCAGATAGGGGTTGGTACCTATCAAAAATATTTATCATCCGGAGGATCAACAAAGAAGTGTCTGAAGGATAACCGGGCAAAAGGGTTAACTCCTTCCCCTACCAACTAATTTTGTCGGCATGTTAAGCTAACAGATTAGTCAGGCAGGTGAAGGGGGGGCAGCTGTAGACCCCTAATTTTGCCCGGTCTCTCAATAAAGGCTAAAGAGACTTCCTACAACAAAGACAAAGCTCGCCTGACATCTCAATAAAGGCCAAGAAGACTTCCTATATGAAGATAAAGCTTTAACGGGCGTTTATCACCATCAAACGACGTCTGAATAAAGAAAGGAAAGCTTCCCAGGGGTCCCAAAACACAAAGGCTGGCCAAAACAGGTCGAGACGGCCGTCCCAAGGTCGAGACGACCGTCCCAACCTTCCCTGGCCAAGTGGGACGGTCGTCCCAAGTGGGACTGCCAGTCCCAGCTTTCAGGTGGTCTCAGCCTTTGTAAAAGAGGTAGTTGGGACGGTCGTCCCAACCCAGACGGCTGTCCAAACCCAGAGGGCGTCCCAAATGTGCAAGCAGCGAAAAAACTATAAATAGAAGGCTCATTTGCCACTATTTCACACACCAGACAACTCCCAGTACTTGTCTATCCTCTTCCCTCTTCGAATGAACTCTCTGATTGCCTTAATAAGGTAACAATCAGTTAAGGAATCATATTCCAGCATTCGATTCTTCTGTATAAATTGATTCGAGTCGATCTTGTATTTGGAGAGGAGGGTCTTTGTAGAACGAAGGATTTCCAAAACGCATCCTCACGATTAAAGATTCGTAATACAAAGCTTGCTACGGAGGTTCTGTTCAATTCTCTTCTCTTTTACTGCTTTATTTATTGCTTTCTGTATGCAATAAAAAATAAAGTCATGTAGATAGCCATTTTTAACATTATGCAATAAAATAGGGTAATCGCGTAATTCCTCATAATATTCACTTAAATGAATTAATCCGTCATAGGGAACCCGAAAGGGGCGTTGTGGGGTGCTAACACCTTCCCCACACGTAACTAACTCCCTTACCTAACTCTGGTTATAATGGCCAAGTTTGGTTTTTATTAAAATCAACGCCTTTTTATCCTTTTCCAATGTTTACGGTCAAAACATTGGTGGCGACTCCATAAGAACCCCTTTTCGAAAACCTTGCTTTTATTAGAGGATAGTTCAGTTGTTGAGCACCTCGGAAGCAATGAACATAATTTTAACATAAAACGCGAGTCTTAACCATCTTTTCGCGACCGCTCGCATAAACGTTCGAGATGTCCCTGGACGTCGGAACGGACGACGGCGACACCATCGCTTGAGCGAGGAAACCTGCAACTATTTACAATGCTGAGTCACCCACCCAAGTCAGGATTCCCATGTCTTTCTGATGCACACAAGTAAAGAATCCAATGCTGAGTTACCCACCTAAGTTAGGATTCCAATCTTGGATTCCCTGCATTGGGTTAGACAAAAGCAGAAGAATCCAAACATATTTAAAGAGATGTTGACCCACCCACTTTGCTTGGGTTTTGTGTGCGTCAGAAACCATGTGAGGGAGCATTGGATTCAAACCAATGGACTTCATTATAAATAGACCACTTTCATTCTTTGAAGTTCTCACATAGCACACTCTTAAATCTCTGAAGCTATTTGCATTATTTCTTCTTCTTACCTTTAGTCTTCTTTGTGTTCCACACTCCTAAAATGGGTGTAGTGTCTACTATTGTCCACTATGATGGTTTCATGAACCCATGTCCCATGGAGGGAGTTACCTTCAATACTGGGACTGCAAAACTTGTTCCTTTAAAGAGAGGAATTTCTCTACAAAGGTTGAAGAAGTTGATCCACAAGAAATTGGAGAAAGAACCCCACAAAAATGTAGCAACCATCCATTTTCGCTGCCCAACTAGACTCGGAGTTGGGATCAACAACTTCATTGTTGTTGAGTTGAAAGATGATGACGACGTAGAGGCCATGTTCGATGTTCATGATTCAAACTTAAGTCTATGTCGTATTGAAATTTTTGTTTCATTTAAAACTTCTTCTTCTTCATACCCCAACACACACTCACCAGAAATTTCACCCTTACCCTACCAAGCTTTCCTAAACACTAACCCAGAATTACCCACACATAATGACTACATCCCTTTTACCCAACTTCTAAGTGGGCCTTCCACCAACATCAACGAAGAACTACCCACATAAGAGAAAAAAATTGTTGGCCTCCCAATTGAAGTCGTTGATCCTTTTAGTGAGGATGAAGACGAAGATGAAATTCTCAGCCAACACCAGATGATTCAGAGGACGAACAACCACATATCCCTACACATGCACCAAACTTCATGGAACCATACAACCCACCACAACATTTTCTTAACTTTGAAAATCACATTCAACAACAAGACCCAGAGTATGGTCATGCATTGGACAAAGAGTCTTTTGTTTCTCCGACAGGAACTCTATTTCTTGGACAACATTTCATAACAAAAGAACAAGTTCAAGATGTCATCAACCGCTTTCACATTGTCAGTCACTACACATACAAGGTGAAAATTTCAAACCAAAGTAGATATGTTGTTGAATGTGTTGATAACCAATGCAATTGGAGATGTCGAGCAATATTGCGCACAAGAGAGCAATATTGGGAGATTATGAAGCTTGAAGGGCACCATACATGCGTTTCGCCATTAATCAGCCAAGACCACAACAAGTTGGGATATAAAATGATTTCCCAAACAATTGGTCAAATAATTGATGTTGATTCGTCAACACCAATCTCCACAATCATAGCCCACATCCAATTAACAACGGGTTACACTATAACATACAGGAAGGCCTGGTTGGCCAAACAAAAGGCAGTGGAGATCATCTACAACAATTGGGAGGATTCGTATAAGAAGTTGCCTTGTTTGTTACAAGCCATGCAACAATTTGTTCCCGGATTCATCTACAAATTGCAGTCACAACCAGCTTACCAAGGTGAAGTCCTTCAACAAAATTCAAATATTTTTAAACGTGTGTTTTGGTCGTTTAGGTCATGCATAGATGGATTTGTTCACTGCAAGCCCATTGTTCAAGTGGACGGAACTTTTTTGTATGGAAAATATAGAGGTACCTTGTTGGTTACAGTAGCACAAGATGGCCGCAACAACATCCTCCCCATTGCATTTGCAATGGTTCAAGGTGAAACAAGTGATGCCTGGTTTTTTTTCTTAAAAAACCTTCAAAGATATGTCACACCCCAGCAAGGATTATGCCTCATATCAGATCGACATGAATCCATTAGAAGTGCATACATGAGAAATGGAAGCAGATGGACAGAAAATAATTCAATGCATGTCTACTGCATTAGACACATTGAACAGAATTTTATGAGACGTTTCAAAACCACCGCACTGAGGAAAGATGTTGTAAATATGGGTAATTCCTTTGCTTCAAATTTGTTACAATTTATTCATTATTTAATTGTTGCTAATAAATATTTATATTAACTATGTTTTTTTAATATTGTTCTAGCGTATGGGATGACTGAACCACGATTCTACTATTATTACAACATCTTGAGGCAATGTGACATAAAAGCAGCTAATTGGTTGGATGAGATACCTAGAGAAAAATGGGCACTTGCATGGGACAATGGACGACGTTGGGGCACATGACGACCAACATAGCAGAGTCTATCAACTCTGTTTTGAAAAAAATAAGAAATCTACCTATTTGCTCCATGGTCAACGCAACGTACACCCGCTGCAACAAATTTTTCATTGAAAGAGGGAGGCAGATAGATGCCATGATCAATGCTGGTCATGTATACTCTTAAATTTTGGTCACAAATTTAAAGGAAGTACAAACACAGACAAACACGCATAGGGTCATAACTTTTGACAGGTCTACCACAAAATTTGTAGTAGAAGAAACACAAAACCCGCGTGAAGTTCGACCAGCAGGAAAGTTTGCAGTTCACCTTGATGAGTTATGGTGTGACTGTGGGAAATTCCAAAAATTTCACATGCCTTGTTCACATGTTCTTGCTGCATGCAAGCATGCACACCATGACTTCAACAACTATATTAATTCAGTGTATACCTTACAACAAGTTTCAAAGGTATACAGAACACAATTTGGGTTATTGCGAAATGAAAAATATTGGCCAACATACATAGGACCTACTTTGTGTGCAAATCCAGAAATGAAAAGAACTTCAAAGGGCCGACCAAAATCAAGTCATATAAGAACTGAGATGGACATTATAGAAAATTAAAGTAGGATTAAAAAATGTTCATATTGTCATACCCCTGGTCATAGCAGAAGAACATGTCTCAATGTTGCACGTGCATCTACTTCGCATCATTAGATTGTGTTAGTTAAGAAATGTCTCAATGTATGAAACTTAGGAGTTTTTCAATTAATTGAAAGTGATGAAGATCTTATTGAATCATTTGATAAAACAAAGATCTTGTGGGTTTGATGAAGTCAAAGGTTATTTAAGGAACTTTTTGCTAACTGTTTTAATCGATTAAAACTTGTTGTTATCAGTTAAAATAACTTAGAAAGTTTTGTGAAAAGTTTTGAAGAAACTCATTCTGTAGGAGCCGCATAATCTGGGTTTGATTGTTCTAGTTTCTTTTCTTTGTTTCTTTACATATTATGGGTATCTGGAAGCTTGAGTGAGAATTTACCATAAGCTAAACGTCCAACGCAGTTAACCACATAATGCAACTTGGGTCACCACATATTTCAATCACTTCTTGCTCAAGCGAAAGTACCCGTCGCTTGAGCGAGAATTGACCCGAGATTACCCATTTGTTACAGGCCTCCTTGCGTAAGCGAAGTTTCTTCGCTTGAGCGAGAGAGAAATAATCGATCATAATTTTGTATATTCGATTATTTTAAAATTATGACCGATTAGTTCAAATTATAATCGATTATAAATTTCTTCGCTCAAGCGATGGATGTCTCGCTTGAGCGAGAATTGACCACGGTCCAACGCAGTTACCCAATCAATTCTCGCTCGAGCGAAGTAACTCATCGCTTGAGCGAGAATTGACCACAAGCTAAACGTCCAACGCAGTTAGCCACATAACGCAACTTGGGTCATCACATATTTTAATCACTTCTCGCTCAAGCAAAAATACCCGTCGCTTGAGCGAGAATTGACCAAAGATTACCCCTTTGTTACAGATTTCCTCGCTCAAGCGAAGAAACCCTTCGCTTGAGCGAGAGTTGATTGCACAAAAAAATCGATCATAATATAAAATAATCGATTATTTTAATACGTGAATAGTAAAGAGTGCTAGTTGTGTAAATAATGTTCGAGATGTGCTATTTTGGGAAATATTTTTAAAAATAGTATTATTTGTGAAAAAAAGTCGCATAATTTTATTGTCTTTATTTTAAGAATAGTCCATCATAGGGAACTTGAAAGGGGCGTTGTGGGGGTGCTAATACCTTCCCCACACATAACGAACTCCCTTACCCGACTTTGGTTGTAATGGCCAAAGTTGGTTTTTCTAAACCAATGCCTTCTTTTTTTCCTTTTCCGATGTTTTTGGTAAAAACATCGGTGGAGACTCCATATAACCCTTTTCGAAAACCTCATTCTTAAGGTCAGTCCGGTAATTAGACATCTTAAGAATGTTGACCACCATTAAAAAATGCGAGTCATCAAAACCATCGCGTCGCTCCGACCGCCCTCTTTCGATGACGGTTGTCGCCGCCGTCAAAAAAGAGAGGCGGTCGGAGCGACGCGATGGTTTTCGACCCTCTTGTTTTCACGTTTTTTATGGGTGGTTACAACGCCTTTAGGTTGTCCGATAACCGGGCTAACCTAGGGGTGAGGTTTTCGAAAGGTCGTCCTTGGGTTGTCCGATAACCGGGCTAACCCAAGGACTAATTTTTAAAGGGTTCTGTGGAGTCGCCAACAATGTTTTTACCGAAAACATCAGAAAAGGAGTTTAAAAGGCGTTGGTTTTCGAAAAACAAACTTTGGTCATTAGAACTAGAGTTGGGTAAGGGAGTTAGTTACGCGTAAAAGAAGTGTTAGTTCCTTTACGACGCCCCTTTCGGGTTCCCTATGACAGGCCAACTATTTTGTTAATAAATAAACCAGAAAAACATGCTTTTGCCCTTTAATTTTGCGGAATTTAAAACTATGACTACATGGCCCTAATCTATTGCATAATTTAAAATTAAAGCAGTAAAAGTGGAGAGGGAGAGTTTAAACCTCTGAAGCAAGCTTGCTTTTTATTTCTTTTAAAAAAGAGGGTGCTTTGTGGCAGCCCTTCACTCTACACAACGCTGGAAACTTTTCTAGATGTCGAAAAACGCTCACAAAGGCACTCAGAAACTCCGGAAATGCGTCAGAGGGATTCTAGAGAGAGGTTTTAGAGAGAAGGGAGAGCAAAAGTTGTGTGGTGTGTGGAAATGAGGGGAGGGAGCCCCTATTTATAGGTTTTCGCGCCTGACAGTGGCGAAACCGCCGTTCTCGTCTGACAGGGTCGAGACCGCCGTCTCGCCAAACGAGGTCGCCGTCTCGTCCTTCGCAGGTGGTGAGACCGCCGTCTCGCCTTTTGCATGAGGCGAGACGGCGGTCTCGATTTCAAGACGGCGGTCTCGTCCCCAAAAAGGCGAGAAACCTTATTTTTGTACAGAAAATCCTTCCTATCCTAGTATGGGGCCTAATAGTCTCTCCTAGTGGCTTTTTAGGCTTCATCCATCTTCGAATAGGAGGTCTTCTACTCTTTATTTGGAGGCCGGGCAAGATTTGGGGTCTACAGCTGCCCCCCCTTTACCCGACCAGTCGACTGCCGGCCTTTTGTGCCCAAGTGATCGACTGGAGGGTAAAGGAGTTGACCCTCTTGCCCGGTTGCCCGTCAGATGCTCCGTCTTTGCGGCGGACGATCCTCTAGGGAAATATTGTGCGCTTCCGGGATGCTCCTTCTGACGGTAGCTGACCCCTTCGGCTGATGAGTATGAACCCCCATCTGGTTTGACGAGTATGAACCCTCGCCCGGTAAGCCCCCTTTTGTAAGGCCCGATGAGTATACACCCCCATCTGGTGTTTGACGAGTATGAACCCCCGTCTGGTAAGCCCCCTTTTCTAAGGCCTGATGAGTACACACCCCCATCTGGTGTTAAGCCTCCAGATGCTCCATCTTGCGGTAGCTGATCCTTTGGTTGACGAGTACGAACCCTCGTCTGGTTTGGTGCCTCTGGATGCCCCTTCTTGCGGTAGCTGATCCTTTGGCTATGGTGGCAGCTTACTGCTTTAGCTCATGCGCCGGCTCCCTGGGGAGTGATTTCTGTGTTGGTAGATGTTCTTGGACCTCTTTGAATGGTCATCCGGACTGTGCCGAGGATTTTGTGTTTCATCCAGCTTTGTTGGTTGCTGGGGATTCTTTGCTTTTGTCCTACTCTTGCTGACTAGTCGGATGAGTCTTTTTTTTTGTTCGACTCTCATTTGGAAGTCAAAACTTTGTTGGTTGAGGTGATGGCTTGTCTTAATCCTGCCTTTTTCTCGCGGTTTTATCTCTTTTTTCTCGCGATTTAGGATTTTGGCTTTTCTTATTGAGCGTATGCCTTTTTCCTTTTTAAGCTTTTTTTGTTTTACGCTAGCTTTTGCAAAGGGTGGCAAAGAGATGCATGAAATAAAATTTTATTTATAAGGAAATTTTATTACAACCACTTTTTATTTAGGCAACTACCATCCCTAAGGGATATCATCTGGAGATGATCCGCGGGCGAATTGCTGGTAGAGGTGATACCGGAAGTCCGCTTGCTCTCGGACTTCGTCGTGGTACTCTTATTGGAATGTTGTCCATTCCTACCGCATCACCTGCTGATGCTAATACATCTCCTCTTGCCGATTATGGTAGGCTTCTTGCCGCACCGTCATTTGGTCGAACTGCCGGCGCAGATCGTTCATGTTGCGGTTCATGCCGACGAAATAGTCTGTGTACGGTGGTGGTTGTTGTTGTTGCTGCTGCTGCTGGAAGTCGGGAGGTGTGGGGATATCCTGCATCGCCACGAGCCCCTGGAGGTCCAGCTTAAAATCCAGTCTGGGATGGAGGGCCAACTGGGTCCCTCGACGTATCAACATTCCCATGCTGACCAGGACTGACCCGTTGATGGACTCGGGTCGCAGGTTGGAGGCCAACTCTTCCCGGCCAGGGCACCCCCATCTTTCTGCCAGGGGAGTGATGAGAGGAGCCACGAGGATGGCCCCCGCTGATCTGTTCCCGAAGTCCTTGAGGGCTCTCAGGAAGAAGTAGTCGGGGTTGCAGTGCCGCTTCTGGCTCATGCAATAAAGTACGAAGAGGTCAGGGAGGGATACCTTACCCTGACTCTCTTTCCTTCCATGAATGGTCCCTGCCAGCAGCTTGTGGCAGATGCGGAGTGTTGGGGGAAGCGCGGAGCCCCTCATCAGTGTGGGCAGTGTGGTGGCTCCTGTGAGCTCATGCCACATTTCGGCGGCAGTGAGGTTGGTGGGCCGGGAGCAGATGGCCTCACGGTATCCCTGGGTCATTGTGTCCTCGGGCCGGACGAACCCGATGGCCATGTTGAACTCGTCGAGGGTGGTGGTCTGGTATCTTCCACCCATGAAATAGGTCACCATCTTAGTGGGCTGCAGGCCCGGGACCATGGAGGGGACCTCGGAGTAGGAGACAGAGGCCAAGAATTCCAGTACTGCTTGTGGGTACACATGTGTAGGTGGCAGTTGCAGTAGAAAGCCCCACCCGATGCTGTCTATGTGGGCTCGGACGTCGTCCTCCCACCCAAATTCAGCTAGGATGCTGAAGTCAAGTCTGAGCATCGGGTGCCACGGATAAGTCTGAATGTTGTCGAGGCGGGCCTGGTGCTGTGGCGACAACTGAGAGGGATCTTGGGGTGGTGGTGCCGTAGAACTGCTGGCACCGGCAGTGCTCCTTCTCTTTCTGGAGGCGCTTCTACCAAACATGTTGACTAGGGGGGTGCTTGGGAGTGCAAAATCTGAGAAATGGAGGTTTCGGAGGCAAGGAAAGTTGTGAAGAACCCCCCAAGCGCGCCCCCTATATATAGCAAATTTTTCCAATTCGAGACTGTCATCTGAGAAGGCGAGACGGCGGTCTCGAGTCTCCTTCAAGCCGAGACGGCGGTCTGGGTCATCGAGACGACGGTCTCGATTTTGGGTAAGTCGAGATGGCGGTCTGGGAGATCCAGACGGCGGTCTCGAATTACGGAAGAGTTTTTTTTTTTGAAGAGAAAATAGGACCTGGTTCAAAAACATTTTTATGCATGCAATGTTTTCATGTTTGATGTCCTATAATGCCTATTTTGATTAAATTTTCAGAAGGATTTAACCGACGTGTCTTGTAGCGCCGAGTGCCCTCTGATCTGTGCTTTCGTACTTGCTGTACCATGCCGGACTTTTTGTGACCGAAGAGTCATTTTGTTTTTCATCTTTTCTTCCTCTTTTCCTTTTTTTCTTTTTTTCTTTTGCAGCACACTCTTTGTCATGTAGTGCCCCTTTTTCCTCGCTTTAGGGATTTCAATCCTCTTGTTGACTATACGCCTCCATATTCCCAAATTAATTATTAGAATATTGATGTGAGGGTCAAGAGAAACGAAACAAAGAGGCAAATTTCAATGGCTTGTGTTTTAGAGGGTTAATTTTTATTGATAGAGTTTTTGTAAGCATGGTTGGCTAGGGTTAGGCCTAGGTGTTTAAGCTTTTGTCTAAGCAAACAGTTTCCTTTCCTTTTGTATTTGCGCTTTTTGGTTTTATTCCTATTGCTTTTTAATGGCTAGTTGATTTCCCTAGATCGCCCTTTGGGTTTTCAAACTAGGATATTGTGCTTGGCCCTAACTTTTGTCTAGGTTCCCTCTTTTTGTAATTTTTGGAGAATCCTAGCGGACCTTATTTTGTAACCTTAACTTTTGCCTAGGCTACCCTTTATTGTTGTTCGGGTATCCTAACGGGTCGACCCTATCTTTTGTGTAGCCCCCTTAGTGGGTTTCCTACCGGGTAATTTGCCCTTTTCTTTGGCCTTTGACTTCTCTGGGATTTTCTCTCTTTTTTTTGTGTATTTATTTTTATTCACAATATTGGCGAAGCATGACTTTCTTTATGGATGAGGTGAAGTCTTATTTTTATGTGCTTCTAATCAACTAGCTTGACGATAATAGCAATGGTAAATGTTGATTATTTGAATGCGCTTTTTATTCTTCTTCTTTTTTCGTTTACTTAGACAGGGTTATTTATGTGGTCTAGTCAGAAATAGAGAGAAGAGAAGCAAATAGTAAGAATCATTCTTTATTAATTAATAAGGGAATATGTGCCCTGAAATGCCCGGGGGTCGGGCTAGCCCCGGGGGATAATCTCTAACAATCATGGGGTTTACATCCCTTAAATGAAGAAAAAGATTTCCTAATGACTAAGGTGGCTCTTGACGCTTGCACCCCTCCACTTCGGAAAATTTGCTTGAGTGTGCGGAGGGGAGACTACCCTTTTCTCCTTTCCGTCAGCCCTTAGTAGGGTCATATCCTAGGCCATACTTGCAGGGATTATCTTTGAATTCTGGGGGTTCCCTCATGCCTTGGCAATCTGCCCCTAGTCCTTGGCCAGGATGGTAACCATGCTTCAACATCATACGGGCTACCTTTGTTTTTTTGGGAAGTCGCTCTATGTTGGCAATTTCGAGCGCTTGAAAAGATGTTTCAAGGGCCTCTTCAGCCGCATCCACATAAGGCTGGGTGTATGGTCCACTGATCAGGATATCATCTTCTGCTTGGACCGTGACCAATTTGTCGTCCACTATGAACTTGACTTTTTGGTGGAGCGTTGAAGGTACTGCCTTAGCGTCATGAATCCAAGGCCTGGCGAGGAGACAACTATATGCTGGAGTAATATCCATGACATGGAAATTGACGTCGAAGATAGTGGGTCCAACTTGAATTGGCAAGTTAACCTCTCCCACTACTTCTCGTTTAGATTCGTCGAAGGTTTGAACGATGGTGCTGCTTGGGCGCAGACGGGTCCCTTGGATAGTCAGCTTGTCTAGTGTGCACTTGGGCATCACGTTCAAGGATGACCCGTTATCCACAAGAACTTTGGCGATGAGGTATTCCTTGCACTTGACTGAGATGTGCAAGGGCTTGTTATGGTTTGACCCCTCGAGGGGGAGTTCTTCCTCTGTGAAGGTGAGGTGATCGCTTGCTGTGATGTTACCAATGATCCTCTCGACCTTTTCTTGGGATATAGTATGAGGTACATGCGCCTCGCTCAAGACCTTCAGCAGGGCGTTTCTGTGCGGTTCCGAGCTCATTATCAGAGATAACAATGTTATCTTTGCAGGTGTGTGATTGAGCTGGTCTATAATGGAATACTCACTTTGCCTTATGAACTGGAGTAATTCCTCTGTTTCCTCCTTGGATTCTTTATTTTCTTTTTCTTCTTCGGTCTTTTTATTTTTTCCTCTATTTTTGAGGACATCTTCCTGTGTGTCCTTGGGGGAGTAGACTCTTCCACTTCTAGTCATGCCCCCAATACCGGCTATATTTGTTATTTCTTCTTTTATTGGTGGATATTCTCCATATCTCCATGGTACAACTTTATTTGATTCTTAGGGGAAAGGACGTGGCATAAATAGTCGCACTGGTGTCCTTGCCCCCTCTTCTTTGTTCTTGAGGACCAACAGTCGAGGCTTATTTTCCTCTTGCGGTGAGTCGACCGTTGGGGTAAGCTTTATTAGGAGTGGCTTTCTCTCCATTCTTCTGATTTAGAAGACATGTTAGTTAATCCTTCCTTTTTATTATCTTATTTATTAAGTGTGAAGGAGGGGAAATTAAATATGCAAATGAATGTTTATGCATGCAAGTAGATAGTCATTTGAATAAAGAAGATTTTATTTATTCGACAGAAGGTGTACATTCCCCTATTCTACACTGCGAAGCAACTTTTGGCAAAAGCGGAAAACTTTAAAAAAACCCAGAGGCGGGTCTTGATCCCTCTGTAGTTCTCTCTCAGCTTCCCGGACGTGACGAGCAAGTGTTTTGCTTTGCTTGCGGACTGCCTGGCTCATGTCTTCACTGTACTTCTGAGCCTCTTTGATGAACGACCAAGGCTTGTAGTTCATCGAGCTTTTCAACGGCTCGGTCTTTCTTTTGTAGTAGCTGGCCGTACTGAGCTAGCCCGTCTCTTTCTTTGCAGCGTAGCTCAGCGAGACTTTTGTTGAGTCTCCGGTTGGCCTCTCGCTCTTGGCGGATATCTAACCGAGTCTTGGTGAGCTCTTGCGACAACTCCTTGATCGTTCGAGCCTGCTTTGATGATTCGGCCTCAAGGCGTGCTGACTTGGCGGTTATTTCTTGAAGTCGGCTATCCGAACTGGTTCTGGCAGTTTTGGATGCTCGGATAGCTTGCTCGTTGGAGTCAGCACACTGGTCCTTGAGGCGCTCTATTTCATGATCCTTTTTCTTGCCTTGCCTTTGCAGACCGTCTATTGTGAGGATGGATGCTTGCTCTCTTTCCTCAAGGGCCCTCATCTGGGCTCCCATGATTTCCATCCTCTGGGTCAAGGCATCAATTTGAGCCTGTAGCTCTTCATTATTGGCACTTGTAGTGGGTGTGGTGGATGGTTGAGTCATCCCTCTTTTCTTTCTCCACGCCTCGTAGTCACTGGTGACAGCCACCCGAGCTTTTCCTAGCTCTCTGTCCCCCATATAGACTGGCCTCTCCCATGCTTTTCTCACAGCTAGTGAGTTGGCGATTGTGCACGGGTCTCCAAAGAAACACAGTCCTCCGAGTTCTCCCCGAGAGATAGTAGTTTGGGTCCTCATGAGCTGCCTCATAGCTACTCTAGGTGAGTAGGCTATGCAACCCCTGAGTCCTATCAAGGGTACGCTCGGATAGTCCCCGCATCTGATGAGAATTGGGTCGGGTCGGAACCAAGGGCAGACCCAGGATAAACTGTTGGCGTCCTTTCATTCCCACTCGTCCCTCCATTCTGAAGTCAGGCGTCGTTGGAGGGGGATCTTGGAGAAGCTCCTTAAAGGGTCGGGGAATATCCCCATGTGGCTGGAGGCGTAAAGGTGCGTGGCGCTCCACACAAATAGTAATGAAGAGCAGCAGTGGAGTGTTTTTCCTTGCTTCTGGTGGCAAAATTCCACCGAGAGCAAGGTGTCGGCAAGGATTGCAGGCAGGGGGCTCTTTGAGTTTACGTCCCAGGCGAAGAAGGCGTCCATGACAGCCTGATCTACTGTGTCGAAGTGGAAGGGGAACAAGATCGTTCCAAAAATGATAAGGGTCAGGGTTTTGTTGAAGGCGACCCACTCTGCCCTTTCAGCCAGATAGGACAGGTGGTCTTCTAACATTGATACTTTCCAACCCTGGGCGTTCCCCTTCCTTATCAGGGTACTCTGCCGGAATGGTAGTTGAATAAGGGCAGCGACTGGTGCTGCAGGAGTATATGCCTCGTGGCGGACATGGACCCCGACTGATTTGGGCCATTTCAACATGGTCTCATACTCCTCTAGGGTGGGCACCATGTCGAATTGCGGAAATTCGAAACACCGCAGATTGGAATTCCAGAAGTGGATTAGTGCCCTGAGGAACACCTGATCGACACAGATCTTCAGCAAGTCCAAAATCCGTCCATAGGATTTTTCAAAGTCAGCGCGGACCTCTGATGGCATTGCCGCGCTCAGCCGTTCCAACCTCTCAGCATGGAAACGGGGAATATCCACCTTCTTTGGCTGTCTACTAGTCCCCTCCATTTCTAAAACAAAAATGCATGTTTGATGAAAAAGATGCTTATTTGAATGAATGTGAGTGTTTATTTTCTGTTTATCATGTTTTGTATGATACGTATTTTTTCGAAAAATAAACTACCTATATGAATGGTTTGGGATGTTTATGACTCAGGTCCCATTTATTGTTTTGGAAACAGATTTTATTTTTATTTGTTTATTTTATAGCCTTTTATCTCTTCTGTCGGAACTGCGTGGCTACTTAGCTTGCAAAGAACCTGAAACCAGGCTAGCTAAAAGGCAGACTGTCCGAGATAAAAATATGGCTTTATGCGAAAAAATATTTAGCGTCCCTTATCTCTTCTGTCGGAACTGCGTGGCTACTTAGCTTACAAAGAACCTGAAACCAGGCTAGCTAAAAGGCAGACTGTCCGAGATAAGGGTGTTTATTTGCGAAAAATATTTTTTGTGATTTTTGTTTTGTTGTTTGTTTATGCTATGCAACAGAAAAATGCAGCAAACATATGCACACACAATTCGATCATCCACGAACAGGCGAGAATTCGTTTTTATCACGAGGTAGGATTTTCCTGCAGAAAAGTGCATTAGCGAGGGTTGGTTCTAACTGTTCTCACCAGGCTAAGGCCCCCAAGGTGCCCCCATTATAGAGTCCCCACTCTCCAGCCGTCCGACCATGCTTAGCACTAAGGCCATAGTCA
The DNA here is from genome assembly GCA_963425845.1 of Sphenostylis stenocarpa. Lineage (NCBI taxonomy): Eukaryota > Viridiplantae > Streptophyta > Magnoliopsida > Fabales > Fabaceae > Sphenostylis > Sphenostylis stenocarpa. Next base: position 46,194,686 of record OY731403.1, read on the forward strand.
GTCTTGTTGCCAAAAGAGGAAGGTTATCACTTTGAGTGGTTGATGAGTCATTATTTTCCTGCATTTTCTTATCTTTATATACTTATCTTAATTGGTGCATTGTGTTTACTTGTCTATTATTAGTGCATTTTCATTGATTGGGCTTCATTGGGCCAATAATTTAGATTTTAATTAATTTGAATCTATTTGATCTAATTTTTACTCATTATTAATTTTAGGATAGTTTAAAGCAATTTTGGACTTGAAAAATTGGGTCAAATGTCATATTTTATTTTATACGGGTACTGACATTAGTTTATTGTTTTATTTATCATTTTTTCTACAGATCTCCAAATAACATGATTCTAAAATAACTATAAACTAGACACATGGAGCTTTCCATAGGATCCAAAATCATTCAATTCGGAGCTAAATTGGATTTTACATAAATTATCCAAAACGGGTCAAGCGCACCAGGCCGGCCCAATGGACATGCTTCAGTCATTTAAGTCTCCTAAATTCATTAGAGCTCCGAAAATAGTAGAAACAGTGGCATTTTAAAGCTAGATCAAAATACTTTCAAAGGAGACCAAAATCGCTTAATTTGGATAAGTATTGAAAATACTGCACGTGTTTGAAGTTCATGGACCTGCACTGAAGCCAATTCATGATGTGTTTCATGGACTAGTTGAGCCCAAACCTCAATTAAGATTAGGGTTAGGGTTATTTATATAAGAGAGGCACATCACACGAAAAAACACACATCACACAAGGACTACGCAGCCACCACACTTCCACCTTTCATCTTCTGCAATTTATATTCAAGTTTGTTTACTCTTCTGTCATTATTTTTAAACTCTTGTTTCGATTTTAATTATGTTTCTTCTATTGCGTTTTCAACTTTCCATGGATTGCTAAATCTTTGTATTGATTTTCTGAGAAGAATGCAAGTAGATGTTTGAGGTTTTGTTCTTCAATTTCATTTTGTTTGTTCTCTTAACTCTTCATCTTCTAATCTCAGTGTTGAATTATAATCTGTTTATGCTTAATAAACCGAAACTAATATCACAATTTGCTTAATTCTGTGTTAGAGATGAGATTATGTGATGTACGCAATGCTTAATTGTATAAGGATAATTTGGGGTTAATCTTCGCTTAGTTGGTTAATTTCATGTTGGAATAAGGGTTAAGGAAAATTTGGGATTAATCTTCGCTTAGTTGGTTAATTTCATATTGGAACAAGGGTTAAAGCTAATTTGAGATTAATCTTCGCTTAGTTGATTAATTTTGAATTACAATATAATTTGAGATTTATCTTCGCTTAGTTGGTTAATTTCGAATTAATTTCGTAATCTAAGATAAGTGACACTGCATTAGAATCAGGAAATCAATTGCATTTTAATCTGTTTTTAATCCGCATTTTTATAATCTGCTTTTGTTCTATTTCATCTAATTTTTTAAATTTGAAAAACTTCCTTTTTTTTTGTTACTGTTCTAATTTTAAAAATTGATAAACTTTGATAGAAATTCGTGGTCTTTGGGAGACGACCTAGGAAAGCTTCCTAGTACTACATTTATTCTGTTTTAATTATTTGACCGAAGTACGACATCGATCAAATTTGGCGCCGTTGCCTGGGACCAAGATTTTTGTCTAGGTTTTCAATTTTTATTTTCTGTTTCGTTTTCGTTTTTTTGTTTTTTATTTTATTTTATTTAAATATTTTATTTGATTTTCAGTTATTTAGATATTTTATTTGATTTTCGAGTTAATTGAATATTTTATTTGATTTTCAGTTATTTAAATATTTTATTTGATTGTTAGTTATTTAATATTTTATTTGATTTGTTGTTATTTGGATATTTTATTTGATTATTAGTTATTTAATATTCTATTTGATTTGTTGTTATTTAAATATTTTATTTGATTTGCTATTATTTGGATATTTTATTTGATTTTTAGTTATTTAAATATTTTGTTTGGTTTTTAGTTATTTGAATATTTTATTTGATTGCTAGTTTTTAATATTTTATTTGATTTCCAGTTATTTTAATATTTTATTTGATTTTAAGTTATTTAATATTTGATTTTTAGTTATTTGGATATTTTATTTGATTTTTAGTTATTTAATATTTCATTTTCAGTTATTTGGATATTTTATTTGATTTTTAGTTTTTTAAATATTTTATTTGATTTTCAGTTATTTGAATATTTTATTTGATTTGTTGTTATTTGGATATTTTATTTGATTTTCAGTTAATTGAATATTTTATTTGATTTTCTATTTAAGTTAAAATTCTTACTTCTCTTAATACTATTTTGATAGCCCACTTGTGTTCTAAAACTCTTTTGGGTTAAAAAAATAAATAAAAAATAAAAAAAATTAAAAAATAAATATAAAAAAATATATATATAAATAATAATTCAAAAAAAAAAACAATTTCATCTCTAATTTGTTTTTCTAGCTTTATAAAAAAAAATATAATTTCCATTCTCATAGGAAACTCTGGATATAGCTTGGTAGTGTGAGAGTGCATGTCTAGGAGGGTTCTGGCTAGGAAAGATTTGGTACTTAAGCGTGTCCATTAGTGACCCACCTCTCTTTCCTGGGAACCTACCTGGTGTACTTATTCACGGTCTACCGTTGTCTTTCCAGTAAACAACTGATTTTTTTTAGGAATTTTTTTTTAACTCTTGGGAAATACATGAATTGTTGAATATAGTGCATGACTAGGAGCAATCCTGACCTTTTACAACCTTTTGATCCCGAGATAGATAGAACCTTTCATAGATTAGTTAGACATTCTAGGAATTCATCTCTTGAGTCTCGAACCATTAGATAGTCATAGTGAAAGTACTGCACCTAATATACCTTCTTCCGATAATTTCCAAACTAATAACATGGGTGATCAACCTATTGGACCTCGTGAGAGGACTCTCGGGGAGATGGCTGCACCTGATTTCACTTATGCAAATTTATGTATCCAATACCTCGAAGAGGATGTACCATTTGTGCTTAAAACTGGACTAATCCATTTGTTGCCCAAGTTTCATGGTCGTGCGGTGAGGATCCACACAAGCATCTCAAGGAGTTCCATATAGTTTGCTCCACCATGAAGCCACAAAATGTTCCCGAAGATCACATATACCTGAAGGCTTTTCCTTTCTCTTTGGAGGATCTTGCCAAAGACCGGTTGTACTACTTAGCTCCTGGTTCCATAACGAGTCGGGATGATCCGAAGAGAATCTTTCTAGAGAAATTTTTCCTCGCTTCCGGGACCACCGCCATCGGGAAGGATATATCGGTATCGAGCAACAGATGGGAGAGAGCTTATACGAGTATTGGGAGAGGTTCAAGAGACTTTGTGCAAGTTGCCCTCACCACCAAATATCGAACAGCTACTGTCTGTAGTACTTTTATGAGGGGATGAACACAATGGATAGGAGTATGATAGATGCAGCTAGTGGAGGAGCTTTAGGAGACATGACACCTGCTGCTGCTAGAGATTTAATTGAGAAGATGGCATCCAATTCCCAGCAATTTAACATGAGGAGTGATGCCATAGTCCTTAGAGGTGTACATGATGTGGGTTCATCAGATTTAGTGGAGAAGAAGCTAGAAAGTAAGATTGATGCCCTCACCACCCTAGTCTCCCAACTTGCTGCAAATCAGAGACCTGCACCACCTGCAAGGGTTTGTGGCATTTGTACTTCAATTGAGCATCCCACTGATTGCTGCCAATTATTGCATGAGTCTACAGGTTCTGGAGCTCCACAAGTTTATGCAGCAAACATTTTCAATAATAGGGCTCCAAACCAACAACATAATTCTGACCTCTCAAGCAATAGATACAATCCAGGGTGGAGGAATCACCCAAATCTGAGATGGTCCAATCAGCAGCACCAACAGCAGCAGAATCCTTTGCCACCACCACCATTTCAGAATTTTGCTGGTCCAAGCAGACCTTATGTGCCTCCACCAATGCAACAACAATATCAGAGGCAGCAAAATGAAGCACCAGCTCCTCAACCTTCTTCACCTTCATTAGAGGAATTGGTCAAACAAATGGCTGAGATGAACATACAGTACCAACAGAAAAATGATGCCTCCATTCGGAGTTTAACCAACCAGATTGGTCAACTAGCTACTGCCGTGAATCAATTGCAAAATCAAAATTCGGACAAGCTCCCTGCACGGACTGTGGTTAATGCTAAGAATGTGAGTGCCATCACATTGAGGTCAGGGAAACAGATTGACATACCCACTGCAACACCTCCACCCTCATCTGTAGCTGCCTTAGTTCCTGCACCTAAGCAACCAGTTGGTAGCCGAAAATTGCATATAGATGGACCTTCTTCCAACCCAGTTCTGACCTGTAACAACCTCATATCCCTCTTCCATTCCCTCCCAAAGCAATTCCAAGCAAAAAGATGGAAAAGGTTGATAAAGAGATTTTGGAGACCTTCAGGAAAGTTGAGGTGAACATACCTTTGCTTGATGCCATCAAGCAAATTCCTAGATATGCTAAATTCTTAAAGGAGCTGTGCACCCACAAGAGAAAGATGAAGGGCAGTGAGATAATTAGTATGGGCAGAAATGTGTCTGCTTTGATAGGTAAATCTGTTCCTTACATTCTTGAGAAATGTAAGGACCCAGGTACATTCTGCATACCTTGTATTATTGGCAATAATAAATTTGAGAATGCCATGCTTGATTTGGGTGCTTCAATTAATGTTATGCCTTTGTCCATTTTTAATTCTTTATCTCTTGGACCTCTGCAACCTACGGGTGTGGTGATACAACTGGCAAATAGGAGTGTAGCCCACCCTACAGGTTTCATTGAGGATGTCTTAGTTCGGGTTGGTGAACTCATTTTTCCTGCTGATTTCTATGTGCTTGATATGGAGGAAGGATTCTCCCATGGATCTGTCCCAATCATTTTAGGTAGACCATTTTTGAAAACAGCCCGAACCAAGATTGATGTGTATGATGGTACATTGTCCATGGAATTTGGTGATATTATTGTCCATTTTAATATTCTGGATGCCATGAAACATCCATCTGAGTGTCATTCTGTTTTTCGTGTTGAGATCATTGATGATGTTATTGATGAGTATGTTTCTAATTTTCATTCCTTACATGCTAGGAAACATTGTTTTCTTTCTGATCTGTATACTTCTTTTGCATGCACCGAATCCGAATCTGATTTTGATATTGACATTGATCTTCATTCTAATCTTGAGTTATATTTTGAATTTAAATCTGATCATATGTCTGATGTTTTGGGTGTTGTACCTCCTATAGATATAAGTTCTTTAGATTCAGAATGCACTAACCATGTTGCAGGAAGTATACATGAATCTGACTTGCAGGTAGAGGTATAGGCTGTGGAACCCATTCTTCTTCCCTCTTTGGTTCCTTCTGTTCAGCCAGCACCCACTCCAGAACTAAAGACTTTACCAGAAAACCTCAAGTACGCTTATTTGGAGGATGATGAGAAGTTTCCAGTGATCATTTCCACCTCCCTTGATGTTGTTCAAGAGGAGAAACTGTTGCATGTTCTGAAAAGGCATAAGAAAGCCATCGGCTGGACCCTGGCGGACATTCCTGGTATCAGCCCATCCACATGCATGCATAGGACTGCTTACAAGGCACCTATAGGGATGTCTCCCTATTGGGTTGTCTTTGGTAAATCATGCCACCTACCAGTGGAGATAGAGCACCAAGCATATTGGGCTGTGAAATCATGCAACTTCTCACTTGATGAAGCTGGAGAGGAAAGGAAGCTACAAATAAATGAATTGGATGAGATCCGTTTGGAAGCTTATGAGAAGTCCATGTTCTACAAAGAGAAAATTAAGAGATTTCATGATAGCTCCATAGCTAGGAAGGAGTTCTTTGTTGGTCAGCAAATGCTATTGTACAATTCCAGATTGGGTCTCATGGGTGGTAAGTTGCGTTCAAAGTGGATTGGACCTTTTATTGTTACTAATGTTTATCCTTATGGTGCAGTTGAAATTAAAAGTGAATCCACAGAAAATAGCTTCAAGGTTAATGGCCATCGACTGAAACCATTCCTCAGCAATCCTTCTCTAGTGGATGTAGTTGTGGAGGAGATATCCCTGATTGATCCCACTTACCTTCCACCATGACTTAGGGAGTTCTTTTTTTTTCCTTCTCTTTACTTTTACTGCACTTGTCCAATTGGTGATTTGATTGCTTGATTTGATGTTATGCTACATTAGGACAATTTGTAGTTTATGTGTGGGGGAGACTGTTCTTTATTTTCTTTGTTTAGGATTTTTAGTTTTCTTTGTATTTCAGGTTCGTGTTTTGTGTACAATTTGCATGTTTCTTTTGGATCTCTAGGTTTTGTTTAGGTTTTGGGTACTTTCTTCACTCTTAGATAGGAGTTGCTTTATGCTTTTTGGATTGAAATCCCTGTTTTTCTCTGCTTGTCAAGTTGGTTATGATGTTTAAGAGGTTGAATTGAAGGCGACAATCTTACCCTTTGTGAGGAATTGAGCCACTACCTTTCTTTCTTGAGTGTTATGCCTCTTGATTGCTTGTGCAGTAGCCTTGGCTTGACTCTGATTGATACTTCTTGATTCACATGCATGTTTGGAGATGATTAAGGCATTTTTGTTCTAATTAGCCTCTAGCCAAATGAGCCTACCTTGAATTAATTCCTTTGATAGCCCCTTTGAGCCTATGTTTCCCTTTATTTCTTTTGAAGCTCATTAAAAGCCTTAAGTGAAAAACCATGATTACCTTAACCTTAGGGATTTTTGGAGCTTGGGAATTGTTTTGGGAATAAGTTATTGAATAAGTGTGGGGGTGCATTTTGTATTTCATTGGATGATGTACTGGCTAGTTGGTTATCTCTGCTATACAGTTTTTGTGTTTTCCTTTCAGTGTATTTCATATAGTTTTAAAAAAAAAAGAGAAGATATATTTAAAAAAAAAAGAGAAAAAAAATAATAAATAAATAAAGAAGAAGAAAGGAAAGTTGTGATTGAGGCAAAAGACAATAGAGGAGGTTTGTTAGAGGTTTTTGGGCATGCATCTTGTGCTTATTTTTTTTTTTCTTATTCCCCATTGCTCCTCTAGTTCCTCTGGTTCACAACTACTTATCCCATATGAAATCCTCTACCTTGTCCCTACCCCCATTACAACCTAAAAAGACCTTTTGATCTTTTTGTGCATGTGCGTTGGGTGTTGAGTTTAGAGGCTTGCCAAGTCTATCTGTTGTTTGCTTTTCTTGAGTATTTTGAGAGTATACAGTAGCCTAGACACATGAGCGATACAGTGCAATCTTGTGAGGTTTTGTCACTTTGATTCACCTTTTGACCTGATTGACCTCTTGCCAGGTTTTGAAATGCTTGGATGATTTCCATGAGTATGTGGTTCCTCTAACTCTTTGTGTGTTGGATGTTGTCTACTCCTTTCTTTTCCCAGGATTCATTAAGGATTGTGTAAATTTGTTTGTGTTTTGTGTGTCTTCTTGTGTCTTGCTCCTTTTTTTTATGTCACTCTCTTCGATGTCTTTGGAATTGCTCCTTGCTTTGCTTCTTGATTTTGCCCAGGAGTGCAAAAGGCTAAGTGTGGGGGAATTTGATGAGTCATTATTTTCCTGCATTTTCTTATCTTTATATACTTATCTTAATTGGTGCATTGTGTTTACTTGTCTATTATTAGTGCATTTTCATTGATTGGGCTTCATTGGGCCAATAATTTAGATTTTAATTAATTTGAATCTATTTGATCTAATTTTTACTCATTATTAATTTTAGGATAGTTTAAAGCAATTTTGGACTTGAAAAATTGGGCCAAATGTCATATTTTATTTTATACGGGTACTGACATTAGTTTATTGTTTTATTTATCATTTTTTCTACAGATCTCCAAATAACATGATTCTAAAATAATTATAAACTAGACACATTGAGCTTTCCACAGGATCCAAAATCATTCAATTCGGAGCTAAATTGGATTTTACATAAATTATCCAAAACGGGTCAAGCGCACCAGGCCGGCCCAATGGACATGCTTCAGTCATTTAAGTCTCCTAAATTCATCAGAGCTCCGAAAATAGTAGAAACAGTGGCTTTTTAAAGCTAGCTCAAAATAATTTCAAAGGAGACCAAAATCGCTTAATTTGGATAAGTATTGAAAATACTACACGTGTTTGAAGTTCATGGACCTGCACTGAAGCCAATTCATGATGTGTTTCATGGACTAGTTGAGCCCAAACCTCAATTAAGATTAGGGTTAGGGTTATTTATATAAGAGAGGCACATCACACGAAAAAACACACATCACACAAGGACTACGCAGCCACCACACTTCCACCTTTCATCTTCTGCAATTTATATTCAAGTTTGTTTACTCTTCTATCATTATTTTTAAATTCTTGTTTTGATTTTAATTATGTTTCTTCTATTGTGTTTTCAACTTTCCATGGATAGCTACATCTTTGTATTGATTTTCTGAGAAGAATGCAAGTAGATCTTTGAGGTTTTGTTCTTCAATTTCATTTTTTTTGTTCTCTTAACTCTTCATCTTCTAATCTTAGTGTTGAATTATAATCTGTTTATGCTTAATAAACCGAAACTAATATCACAGTTTGCTTAATTCTGTGTTAGAGATGAGATTATGTGATGTACGCAATGCTTAATTGTATAAGGATAATTTGGGGTTAATCTTCGCTTAGTTGGTTAATTTCATGTTGGAATAAGGGTTAAGGAAAATTTGGGATTAATCTTCGCTTAGTTGGTTAATTTCATATTGGAACAAGGGTTAAAGCTAATTTGAGATTAATCTTCGCTTAGTTGATTAATTTCGAATTAGAATATAATTTGGGATTTATCTTCGCTTAGTTGGTTAATTTCGAATTAATTTCGTAATCTAGGATAAGTGACACTGCATTAGAATCAGGAAATCAATTGCATTTTAATCTGTTTTTAATCTGCATTTTTATAATCTGCTTTTGTTCTGTTTCATCTAATATTTTAATTTTGAAAAACTTCCTTTTTTTTGTTACTGTTCTAATTTTAAAAATTGATAAGCTTTGATAGAAATTCGTGGTCTTTGGGAGACGACGACCTAGGAAAGCTTCCTAGTACTACATTTATCTGTTTTAATTATTTGACAGAGTACGACATCAATCAGTGGTGGTTTCTGATCACACTGGTGGGCTCAAGGCCCTCACTACAGCGAACTGTACTTGCCACCCACTCCCTATGGATTTCTCACTTGCCCCCGGGTATAGAGGGAACTGTAGTGTGCAAGGGTTTGTGTACAGTTTGTATTTCACACAATTGCGTAAGTATAAACAAGCAACATTTATTAAAGCCAAACCGTAAAACATGTTATAATACAAGTTAAGGGCAAAAGTGTTATTTTCTTGGTTTATTTATTTTTAAACCGGCCCATCACTAAATGGGATCAAGTCTCGAGGCTTCCCTATTGGAGTCGCCATCTGTCGCCGCCGTCAAAAAAGAGAGGCGGTCGGAGCGACGCGATGGTTTTCGACCCTCTTGTTTTCGCATTTTTTATGGGTGGTTACAATGCCTTTAGGTTGTCCGATAACCGGGCTAACCTAGGGGCGAGGTTTTCGAAAGGTCGTCCTTGGGTTGTCCGATAACCGAGCTAACCCAATGACTAATTTTTAAAGGGTTCTGTGGAGTCGCCACCGATGTTTTTACCAGAAACATCGGAAAAGGAGTTTAAAAGGCGTTGGTTTTCGAAAAACCAACTTTGGTCATTAGAACCAGAGTTGGGTAAGGGAGTTAGTTATGCGTAAAGGAAGTGTTAGTTCCTTTACGACGCCCCTTTCGGGTTCCCTATGATAGGCCAGCTATTTTGTTAATAAATAAACCAGAAAAACACGCTTTTGCCCTTTTATTTTGTGGAATTTAAAACTATGACTACATGGCCCTAATCTATTGCATAATTTAAAATTAAAGCAGTAAAAGTGGAGAGGGAGAGTTTAAACCTCCGAAGCAAGCTTTCTTTTTATTTCTTTTAAAAAAGAGGGTGCTTTGTGGCATCCCTTCACTCTACACAGCGCTGGAAACTTTTCTAGACGCCGAAAAACGCTCACAAAGGCACTCAGAAACTCCGGAAATGTGTCGGAGGGATACTAGAGAGAGGTTTTAGAGAGAAGGGAGAGCAAAAGCTGTGTGGTGTGTGGAAATGAGGGGAGGGAGCCCCTATTTATAGGTTTTCGCGCCTGACAGTGGCGAGACCGCCGTTCTCGTCTAACAGGGTCGAGACCGCCGTCTCGTCCTTCGTAGGTGGTGAGACCGCCATCAGGGAAAATGAGACCGCGGTCTCGCCATTCGCAGGTGGCGAGACCGCCGTCTCGCCAAACGAGACGGCGGTCTCGCCATTTGCATGAGGCGAGACAGCGGTCTCGATTTCGAGACGGCGGTCTCGTCCCCAAAAAGGCGAGAAACCTTATTTTTGTACAGAAAATCCTTCCTATCCTAGTATGGGGCCTAATAGTCTCTCCTAGTGGCTTTTTAGGCTTCATCCATCTTCGAATAGGAGGTCTTCTACTCTTTATTTGGAGGCCGGGCAAGATTTGAGGTCTACAGCGGCGACAGATGGAGACTCCACAGGGGAAGCTAGAGAGTTGATCCCATTTAGTGATGGACTAGTTTAATTAATAAAGACTTGAAATTACGCTTTTACCCTTTCTTGCTTTATAACATGCTTTATTGTTTTTCTTTAATGACTATTGTATGCTTACTTTATGCAATTATTTGAAATAACAACTGTACACAAACCCTTGCACACAACAGTTCCCCCTATACCTGGGGACAAGTGGGATAACCTTAGGGAGTGGGTGGCATTGTATGATTTACTGTAGTGAGGGTCATGATCCCACCAGTATGGTCGGAAACCACCACTCAAGGTGATAACCTTCCTCTTTTGGGCTAAAGACCGACAAGGCCCTAGTGCCATGCATGGTCTAAAGGCTGGGAGAGTGGGGACCCTATAATGGGGGCACCTTGGGGGCCTGGCCTCAGTGAGGATATTTATAACTACCTTGAATACGCACCTTTCTGCAGGATACCCCTACCTCGTGATAAAAACATCATCTCACTGTTTGCGGATGAGTGAATTGTTTGTGCATTTATTTGTTGCATTTGTTTGCTGCATAGCATAAGCATACAACAGCAAAAAAAAATCTCTCCAAAAACCTTTTCACAATAAATAACCTTATATCGGACAGTCTTCATTTAAGCTAGTTTGGTTTCAGGTTCTTTGTAAGCTAAGTAGGCACATTGACCTACAGAAGAGATAAGGGGTCATAAAAACAAATAGAAACCTTTATTTTTGTAATAAACCACTTTCATCTCGGACAATTCACATTTTAGCTAGCTTGGTTTCAGATTCTTTGTAAGCTAAGTAGTCACGTGGACTGACAGAAGAGATAAAGGGTAAAAAAATAATAACAATAAAAAAAATCAATAATCTAATACAACAATTTTGATAAAATCAAAACATTCATTTCAAAATAAAAATAAAATAATAAAACGATTTTGACAAAACATTCATCTCAAAGTAAAAAAGATAATAATATAATTTTCGACAAAGTCGTATCATTCATACCACATCATTTCATAAAGTGGTAAAACTAAGAGAGAGAATAAATGCATAAAGAAAGGTATGCATAAACATCATTTTAATAAAAATCTCTCATGCATAAATACATTCATGCTAGGAAATACTAGATATCCTTAAGATAATGGCAAAAGAGACCCAAGTGCATTTGTGACCGTCGCGACAAGGAAGGGACAAGTGTACTAAGGTGTGATGGTGACCTCTATTATACTTGTCAAATTTGTGATGGAGAAGAAACCATTACATCGAGGTGGGTATGATACCCAACAAAGCATAAGTTTTAAGGAGGATACCTAAATCATTGTCTTAAGGCATATCCATCCCATAAATCATTCATTCTAATCAATAAAATTCTTTTTGTATTCTAGAAAGAGACTAGTATTCTTCATACCCTCATCCGCATACAAAAAAAACACAAAATCCCAAACACTATCATACATCATGTTAGAAAATAAAACATGATAATTTTTAGGAAAAAACAAACACTTGCATGCATGCATCCACCAAACATCATCATAACATGCATCTAGTAATAGGCAGCTAAAGAAAGTGGACATTCCTCAATACCGTGTAAAGAGGATAGAGCATTTACATGCCATGCACAGGAAGTCAAAAAAAAAAATATACCCAGAAATTTTAACCCGCCTATGGTTTCCTTTAGGCTTTCCGCTTTTATAAATGTGCTTCGAAGCATTGCATTGAGGAATGTACACCTTCTGGATGAAATAAATAAAATTGTCTTTTTCATCATCTCTTCAACTATTCATAAATTGCATTCATTCATCCTCACTCTAATAAGATAATAAAAAGAAATGATTAATTGATGTGCTTCCCATGAATTAGAATAAGATGAAGAGCAAACCTTTCGTCGTCAAGTTCTCTCCAACGGTTGATCCGCCTAAGGAGGATAATAAGCCTCAATCGTTGGGTATCCAAATTAATAAGGAAGAGGGGGCAAGAATGCCGTTACATTTGTTCACGCATCGAATCAGATAAAGTTGTACCATGGAGATACGCAAAAACATTGCTCATCAATGAGGATATCTCTAGCATAGTCAACATTGGGGGGCAGGATTAGAAGTTGAAGAATATATTCCCCCAAGGAGCTATAAGATGACGCTCCTAAGAATAAAGGAAAAACATAATCCAAAGAGGAAACTGAGTAGACTTTGGATTCACGACGCTAAGGAAGTTCTTTCAATGCTCCGCCAAAAAGAAAAACTCACGGTAGGCAATAAGATGGTCATAGTTCGAGCTAAAGACGACATTCGGATTAGTAAGCCGTCTGCCCTACCTTGAATGGATGCGGCTGAAGAGGACCTTTGAAATATCTTTTGCCAATATGAAAAGACTTCCCCAACAATATGGAGGTGACCCACATGATGAGGAAATATGGATACTGCCCAAACCAAGGGCTCATTAGAAACTCTCAAGGAATAAAGGAGCCACCAGATTTGAAAGACAATCCTTTGAAGCATGACCCTACAAAGGATCACGCTGCATGGAGAAAAGGGAAGTCTCCCCTCCACACCTTGAATCAGATTTTCCCAAATAGAGGGGTTCAAGCATCAAAAGCGACTTTAGTCATTAGGTGTTCTCCTTCTGATTCTTAGGGTTTGTAAACCCAATGACTATTACAGATTACTCCTCGGGGCTAGCCCGACCCCCGAGCATTGTAGGGCACATATTTCCCGATTAATTACAAAAAAATGTCATTCTTACTATCTGTTTCTCTTCTTGTTATTCATGTATAAACCTCATTAATAGCCATGTTTAAGAAAACATTTTCAAAACACGTCAAAATAATCAAATTGTGCCATTGACCAAAATAAAAGTCAAATCCATCACCATTGATTGACTAGAAGCACAAAATAAAGTTTTACCTCGTCATAAATGAAGTCATGTTTCGCCAATGTTATGCAAAAAGAAAACAAAAATAAAAAGAAGCTCATAGAAGTTCAAGGCCAAAAACAAAAGGCAAGATACCCAATAGGAAACCCATTAAGGGGGCTACACAAAAGTTAGGGTAAATCCGCTAGGAGACCCGAACAACAATAAAGGGTAGCCTAGGCAAAAATTAGGGTTACAAAATAAAGTCCGCTAGGTTTCCCAAAAAAAGAAAAGAGGAAACCTAGACAAAAGTTAAGACAAAAACACAACATCCTAGACTAAAAAACCAAAGGGCAGACTAGGAAAATCAATCCGTCATAGCAAGCGCCATAGAATAAGACGTCATTCCATAAACAAAACGTTTGTCTAAACTAGCCTAAACCCTCTAACAAACCTTGGCTAGTCGTGCTTACGAAAACCATTTTTGTCAAAATAAAACAATTCTAAAACACAAACCTTTTAGTAATTAGTAGGGAAATTTGGAGATAGTAATCAATAGGAGGATTAACACCCCCAATAAAAGGGAGGGGCGCATTGACATGGCAAGTCACTCTACAATCAACACAATCATTCTTCGGTCATGGCAAAATCAAGATGACAAAATCGGTACAACCTATCATGTCAACGAAAGCACATAATGATAAAAGCACGTCAGAAGCAAAAGCACATATGAAATATTAATTGAAATAGCATTGTAGGATACATATCGCAAACATTGCATGCATGATAAGGTCCTATCTCTTAAAAAGAAAGAGAAAGAAAAATGAAATAAAAAGAATAATGCCTGCTAGGAGATTCTTAAGGCAAAAGTTAGGGGTTAACCAAAAAATGAATAAAAGAGGAGCCCATCAGCATAATCATAAAAGTACAGCAAGAGAATGCCAGTCACTTTTCTAGATGCATGATAAAAAAGAATAGATTGCATTTAGGGTATCCACGCACAAGTAGTCGCACAAAACGACATTGTCAAGATAAAAAAAAATTATTACTTCAGATAAATAACAAAAAATGAAAAACATTCATGCATATAAGGAGACTAGCTCCATATTTGTGATTGAAAACAGGAAGCACCCAAGCTAAGTCTCCGAACAAAGCTCCCCTCAAATAGAGCAGAGCAAGTCATCAATAATCAAGCAACTCCAGGAAAATAAAGAACTTCCAAAAATCGAAGCTCAAACCGCCATCCTTCTACCCAATAAAGAGAGGGCATCATCAATAGAAAAGTCAATGGAAAAGCTCGATCTACCCAATCAGATCCTTACCTACTCTAGAGGTAACACAAAAAATTACCCCACGGCTCAACATCGCCACCACATGAGTCATCGAGCACACTCACCCAAAGTCTCCTCCACACTCCCCAATGGAGAATAAAGGCTTCAAGTGCCCATCATCATCAACAGTCAAAAGAGTCCAATCTCCATACCATTAAGGGCTCAACAAAAAGAGGAAAAAGGAATAAAACCACTGCATCCCTAGCGGATGTCCAAAAGAAAGGGCCGCAACAAAGAAGGGCGAATAAAAAGCCCTAAGTGAATGTCCCCAGAAAAGTCTACAAAAAGAAGGAATCAGAAATTCTCATCCCTCAGTAGAATAAGAGTTTCACAAGGACAATTCGCATCAATCAAGGAGCTAAGACTCCATCCCCAGAAAAGAAAAATCAGATCCCCAGGAAGTCAATAATCCCCTGGTGGATCACCAAAGAAAACTTTATCCCCAGTGGATCCCCAAAAAGAAGAAAAAGCTTGCATGAATAAAAGAAACTAAAAAGTAAAAAGGCACACGCATTATCCCCATAAAAAAACCAAATTTTAAAATCGCAATAAAAAAGAGATAAATCATAGAAAGAGGAAAAATTAAATATCCTAACTTTTAGGATTCCCATTCCCCAATGGAATATGAGCGTCGCAAAGCCAGCTCACACCAGTACCTAACAAGGAGTCAAAACTCCAGGGGGCAAACCAATATCAGATCCCCGAGAAGGCAATCAATCCCCAGTGGATCATCAAAAAGAGAAAAATCATCCTCAGTGAGCCTATGACAAAGGCAAATTTCAGACTCACATCCCCAGAAGGGTCATTCACCTATGCGTAGGCAAGATCTGACAAATAAAGAGCCAACATCCCCAGAATGGGATATCAACCTATTTAGAGGCAAAACAACGCAAGCACAAAACCTTCAGTTCTATTTGAAACATCTGCTTACTCAGAGGCACCATCAACAAATCCTCAAATGGATATCCCCCTATTCAAGAGGCACCATCAAAATCAACAAATCCTCAATGGATTCCTTCCTATCTAAGAGGCATTCACAAAGAATCCCCAGCAATCAACAATATGGATGGCTATGGAAAAAGCCAATAAAACACCAAGAATCCTCGACAAGCAGCAAGTCGGATGGCTATCAGAAAAGCCCAAAATCAGATAATCCCTAGCAAATAACAAGTCGGACAACTATTAGAAAAGCCAAAAATCAAAGAATCTCCGGCATACCGGAAGACTACATCACAAAAGTAAAAAACAATTTCAAACAAAAAATCACTCCCCATGGATTTTGCGCATGAACAAAATCAATAAGCCGCACCAGTCCTACAAAGTGGACTTCTAAACCAGATGAGGGTTTGTACTCATCAACCAACGGGTCAGCTACCACATCAAAAGAGCATCCTGACGTTTCCAATTTGTCAGCTACGGGGGTCAGCTACCGCATCAAAGGAGCATCCCAAGGCTACAACAACCAGACGGGGATTCGTACTCGCCAAACTAGATTAGGGTGCATACTCATCCAATCTTACAAAGTGAGCTGCACGTTTTACAACAACCAGACGGGGGTTTGTACTCGTCAAAACCATATGAGGGTGCGTACTCATCAAGCCTTACAAAAGGGGGCTTAAACCGAATTTTACAACCAAAGGGGTCAGCTACCATCAAAGGAGCATCCTGGAGGATCACATTCAGCGTTCAGAAGGTGGGCTACCACGATGAGGGAAGCAACTAAAGGACAACCAGGCAAGAGGCTCAACTCCTTCACCCTCCAGCCGATCGTTTTGGCATATTGAGCCAAGGATCGGTTAGTCAAGTGAAGGGGGGCAGTTGTAGACCCCAAATCTCACCCGACCTTAAAATAAAGAGCAGAAGACTTCCGTTCGAAGATGGATAAGGCCTTAAAGGTCCCTAGGATTGTTTACTAGGCTCCATGTTAGAATAGGAAAGCTTTTTGTGCAAAAAAAAAAATAATAAGAACATTCTACCCAGAAGACCGAAATCGCCGTCTCGACCTTTGTCAGGAGAGACGGCGGTCACGAATGTCGAGAAGGCCTTTTTGAATGGCGAGAAGGCCTTCCCAAATGGTGAGGTCTTCCTGAATGGCGAGAATGCCTTCCCGAATGGCAAGAAGGCCTTCCCGAATGGCGAGAAGGCCTTCTCAAATGGCAAGAAGGCCTTCCTGAATGGCGAGACGACATTCCCGAATGGCGAGAAGGCATTCCCGAATGGCGAGAAGGCCTTCCCGAATGGCGAGAAGGCCTTCTCGGATGGATGGGCACGAATTCCTATAAATAGGAGCCTCATTCCATCCATTTTCACACACCATTAACTCTTACCACTCTCTAGGAAGCCTTTTGGCACTTTAGAGTGACTCTGAGCATTTTTCCAGAGTTCGAGTGAGCTTTCCGATTTCCATTAAGGTAGAGATCGATTAAGGATGTCTCTTTTTTTTGAGACATCCAGCCCTCGGTAGGGTGACACCCTTATTTCTTGATCGAGGGAGAAGTGTCTTTGTAGAGTGCGGGGACTGCCAAAAAGCATCCTCAAGTTCAATATTTATGAAAGCTCGCTTCGGAGGTTCTCCTTCATATCTCTTCTCTTTTATCGCTTTCTTTTACAGTGTTTCGTTGTATGCATTAGATATTAGGATCATGTAGATAGTTATTTAAATTATGTAATAAATAAATAGGGTAGAAACATAATTTTATTATCTTTATTTTAAGAATAGTCCATCATAGGGAACTTGAAAGGGACGTTGTGGGGGTGCTAATACCTTCCCCACACGTAACTAACTCCCTTACCCGACTCTAGTTGTAATGGCCAAAGTTGGTTTTTCTAAACCAAAGCCTTCTTTTTTCCTTTTCCGATGTTTTCGGTAGAAACATTGATGGCGACTCCATAGAACCCTTTTCAAAAACCTCATTCTTAAGGTGAGTCCGGTTA
Organism: Sphenostylis stenocarpa; assembly: GCA_963425845.1. Taxonomy (NCBI): domain Eukaryota; kingdom Viridiplantae; phylum Streptophyta; class Magnoliopsida; order Fabales; family Fabaceae; genus Sphenostylis; species Sphenostylis stenocarpa. Next base: position 46,212,393 of record OY731403.1, read on the forward strand.
TCATACATCTTAAGAATGTTGACCACCATTAAAAAACATGAGTCATCAAAACCATCGCGTTGCTCCGACCGCCCTCTTTCGACAGCGGCGACATTATCTAATCAAGCTCTGATACCACTTGTTAGAAAAATTGCATCTAGAGGGGGGTGAATAGATGCACAAATGAAAATAGATGCTAAATTAAAAATTTATTTTAAGATGTCAAATAATTTATTAATTCAATTTTAATTATCGAGATAAAATATAGAAACAGAAGTAATATAATAAGATAAATAAAGCACATAGTTCCCAGTCAACTCTAATCACAAGAGTGAGTCCTTATTCACTATCTTTAAAATTCAGTTTACAAATTACAATCAACTCAGCAGAGGAACCAGTAAAAAGTAAACTAATTAAAAAGACAATCACCTCCTTAGAAACCCACTAAGGATGAACACCTCCCTAGAATCCCACTAGGGATGAACACCTCCTCTGAACAAATTAAAGGATGAAAAACACCTCCTTTGCCACAAACAGACAAAGGATGAACACCTCCCTAGAATCACATTAGGGATGAACACCTCCCAGAACAAATCAAAGGGATGAAAACACCTCCTTAGAATCCCACTGTCGCCGCCGTCCGTTCCGACGTCTTGGGACATCTCGAACGTTAATGCGAGCGGTCGCGAAAAGATGGTTGAGACTCACGTTTTTTGTTAAAAATATGTTCATTGCTTCCGAGGCGCTCAACACTGAACTATCCTCTAATAGAAGCAAGGTTTTCGAAAAGGGTTCTTTTGGAGTCGCCACCAATGTGTTTAACCATAAACATTGGAAAAGGAGAAAAATGCATTGATTTTAATCAAAACCAAACTTGGCCATTATAACCAGAGTCGGGTAAGGGAGTTAGTTACGTGTGGGGAAGGTATTAGAACCCCACAACGCCCCTTTCGGGTTCCCTATGACGGATTAATTCATTTAAGTAAAGATTACAAGAAATTACGCTGTTACCCTATTTTATTCGTACAGTATTTAAATATGGCTATCTATATGGTTTTATCTACATTGCATACAGAAAGCAGTAAATAAAGCTATAAAAGGGAAGAGAATTGAGAAGAACCTCCGAAGCAAGCTTTATATTATAAGTCTTTTATACAGAGGACGCTTTGCGGCAATCCTTCACTCTACAATTACTCTCCTCTCGAATAAACTCGACTCGACTAAACTTTTCTAGAAGAATCGAATGCTGGAATACAAATTCCTTAACTGATTGTTACCTATTAAAGGCAATCAGAGAGATCATTCGAAGGAGGGAGAGAAGAAGACAAGTCTTGGAGTTGTCTGGGGTGTCGAGAATGACAAATGAGGCTCCTATTTATAGCCATTTTTCGCCTGTAACTTTGGGATGGTCGTCTGGGTTGGGACGACCGTCCTAAACGCGTTTTCCACGTTGTGCCAATCTAGGACGGCCAGTCTGGGTTGGGATGGCCGTCCCAAATGCAATTTTAACACAGGCTGGGACCCCCTGAGGTTTGGGACGGCCGTCCCAAGTTTGGGACGCGCGTCCCACTTGCACAGTGACAGTTGGGACGGTGGTCTCGGCCTGTTTAGTCCAGTTTTCGCGTTCTGGGACCCCCGGGAAGCTTTCCTTTCCTTTTTCGGACGTAGATTGATGCTGATGTGTGCCCGTTGAAGCTTTATCTTCATGTAGGAAGTCTTATTGGCCTTCATTAAAGTGTCGGGCGAGCTTTATCTCTGTGTAGGAAGTCTCCTTTGCCTTTATTGTGTGGATAGGTGACCTCCGTCTTATTGCGAGAAGTCTTCTTTTCTTTTATTTGGGAAGCCGGGTGAACTTTGTCTTTGTGTGAAATTCCCCTAGCTTTTATTTGAGAGGCCGGGCAAAATTAGGGATCTACAGCTGCCCCCCCTTCACCTGCCAAACTAATTTGTTGGTTTAATATACCGACAAAGTTAGTTGGTAGGGGAAGGAGTTAACCCTCTTGCCCGGTTATCCTTCGGATGCTGCTCCTTTGCTGATCCTCCGGATGATAAATATTTTGATAGGTACCAACCCCTATCTGGTTTGAGCCTCCTTTTATAAAGCTCTGGTGAGTACTTACCCTCACCTGGTATAAGTCTGTATTTTACTAGACTTTTGTGAGTACCTACCCCCACTAGGTATGAACCTTGTTTTACAAGGTTTTGGTGAGTACCTACCCTCACCCGGTATGAGTTTGCATTTTGCTAAACTCTTGTGGGTACTTACTTCTGAGGTGCTCAACACTGAACTATCCTCTAATAGAAGCAAGTCTTTGCACCCGTTTTTTGTAATGCTTCAGGTGAGTATTTTTACTCTACCCGAGGCATTTTGCTAAGTTTTGATGAGTACCTACCCTCATCTGGTAAAAAACCTTATTTTTAAGGTTTTGGTGGGTACCTACCCCCACCTGGTACGAATCTGCATTTTTTCTAGATTCTAGTGGTTTTTACACCTCCACTTGGTGTGAACCCGCATATTGACTAGGTTCTAGTGGATTTTACACCCCCACTGGGTGCGAACCTGCATATTGACTAGGTTCTAATGGATTTTATACCCCCATTGGGTGCGAACCTGCATATTGACTAGGTCCTAATGGATTTTACACCCCCATTGGGTGCGAACCTGCATATTGACTAGGTTCTAATGGATTTTACACCCCCATTGGGTGCGAACCTGCATATTGACTAGGCTCTAGTGGTTTTTACACCCCCACTGGGTGCGAACCTGCATATTGACTAGGTTCTAATGGATTTTACACCCCCATTGGGTGCGAACCTGCATATTGACTAGGCTCTAGTGGTTTTTACACCCCCACTGGGTGCGAACCTGCATATTGACTAGGTCCTAATGGATTTTACACCCCCATTGGGTGCGAACCTGCATATTGACTAGGTTCTAATGGATTTTACACCCCCATTGGGTGCGAACCTGCATATTGACTAGGCTCTAGTGGTTTTTACACCCCCACTGGGTGCGAACCTACATATTGACTAGGTTCTAATGGATTTTACACCCCCATTGGGTGCGAACCTGCATATTGACTAGGCTCTAGTGGTTTTTACACCCCCACTGGGTGCAAACCTGCATATTGACTAGGCTCTTGTGGGTACCTACCCCCACCTGGTACGAATCTGCATTTTGGCTAGATTCTAGTGGTTTTTACACCCCCACTGGGTGCGAACCTGCATATTGACTAGGCTCTTGTGGGTACCTACCCCCACCTGGTACGAATCTGCATTTTGGCTAGATTCTAGTGGTTTTTACACCCCCACTGGGTGCGAACCTGCATATTGACTAGGTTCTTCTCATTCAATCTTTTGATTGATGAGTTCATACCCTTAACGGGCTTTCGGAGAAGTGTTGGCGGCTTACTGTCTTTGATCATGCGCCTATTCCTTGGGGAATGATTTGGTTTTTTACCTTGACTTTTTAGTCATCCGGTTTTACCGAGGATTTCATTGCTTTGGCTTTTTCTTTTAGTCATTCGGCTTTTGCCGGGGATTCTTTGTTTTTGGCTTTTAGCCATCCGGTCTTGGCCGGTGATTCTTTGATTTTGGCTTTTCTTTTAGCCATCCGGTTTTTTGCCGGGGATCTTGTCGATTGCCTCTTTTTAGGCGGGAATCCTCTGGGGATTTTGAGTTCTCTTATTGATTGTGCCTCTTGATTAGGCGGGTGCTTCAATAGTGGTGAAGGCTTTTTACTTGTTGTTTTTCGCCTCTGAATAGGCTGATGTTCTACTTGAGGATATTTGTTCTTGATAATACCTCTGAGTAGGTGGATACTTTTTGAAAGTTTTGTGCTTGTATTACCTCTTTATAGGTTGATTTCCCATTTCTTGGGGATATCAGTTTTTTGCTTGCCTTAGGCATTCTGGGGAGTGAAGGTTTTGCACTTCGCTGGGGATATCCATATTGGGCGCTATAGGTGATTAACTCCCTGAGGATATGAATTTGTAGTTTGCCTTTGCTGGTAGGCTTGCTGGGGATTTTTCTTTTTGGTAATCCACCAAGGATTTGGTTGTTTTCTGGGGATCTATTTTGAATTGCCCCCTAGGGAGGAATGGAGTTTTTGACTCCTTATTGAATGCTGTTGTTTGAGCTGGCTTTGCCTATGCTCTTATTCCTGTTGGGGAATGGGTTTATATGTGCGCCTTTTTATGCACATTGGCTTTTTCTTTGGATGAAAAGATATCTTTTTTCTTTTCTTTTTTAGCGATCCCTGGGGAATTTTTCTTTTCTTAGGGGATCTAATCCTTGATTTGATTTTTTTTATGATGATGGAGTCTTAAGCTCCTGGTCTTTTGTGAAGCTCTTCATTGAGCGGAATGAAGAAATTTTCTTCTTTTCTTTTTTTTTGGAGATTCACCGAGGAGTCTGTCGGTTTCCTGGGGATCCAAATTTTGATAATGGAGTCTTGGCTCCTAGCTTTGTGAAGCTCTTATTTGAGCTTGGAAGATGGAAATTTTCTTATTTTCCTCTTTTTGTAGACTTTTCTTGATATGCTCTACTTGGAGATTTTTTATTTGGCCTTTTTTCGTTGTGGCCTCTATTGGGGAATGAAAGTTTTTCTTTTTCTTTCTTTTTCGTTGCCCCCTGGTGATATGGAGGATTTGACTCCGTGTTTTCTTTGACGGACTCTTGTGTAGTCCTTATTCTCCTTTGGGGAATGAAGCGGAGACTCTTGCATGAGTGTGCTTGATGAATCATGTGGTGATGAAGCTGAGTTGTGAGATAGTCTTTTTGTTTTACCTCTGGAGTAGGCAAGGATCCTCTTGGGGATGATCAAGCCTTTCCATTGGCTTTTCTATTTTGATGACTTCCTTTTTCTAGGATGGAAGGATGTTGATTGAAGTTTCAAATGACTGTGGTTGATGACTCATATGATGATGATGCTGAGTCGTGGAGTAATTTTGTTTTGCCTCTAGAGTAGGCAAGGATCCGCTTGAGGATCATTGAGCCTTTCCGTTGGCCTCTTTTTTCGATGTACCTTCTTTTATTGGTATAGAAGGTTAGAGCTAGTTTCCTTGAAGCTCTTTATTCTGCTAGAATGGTTTTGATTTCGCCTTTCGTGATTTTGATTTTCATATGGAGACTGGATTCTGGCGCCTCCTGTTTTCAATCACAAGTATGGAGACTATCCTCCTTATATGCATGTTTATTATTCTTGCTTGAAGAAAATTATTTTTTCTTGATTTTGACAAAGTCGTATTATGCAACTACTTTGTGTGTGGATGTCCTAAATGCAATCTATTGTTTATTTATTTTTTATGCATTTAGAAAGTAACTGGCCTTCACCCGTTGGCTTCTTTTGAATACACCGATGGGCTTCTACTTTATAACCGTGATGGTGGGCTCCTCTTTCATGATGAGGGGCTCTTCTTTTGTTCATCTTTTGGTCTTAGCCCTATCTTTTGCCTAGACCGCCCTTTGCGGGTTTTCGATCTAGCGGGCTGCCTTATTTTTTGCCTAGAATATCTTAGGGGGCTTTTGCCTTATCTTTTGCCTAGATCGTTCTTTTGGGGTTTCCGATCTAGCAGGCTACCCTAATTTTTACCTAAGAATATCCTAGCAGGCATTTATTCTTTTATTATTTTTTATGCTTCCCTTTTTTAGATGCATGCTTGATCTTTGATTAAAGGTCTTTGCGCATATTTATGATTTATCAATAAAGAGGCATTTCCATAATATTTGGTCAAGAGAAAGGAAATAAAAAGGAATTTTATTGATAAATGAGCAAAAGTTTATTTCTTTTACAGAAGGATTTCAAAAGGTATTTAGAAGAATGGGTAGTCAGGGTTGGCTATACTGTATAGGCTTAAACAGTCATGTCCATGATATCTGCCCCCTGGTTCTCCTAATTGCTTCAGTTGAGATGCCTGAGCTCAGAGTGAAGACCATGCAGACTGCTTGCTTCTGGAAGAATGTTACTTTAGCCGCCTTTTCGGTTTTCGACTAAAGTAACCATTGCTCTTACTTAGTTTTTTTTTTTTTTTTACCTCTACTTTTTACCTAGGACGTATCCTAGCGAGGAATATAGACCCTATCTTTTGCCCAGGAATGCCCTTTGCGGGTTTTCAGCCTAGGATGTTGTGCTTATGTCCTAACTTTTGTCTAGGTTTCCTTTTTTATATTTATTTTTAAGGAATACCTAGCAGACTTTTAATAACCCTAACTTTTGCCCAGGCTACCCTTTATTATTGTTCGGGTCTCCTGCCGGGTTTACCCTAACTTTTGTGCAGCCCCCTTTGTGGGTTTCCTGCCAGGTATTTTGCCCTTTTATTTTCTTGTCTCGACCTTTGGCTTCGACGGGCTTTTCTTTTATATGCATATACATTTTTTTTGCACAACATTGTCGAAACTTGATTTTGTCAAGGTAGATTTCATTTGTGTTTCTAGTTAATCAATCATTTTTACTTTACTTTGCGGCGCTTTAATTGTTCGGACGCATTTGAAACAAAACGTTTTATCTAAACCTTGTTTATTAAAATGGGGTATAGATACATTTAGCAAGAAAAGAAGCAGATAGTAAGAATAGCATTCTTTTGTAATTTCAGGGAAATGTGTGCCCTAAAGATGCTCGTGGGCCGGGCATACCCCGAGGAGTGATCTCTAATAGTCACTAGGTTTACATCCCTTAGAATCAGAAGAAGGACACCTAATGACTAACGCTACCCTTTGCGCTAATACCCCTCCTTTTCGGAATATCGTCTTCGAGGGGTAAGACTTCCCTGCTTTCTGTATGGTTTGATCTTGTACCCTAAACCATATTTTAGCGGGTTATCCTTGAAATCTGGTGGCTCTCTTATCCCTTAAGCATTCTTTCCGAGCCCCTGTCCTGGGCGATATCCATATCTTTTCATCATATGGGCCACCTTTGTATTACCAGGGAGTCTTTCTATGTTGGCGATTTCGAGCGCTTGAAAAGACGTTTCAAGAGCTTCTTCAGCCGCATCCACATATGGTTGGACAAACGGTTTGCTAATTAGAATGTCTTCTTCAGCTTGAACTGTGATGAGTTTATCGTTTATCACAAACTTGACTTTCTGGTGGAGCGTTGAAGGTATTGCCTTAGCGCTATGAATCCAAAGTCTACCAAGGAGACAACTGTATGCTGGCGTGATATCCATCACGTGGAAGTCAATGTTGAAAATAGTAGGTCCAATTTGGATTGGTAGACTAATTTCTCCTACTACTTCACGTCTTGACCCGTCAAAGGCTCAAACAACTGTATTACTCGGGCGCATGTGGGCTCCTTGCACTGTTATTCTATCGAGTGTACTTTTAGGCATAACATTTAGGGATGACCCATTATCCACGAGTACTTTAGAAATGAGATATTCTTTGCATTTGACAGAGATATGCAAAGGCTTATTATGATTTGACCCTTCCAAAGGGAATTCTTCATTGGTGAAGGTAAGATGATTATTGGTTGTAATATTACCAATAATCCCTTCGAACTTGTCTTGGGATATTGCATGCGGAACGAATGATTCATTCAAAACCTTTAACAGTGCATTTCGATGCGGTTCCGAATACATGATGAGTGATAACAAAGTTATCTTTGCTGGAGTACGATTGAGTTGATCGATGATAGAGTACTCGCTTTGTCTTATGTATTGGAGTAACTCATCTGTCTCCTCCTTGGATTCCTTTTCTTCTTCGGCTTTATTTTTCATTTTATCTTTAGGAATATTATCTTGTAATTCCTTGGGGGAGTATATTCTTCCGCTTCTTGTCATGCCCCCAATATCGGTTATGTTGGAGATATCTTGATTAACTGGCAATTCCTCTGAGTATCTCCAAGGTACAGCTTTATTTGATGAATAAGGGAAAGGACGCGACATGAATAAACGTAAAGGCGTTATTGCTTCTTCCCTTTTAGTGTTTGGAATGATTAACGATGCTTGTTTGTTATTATCTTCGGGTTTATTGACCGTCGTAGAGATTTTGATGACGAAAGGCTTCTTTTCCATTTTTCTGATTTATGGAAAGCACATCAGTTAATCCTTTCTTTTTATTATTTTTATTATTAAACGAGGAGGGATATGTGAATGTATGCAACTTATGAATGCAATAGACAATTTAAGGAGAAAAAAAATCCTTTTATTAGAAAGTGTGTATCCTTCTATACAATGCTTTGAAGCAAGTGTTGACAAAAGCGAAAAAGCTTGAAGAATCCTATAGGTAAATTAGGCTTTCTTCGTAATTCGTCTTCAGCTGTTATCACGTGATTTCTGAGCGTCTTGATTTGCTCAGATACCGCCCGGCTCATATCTTCACTATATCGACGAGCCTCTTTTATCTTCTCTTCCTGATGAACGATCAAGGCATGTTGCTGATCAGACCTCTCTATTATTCGGTCTCTTTCAAGAAGTAATTGACCATACTGAGCTAATCCATCTTTTTCTTTCTCATGTAGCTCCTCTAGGTCTATTATGTATTTTTCAGCGGTTTCCCACCACTTCTGTGCTTCTGACCGAGTATTTGCTAGGTCATCCTGTATTAACTTGATCGTTCTTGCCTGTTTTGCAAGTGTGCTCTCAAGATGTGCTATTTCGTCATTCATGTCCCGGAAAGACTATCTTGCACAAGTCTCGGAATCTTCAATGCTTGTTTAGTCTCTTCCTGATAATCAGCACAATCATTCTTAAGAGGCTCTATTTCGTGGTCCTTCTTTCTACATTGCCTTTTTAGACCATCTATTATAAGGGTTGATTCTTGCTCTTTTTCTTCAAAAGCCCTTAGCTGAGCTTCCATGACTTCAACCCTCTTGTTTAAGGCATTGACCTGCAATTGTAGCTCTTCACTGACTAACATTTTAGTGAATGCAGCAGATGGTTGGGGTATCCCTCTATTTTTCCTCCATTCTTCATATTCATGGGATGTAGATACCTGAGCCTTTCCGAGTTCTTTATCTCCCATGTAGACTGGTCTTTCCCATGCTTTCCGGACAACGGATATTTCTTCAAAGCTATGGGAATAATGGCATAGACTCAGCCCTCTGAGCTCTTCCTGAATTGGCGCGGTCTGGGTTCTCATAAGTTGTCTCATAGCCATCTTAGGAGAGTAGGCTATACAACCTCTGAGACCTAGAAGTGGTATGCTCAGGTAATCTCCGCATCGTACGAGAATATAACCGGGTCGGCGGAACCAAGGGCAAACCCATGATACGTGCTCTATGTTCCAGCTTTCTAACTCGGTCTTCCACTCTAAAGCTTGACGATGTTGAAGAGGGATTTTTGAAAAACTCCTTAGAGGATCAGGAAATACGCCCATGTGGCTTGAAGCATAAAAATGAGTAATGCCCCACACGTATAATAATGAAGTGCAGCATCTAAGTGTTTTCCCCTATTTCTGTCGGCAAAAATCTACGGAAAGTAGGGTGTCAGCGAGGATTGCAGGTATAGGACTCTTTGAGTACACATCCCGGGCAAAAAATGCATCTATTGCGAGCATGATCCACAATGTTTACATGAAATGGGAATAATATGATTCCAAACATTGCCAATGCTAGAGTTTTGTTGAATGTAGACCAATCTTTCTTTTCAGCCGGAGAAACTAAGTGGTCTTCTATTACGACCATTTTCCAACCTCCGATATTCCCTTTTCCCTCTAGGGTGGATTGATGAGGAGGCATTCGTATGATAGTAGCAACCTTACTCACAACTACGTATACTCCCGAGCAAACATAGACCCCAACCGATCGAGGCCATCCGACCATGAGTTCATATTCTTCTAAGGTTGGTACCAAGTCAAACTGCGAGAACTCAAAGCAGTGTAGATTGGGACTCCAGAAGTGGACCAATGCTCTAACAAATATCGGATCAATACTGATCTTCAAGAGGTCAAGAATTCTTCCATAAGATTTCTCGAAACTAGCACAGACCTCTGGCGGCATATATGTACACAACTGCCTTAACTTCTCTACACGGTATAGAAGGATCTCCACTTTCTTTAATTGTCTATTACCGGATCCCTCCATTATCTAGCAAATATGAGGATGAATTTTTTGTAAATGCATGTATGCAAGTGTTTATTTTGCTAAGTATTATCATGTTTTATTCCTAATATGATGTATGATAGTACTGGGTTTTTTTTTGAAAAGAAAGCTTATCTATATGAATGTTTATGGATTTTAAGGAAGAGAGTCCTATTTTCTTCTCTTTTTATTTTTATGAGCAACAAGTGGTATGAATTATAGGACTTTTGTTAAAAAACTTTTATTTTGTAACAGAGGTATTTTCATGTCTTTAATTGTTTTCATGTTTTTTATGACCCTTTATCTCTTCTATCGGTCAACGTGACTACTTATCTTGCAAAGAACCTGAAACCAGGCTAGCTTAACTGAAGACTGTCCGAGATAAAGTTGGTCTTACTCTTATCACTTTTTGTGATTTTTAGGGTTTTTCATTTTTTTTGTTTGTTGTATGATTACCCTATGCTAATGCATCAATACAAATGCAACAAACGTATGCACACACAATTCATACATCCACGAGCAGAGCCATGCTTATTTAATCACGAGTAGGGTTTTCCTGCAGAAACGTGCTTGATTTAGGCGGTTCTAACTGTTCTCACCAAGGCCAAAGGTCCCCAAGGTGCCCCCATTATAGGGACCTCTCAATCTCTCAGTCCTCGGGTCATGCACGGAACTCCGTGTCGACATCCTTAGACCAAAAGAAGAGAGTTATCACCTTGAGTTGGTGGTTTCCGACAACGGTTGTAGCCCCGTGTGCCAACAAGCCGGTCGTATCCGCCACCCACTCCCTATAGGTATTCACTCTTGCCCCGGTATAGAGGGATCGTTGTGTGCAAGGGTTTTTGTGTGCAATTTATATTTCAAACAATTTGCGAAGTAATCATACAGCGAGTTATTAAAGCCATACAATAAAAATACGAGAAAAGGGTAAAGGCGTAATTTCAAATCTTTACGTAGTTTGAATTTATCCGTCACTAAATGGGATCAGCTCTCTAGCTTCCCCAGTGGAGTCGCCATCTGTCGCCGCCGTCCGTTCCGACGTCCTGGGACATCTCGAACGTTAATGCGAGCGGTCACGAAAAGATAGTTGAGACTCACGTTTTTTGTTAAAAATATGTTCATTGCTTCCGAGGCGCTCAACACTGAACTATCCTCTAATAGAAGCAAGGTTTTCGAAAAGGGTTCTTTTGGAGTCGCCACCAATGTTTTAACCATAAACATTGGAAAAGGAGAAAAAGGCATTGATTTTAATAAAAACCAAACTTGGCCATTATAACCAGAGTCGGGTAAGGGAGTTAGTTACGTATGGGGAAGGTATTAGCACCCCACAACGCCCCTTTCAGGTTCCCTATGACGGATTAATTCATTTAAGTAAAGATTACAAGAAATTACGCTGTTACCCTATTTTATTCGTACATTATTTAAATATGGCTATCTACATGGTTTTATCTACATTGCATACAGAAAGCAGTAAATAAAGCTATAAAAGGGAAGAGAATTGAGAAGAACCTCCGAAGCAAGCTTTATATTATAAGTCTTTTATACAGAGGACGCTTTGCGGCAATCCTTCACTCTACAATGACTCTCCTCTCGAATAAACTCGACTCGACTAAACTTTTCTAGAAGAATCGAATGCTGGAATACAAATTCCTTAACTGATTGTTACCTATTAAAGGCAATCAGAGAGATCATTCGAAGGAGGGAGAGAAGAAGACAAGTCTTGGAGTTGTCTGGGGTGTCGAGAATGACAAATGAGGCTCCTATTTATAGCCATTTTTCGCCTGTAACTTTGGGATGGCCGTCTGGGTTTGGACGGCCGTCCCAAACGCGTTTTCCACGTTGTGCCAATCTGGGACGGCCAGTCTGGGTTGGGATGGCCGTCCCAAATGCAATTTTAACACAGGCTGGGACCCCCTGAGGTTTGGGACGGTCGTCCCAAGTTTGGGACGCGTGTCCCACTTGCACAGTGACAGTTGGGACGGCCGTCCCAACTCTGGGACGGTGGTCTCGGCCTGTTTAGTCCAGTTTTCGCGTTCTGGGACCCCTGGGAAGCTTTCCTTTCCTTTTTCGGACGTAGATTGATGCCGATGTGTGTCCGTTGAAGCTTTATCTTCATGTAGGAAGTCTTATTGGCCTTCATTAAAGTGCCGGGCGAGCTTTATCTCTATGTAGGAAGTCTCCTTTGCCTTTATTGTGTGGATGGGTGACCTCCGTCTTATTGCGAGAAGTCTTCTTTTCTTTTATTTGGGAAGTCGGGTGAACTTTGTCTTTGTGTGAAATTCCCCTAGCTTTTATTTGAGAGGCCGAGCAAAATTAGGGGTCTACACCCACTAAGGATGAACACCTCCCTAGAATCCCACTAGGTATGAACACCTCCTCTGAACAAATCAAAGGATGAACAACAACCACTTAAAGCCTAAAAAGACAATTTAACAGTAACCACTTAAACCCTAAACAGGGAATTTAACGAAAACCACCTAAACCCTGAAAAAAGGGATTAAGGTAGTAAAATAACAGCAACCACCTAAACCCACAAAGGATGAAGGCAATAAAATAAGAACAGTCACACCTGGGTAATGGAGACAACAAATTGTAGAAGCCTGTAGAATGTCAACCTCCAAGAACAAGTGTGATTAACAATGAAAGTGCAGAAGGCAGTAGAGAAGAGGGTTTTCTCAGAAGGTGTAAAATATCTATGTTGTCTTGCTCAAAATTATGTTCTCAAAACTGATTGAATGTAAATTGAATTTTCAAATTTTGTAATTGTGTATATTTGATTTTTCATCAAAACTCATTTAAATAGAATAATAACATTAGAAAATAGTCGTTGGTCATTAATACCTTCGTAGAGAAAAAAGTAGTATGTATTAAAAATATTTATGCTTCAAAACATATATTTTTCAAATTTGAAATAGCATAATCGATTATATTATCAGTATAATCAATTATGACAAAAAATCATTTTTCCATTTCTGATGCATCATAATTGATTATGACAACGAAAAATGTCATGTTATGATATTTTATCACATTTGTGCTTTGGAGGCTTATGCATAATATTACTTCATCAACTTGTACCTCCATATTCAGTATTCTAAGACTCTATCTAGTCTTCAGGAATCATCTTGGGCTTGCTTGAATCTTGAATAGAATCTTTATCAAATCATATCTTGGGCTTGCTTGAGTCTTGAAAGTTGTTGACTTAATCATCTCTTGGGAATATAGGGACATGTTTTACATTTCCATCAATCTCCCCCTCAATTCTTTCAATCTCCTCCTTTTTCATGGTGATCAAGGAAACACTTGAAATGAATTAAAATGTTTGACTCTATAGCTAGCTCATGATTAACACAAATGTGCACAGTATAATGTAGTACAGATTAGCACAGATTTGTATCAAGTGTCAGAGTCTCTTAATCTCCCCCTGGATATATTAATAACAAGACTCCCCCTAACTCATATGAGAAAAGACTTCTTTTAAATCCCCTTGTTTAATTCAGAGATAGAAATGAATTTCACACAAATTTTAATTCATAAAAAAATCTCCCCCTGTTTCACATAGATTAATATTATCAAAATATCTCTCTGTTTCATTGATAATTATGAAAATATTGCATTAGAAATTGAACACAAATTTGCACAGATTAGTACATAAATCAAGGTAGCGAAAATAATGCATCACAAAGTGTCATAGAGAAGAACATCATATTAAGGAGGCAATATCTAGGATACCCAAGGAAAATGAAGAGAGAGAAAGATAGGGGATGGAATGATTGCAGAGATAATGGAATGAAATGCAGTAGTTTTCCCCAATTGCAGTCTTCTTATTGAGGCAGCTTTCAAATTCAAATTCAAATTCACTCATTCCAAATTTCAAATTCAAATTGCAACAAATTTCAAATTCAAATTCCAACAAATTCCTAATTTCAAATTTCAAATTTCAATTCCAATTCAAATTCAAAACTCTCGAACTACAAAAGTTTCAAATTTCAAAATCCCAAACTGCTAAATTTCAAATTTCAAAAATCTCAAACTGTAAAATTTCAAATTTCAAAAATCTTAAACTGCAAAATTTCAAACTTTAATAATTTCAAATTTTCATAAATTTAGATTTTCAAAATTCAAACTTTCAAATTTCAAAGTTGGTCAACAATCAAATTTATGTGAAAGATAAGTGCAGATATTCAATGTAGAGGCGTAGGAGACAATAATAAACTTATCTTTGTAATATTTCCTTGTTCATCTAGCTTGTTCTTATACACCCATCTAGCTTGTAATATTTCTGAGTGCCTTTGAGAGCGTTTTTCGGCGTCTAGAAAAGTTTCCAGCGTCGTGTAGAGTGAAGGGCTGCCAAAAAGCACCCATTTACTTCAAAAGAAATAAAAAGAAAGCTTGCTTCGGAGGTTTAAATTCTCCCTCTCTACTTTTACTGCTTTAATTCTAAATTATGCAATAGATTAGGGCCATGTAGTCATAATTTTAAATTTTGCAAAATAAAAAGGGCAAAAGCGTAATATTCAAACGGTTTAAATATTTTTAAATAGTTGGCCTGTCATAGGGAACCCGAAAGGGGCGTCGTAAAGGGACTAATACTCCCTTTACACGTAACTAACTCCCTTACCCAACTCTGGTTCTAATGACCAAAGTTGGTTTTTGAAAACCAACGCCTTTAAAAACCCCTTTTTCGATGTTTCCGGTAAAAACATCGGTGGCGACTCCACAGAACCCCTCAAAATTAGTCCTTGGGTTAGCCCGGTTATCGAACAACCCAAGGACGCCCTTTCGAAAACCTCGCCCCTAGGTTAGCCCGGTTATCGGACAACCTAAAGGCGTTGTAACCACCCATAAAAAACGCGAAGAAACAAAAAGGGTCGAAACCATCACGTCGCTCCGACCGCCTCTTTTTGATGGCGGCGACAGATGGAGACTCTGTTGGGGAAGCCTCGAGAGTTGATCCCATTTGGTGATGGGCCAGCTTAAAAAATAAATAAACCAAGAAAATAACGCTTTTTCCCTTAACTTGTATTATAACATGTTTTATTGCTTGGCTTTAAATAACTGTTGTCTGTTTATACTTCCGCAATTGTGTGAAATACAAATTGTACACAAACCTTTGCACGTAACAGTTCCCTCTATACCCGGGGGCAAGTGAGAAAACCATAGGGAGTGGGTGGCAGGTACGGTTCGCTGTAGTGAGGGCCTTGAGCCCACCAGTGTGATCGGAAACCACCACTCAAGGTGATAACCTTCCTCTTTTGGCAACAAGACTGACTACGGCCTTAGTGCTAAGCATAGTCGGACGGCTGGAGAGTGGAGACCCTATAATGGGGGCACCTTGGGGGCCTTAGCCTGGTGAGAACAGTTAGAACCAACCCTTGCCAATGCACTTTTCTGCAGGAAAACCCTACCTCGTGATAAAAACGAATTCTCGCCTGTTCGTGGATGACCGAATTGTGTGTGCATATGTTTGTTGCATTTGTCTGTTGCATAGGATAAACAAACAACAAAACAAAACAAAATTCCAAAAATATTTTCACAAATAAACACCCTTATCTCGGACAGTCTGCCTTTTAGCTAGCCTGGTTTCAGGTTCTTTGTAAGCTAAGTAGCCACGCAGTTCCGACAGAAGAGATAAGGGACGCTAAAATATTCTTTCACATAAAGCCATATTTTATCTCGGACAGTCTGCCTTTTAGCTAGCCTGGTTTCATGTTCTTTGCTAGCTAAGTAGCCACGCAGTTCCGACAGAAGAGATAAGGGACGCTAAAATATTCTTTCACATAAAGCCATATTTTATCTCGGACAGTCTGCCTTTTAGCTAGCCTGGTTTCATGTTCTTTGCTAGCTAAGTAGCCACGCAGTTCCGACAGAAGAGATAAAAGGCTATAAAATAAACAAATAAACATAAAAAAAAATCAAAATACAAAATACCTGAAAATAAATAAATCAACTTCTGACAAAGTCAAAACATTCATATTACATGAGTGAAGAAAAACCAAGAGAGAAAATAAATGCATAAGGAAAGTATGCATACACATCATTTTAATAAATCCCTAAAAAATGGGTCTTAGAGGCGTATTTTGAGAAAATTACTGGGCCAAATCCCCTACGGGCATTTGCAGCTTGATTCTTCACCTTTTTCTCTTCGTTTTGATATGTTGTGCGTCCAAATCGGACATCCCAGTCAAAAGTTATCGCACTTTGAACATCCACTGCCCATTTGTATTAGTGCATGCATAAATACATTCATTCTAGGGAGCACTAGATATCCCTAAGACAATGGCGAAAGAGGCCCAGAACACATTTGTGACCTTCGCGACAAGGAAGGGACAAGTGTACTAAGGTGAGATGGTGATTGCCATTATACTTGTCAAATCTGTGATGGGGAAGGAACCATTACACCAAGGTGGGTAGGATACCCCACAAAGCGTAAGCTTTAAGGAGGATACCTAAGCCATTGTCTTAAGAAATATCCATCTCATAAATCATTCAATAAAAATCTTTTTGCATTCTAAAAAGCGGCTGGTATTCTTCATGCCCTCATCCGCATACAAAAACACAAAATCCCAAACACTATCGTACATCATGTTAGAAAATAAAACATGATAATGTTTAGGAAAAAACAAACACTTGCATACATGCATCCACCAAGTTTCATCCTCATGCATCTAACAATAGACAGTCGAGAAAGTGAACATTCCTCAATACCGTGTAAAGAGGATAAAGCATTTGCACGAGAAGTCAAAAAGAAATTGAATAGAAATTCTAACTCGCCTATGGGTTTATTTAGGCTTCTCCACTTTAAAAAAAAAAATATGTACTTCGAAACATTACATTAAGGAAGGTACACTGTCTAGATGAAATAAATAAAATTGTTTGTTTTCATCATCTTAACCGTCTATTGCATTCATGAATTGCATTCATAAATTGCATTCATTCTAACTTTAATAAGATAATAAAAAGAGAGGATTAGTCGATGTGCTTTCCACGAATCAAAGTAAGATGAAGAGCAAACATTTTGTCATCAAGTTATTCCCAACGGTTGATCCGCCTAAGGAGGATAATAATAAGCCTAAACCGTTGGCCATCTGAGTAAATAAGGAAAAGGGGGCAAGGATGTCATTACATTTTGTTCACGCCTCGAATCGAATAAGGAGGTACCATGGAGATACCAAAAACATCACCCATTAACAAGGATATCTCCAGCATAGCCGGCATTGGGGGGTAGGATTAGAAGTAGAATCTACTCCCCCGAGGAGCTACAAGACGACGCTCCTACAAATAAAGAAAAAATAAAAAGACCAAAGAAAAACATAATCCAAAGGGGAAACTGAGAAGACTTTGGATTCATGACGCTAAGGCAGTTCTTTCAACGCTCCACCAAAAGAGACAAACTCACGGTAGGCGACAAGCTAGTCACAGTTTGAGATAGAGACGATATTCGGATCAGTAAGTCGTTTGCCCTACCTTGAATGGATGCGACGGAAAAGGACCTTTGAAATATCTTTTGCCAATATGAAAAGACTTCCCCAACAATATGAAGGTGACCCACATAATATGGATATCGCCCAAACCAAGGGCTCATTAGAAACTCTCAAGGAATAAGGGAGCCACCAGATTTTAAAGACAATCCTTCGAAGCTTTACCCTGCAAAGGATCAAGCTACATAGAGAAAAGGGAAGTCTCCCCCCTGCACCTCAAATAAGATTTTCCCATATAGAGGGGTTCAAGCGTCAAAAACGACTTTAGTCATTAGGTGTTCTCCTTCTGATTCTTAGGGTTTATAAATCCAATGACAATTAGAGATTACTCCTCGGGGCTAGCCCGACCCCCGAGCATTGTAGGGCACATATTTCCCTATTAATTACAAAGAATGTCATTCTTACTATCTGCTTCTCTTCTTGCTATTAATGTCTGAACCTCATTAATAACCATGTTTAAGCAAACATTTTCAAAGTGCGTCAAAGTAATCAAAATGCGTCATTAACCAAAATAAAAGTCAAACCACTCATCACCACTGATTGACTAGAAACACAAAATAAAGTTTTACCTCGTCATAAGTAAAGCCGTGTTTCGCCAATGTTGTGCAAAAAGAAAAAAAAATCAAAAGAAGCCCATAAAAACTAAAGGTCAAAAAGAGAGGGCAAGATACCCGGTAGGAAACCCACCAAAGGGGGCTACGCAAAAGTTAGGGTAAACCCGCTAGGAAACCTGAACAACCATAAAGGGTAGCCTAGGCAAAAATTAGGGTTACAAAATAAAGTCCGCTAGGTTTCCCAAAGCAAGAAAAAAAGAAACCTAGACAAAAGTTAGGACAAAACAAAACACAACATCCTAGACTGAAAACCCAAAGGGCAGACTGGGGAAGTCAATCAGTCATAGCAAGCGCCATAGAATAAGATGCCACGCCATAAAAAAACGTTTGTTTAAACTAGCCTAAACACTTTAACCAACCTTGGCTAGCCGTGCTTACAAAAACCATTTTTTCAAAATAAAACAATTCTAAAACACAAGCCTTTGAATTAAATATCTTTTTCCTTCTTTTCTCTTGACCCTTACCACTACAACACTCTAGTAATTAGTAGGGAAATGTGGAGATAGTAATCAATAGGAGGATCGACATCCCCAAGGAAAGGGAGAGGCGCACTAAGATGGCAAGTCGCTCTACAATAAACACAATCATTCTTCGGGCACGACAAAATCGAGACGGCAAAATGGGTACAGCCTATCCTTGTCGACGAAAGCACATAACGTCAGAAGCTTATCAAAAGTAAAAGCACATTGGTTAATCCTTTTGAAAAATTAATTGAAATAGTATTATAGGATGCATATCGCCAACATTGCATGCATATGATAGGCTCCTATCTCTCAAATAAAAAAGGGAAAGAAAAATGAGAATAAAAAGAATAATGCCTGCTAGGAGATTCTTAGGCAAAAGTTAGGGCATTCATAAAAAAGGAAAAAGCCCGCTAAGATATCCTAGGCAAAAATTAAGGCAGCCCGCTAGACCGAAAACCCCAAAAGGGCGATCTAGGCAAAAGATAGGGTTAAACCAAAAAATAAATAAAAGAGAAGGGCCTTTCATCATAATCATAAAAAAGTCTAGCAGGAGAATGCTAGTCACTTTTCCAGATGCATCAATCAAAAAGAATAGATTGCATCCACACACAAGTAGTCGCACAAAACGACTTTGTCAATGTCAAAAAATAAAAGAAATAAAAAGTACTTCAGACAAATAACAAAAAATGAAAAGCATTCATACATATAAGGAGACTAGCTCCATGTTTGTGATTGAAAACAGGATCACTGAGACTGAGTCTCCAAATAATGCCCTCAAGAAAGCGGAGCAAGTCGTCAATCAAGCGACTCAGCAGAATAAGAGCTTCTGAAAATCAAGAGCTCCAGCTACCATCCTTCTACCCAGAAAAGAAGGCACGAGAAAGTAAGAAGTCTTCAAACATTTCTCAAGAAAGAAGAGCGAATTGTCATAAGAAGCTTCCAGAAGCCAAAGCTCCAATCATCACCCAATAAAAGAGGGCACAACCATCAGACATCATAAAAGAAAATTCGACGGAAAGGCTTAGTTATCCCCAAGAGGATCCTTGCCTACTCCAGAGGCAACACAAAAACACTCCTCACAGCTCAGCATTACCACTACATGAGTCATCGAGCACACTCACCCAAAGTCTCCTCCACACTCCCCAACGGAGAATAAAGGCTCCAAGAGCCCATCATCATCATCATCAACAGTCAAAAGAGTCCGATCTCCATACCATCAAGGGCTCAACATAAAGAGAAAAAAGAAGAAAACCCTTGCATCCCCAGCGGATATCCAAAAGAAAGGGTCGCAACAGAGAAGGTCGAATAAAAATCCCCAAGTGGATCTCCCTACAAAAAGGATGCATAAGGAAATCTCCATCCTCAATAGAATAAGAGCTTCATAAGGTCAACTTGCATCAACATTAATCAAGGAGCCAGGACTCCATCTCAGAAAAATCGGATCCCCATGGAAGTTAATAATCCCTTGATGGATCACCTAAGAAAATTTTATCCCCTGCGGATCCCCAAAGAGAAGAAAAAGCATCCGTGCATAAAAAGAAACTAAAAAGTAACAAGGCGCATGCATTATCCCAATAAAAAAGCCAGATTTCAAAATCGCGATAAAAAAGAGATAAATCGTGGAAAAAGGCAAAATCAAATAAAAATCATAACTTCCAGGAAATCAAATCCCTAAAGTGGGTCACCGCAGAAAAAGGGAAAATCAACAAAAAAAAAAGAATCAGAAATTCCACTCCCCCCAACAGAATAAGAGTATCGGTAAAACCATCTCATACCAACAACATCCAACAAGGAGTCAAAACTCCATTCCCTCAAAGGCGAAATCAAAATTAGACCCCCGGGAAGGCAATCAATTCCCCGATGGATCACCAAAAACGAAAGATCATCTCAGTAAGCCTACTGCAAAGGCAAAACTTCAAAGTTCAGAATGTCATATGCCTACGCATAGGCAAGACCTGCCAAGCAAGAGCCAGCATCCCCATAAGGGAATATCAACCTAAGTCAGAGGCAAAAACAAATGCAGCCAAAAGTCTTCACTTCCGATAAAGCATCTGCCTACTCAGAGGCACCATCAAAATCAACAAATCCCCAGAGGATTCTTGCCTACCTAAGAGGCACTCAACAAAAAAATTCCCGACGACCAGCAAAGTCGGATGACCACTACCAAATGATCAAAAACAAAGAATCCCCAGCAACCAACAAAGCTGGATGAAACACCAACAAAATCCCCGGCATGATCCGGATAACCACTCAGGACCAAGCACATTCACCAATACAGAAATCACTCCCCAGGGAGTCGGCGCATGAGCGATTGAGCAGTAAGCCGCCACCACCACCAGTCCTACGTAGTGGACTATACCAGCCAGATAGGGGGTTTATACCTATCAACCAGCACGCAAGGGGTGCCTGACCGGCGCATGAGCCACCTGAGCAGTAAGCTGCCACTACCACCAGTCCTACGCAGTGGACTGTACCAGCCCGATAGGGGGTTCATACCTATCAACCAGCACACAAGGAGTGCCCGACCGACGCATGGGCCACCTGAACACTAAGCCGCCACCACCACCAGTCCTACGCAGTGGACTGTACCAGCCTGATAGGGGGTTTATACCTATCAACCTGCTCACGTGTTGCGCCTGATCTGCGCTCGAACCGGATCAGTAAGTCGCACTACCACCCTGATGGGGGGTTCATACCCATCCAGTCCCACACAACGGACCGTACCGGCCTGATGGGGGGTTCATACCCATCCGAGTCCCACACAACGGACCGTACCACCCCGATGGGGGGCTCATACCCATCTAGTCCCACACAACGGATTGTACCAGCCTGATGGGGGGTTCATGCCCATCCAGTTCCACACAACGGACTGTACCAGCCTGATGAGGGGTTCATACCCATCAACCGAAGGATCGACTACCGTCAGAAGGAGTATCCTGAGGTTTTTACCACGTGTCCACCGAAGGGATCGGCTACGTCAGAAGTAGTATCCCGGAAGTGCACGAACACCAAAGTTTTCCCCAGAAGATCAACCGCCGCAAGACGGGACATCCGAAGGGTAACCGGGCAAGAGGGTCAACTCCTTTACCTTCCTGTCAATTTGTCTGGCACAACAGGCCAACAGATGACTAGTCAGGTAAAGGGGGGGCAGTTGTAGACCCCAAATCTTGCCCGGCCTCCAAATAAAGAGAAGAAGACCTCCTATTCAAAGATGGACGAAGCCTAACAAGCCACTAGGAGAGACTATTAGGCCCCATACTAGGATAGGAAGGATTTTCTGCACAAAAAATAAGTTTTCTCGCCTTTTTGGGACGAGACCGCCGTCTTGAAATTGAGACCGCCGTCTCGCCTCACGCGAATGGCAAGACCGCCGTCTCACCAAACGAGACGGTGGTCTCGCCATTTTGGCATGACGAGACGGCGGTCTCGTTTGGCGAGACGACGATCTCGACCCTGTCAGACGAGAACGGCGGTCTCGCCACTGCCAGGCGCGAAAACCTATAAATAGGGGCCTCCCCCCCGTCATTTCCACACACCACAAGCTTCTAGCTCTCCCTTCTCTCTAAAATTTCTCTCTAGAATCCCTCCGACGCATTTCCGGAGTTTCTGAGTGCCTTTGAGAGCATTTTTCGGCGTCTAGAAAAGTTTCCAGCGTCGTGTAGAGTGAAGGGCTGCCAAAAAGCACCCATTTTCTTCAAAAGAAATAAAAAGAAAGCTTGCTTCGGAGGTTTAAATTCTCCCTCTCTACTTTTACTGCTTTAATTCTAAATTATGCAATAGATTAGGGCCATGTAGTCATAATTTTAAATTCCGCAAAATAAAAAGGGCAAAAGCGTAATTTTCAAACGGTTTAAATATTTTTAAATAGTCAGCCTGTCATAGGGAACCCGAAAGGGGCGTCGTAAAGGGACTAATACTCCCTTTACAGGTAACTAACTCCCTTACCCAACTCTGGTTCTAATGACCAAAGTTGGTTTTTGAAAACCAACGCCTTTAAAAACCCCTTTTCCGATGTTTCCGGTAAAAACATCGGTGGCGACTCCACAGAACCCCTCAAAATTAGTCCTTGGGTTAGCCCGGTTATCCGACAACCCAAGGACGCCCTTTCGAAAACCTCGCCCCTAGGTTAGCCCGGTTATCGGACAACCTAAAGACGTTGTAACCACCCATAAAAAACGCGAAGAAACAAAAAGGGTCGAAACCATCGCGTCGCTCCGACCGCCTCTTTTTGACGGCGGCGACATCTGGAAATCTGTTATGCTTTCATTCTGTTGCATTTGAAACAATTCATACTCCTGGATGAGTGTGTTATTACGTGCTCGTATTACTTCATTTGTTCCTTCATGTGTCACTTCAATACTGGGGTCCTTTTCATTCTCGCTATAACCTTTTAAGTCTAGGAATAATTGGAAAGTACCACATTTTTTTAATAGATATCATTTTCTCAACTCCCCTCCTAGTGACAATCTTATATCGATCCATTCCCCATATAAAACAATTAGTTATAGTTTTAGATGAATTTTCATTATAAACACCACGACCCTTTTCCGAATGATTCTTTTATCATTATCACTGATTCCCTCGGGATATTCACCCTTCGTGAGGTATTGCTTAATGTCATGATACCAAGGGGATTTATCTTCCTCACTATTTTTTGTCATGCAAAAGGCTTATTTATCATACCTTCTGACATGAATAATTGGCATTTCATGTTCTTTATCTAATGCAAACATGGATGACAGAGTAGCGAGAGTGTCACCACCGTCAAAAGAGGCGATCGGAGCGACACGATGGTCTTTTGATTCGACTCGCGTTTTAAAAAGTGTGGTCATTACCCTTAGGATGTCCGACAACCGAACTATTCTAAGGGTGAGGTTTTCATAAGTGGTTTTGGAGTCGCCACCAATATTTTAACAAAAAACATTGAAAAAGGAAAAACAAAGGTGATGGTTTTAAGAAAAACCAACTTTGGTCATTACAACCAGAGTTAGGTAAGGGAGTTAGTTACGTGCGGGGAAGGTATTAGCTTCCCCACGACGCCCCTTTCAGGTTCCCTATGATGGACTATTATTTTTTAAAATAAGAACATTAAAATTATGCTTTTACCCTTATTTATTCATTGCAAAATTTAAATTGTTGACTACATGGCCCTAATAACTAATGCACAGAGATGGTAACTAATAAAAGCGATAAAATAGAGTAAGGGATATAGAGGAACCTTTGAAGCAAGCTTTTATAAATACTCTTGTAAAGGGTGCTTTTTGGAAAACTCTGCACTCTACACAAACACTCCTTTCTTGAATCAAAACTTGCCTAAACGAGCTAGAATTTGACTCTTGAAGTAGAAATAGTAAGTAAAATAAGTATCAGAGTAATAATTATGTGATTTCTGGGTGTCTGTGTTTTTCTCTATGTTTTCCTCCTTGAACGAAGGTCCTATTAATAGAAATTTGTGCTCGTCAGACTGGGAAGACCATCTCGTTTGACAAGGTCGAGACGACCATCTTGAAGCACTTGGTGGATTTGATGAAGACATATTCGAGTTGATATATTTTAGTTTGTGGGTGTGTAGATGAATAGGTTAGAAGTTTAGAACTTAATCTCTTGATAGGCCAATAGATCTTGTGATAAGCGCCTTAAAATGATGCATCTCAGTGAAATCATTTTTCTGCATGAAAAACTAACATATAAGCATTAAAAGAACAAACTAAGCTTTTCAATCTGTTGAAAAGAAATTTCAATCTGTTAAAATCACTTAAACATAAGAAATGTTCTTATAGATTCGAAATTTCAATTGGTTGAATCGCAGAATCAACAGGTTAAAATATTCTTAATGAATTTTTCAAATATCAAAGGTTTCGCATTTTCAAACTGTTAAAATACTTTTTAAACTGTTGAAACACAGAAACTATTTTTTTCAGTCTAAGTGTTTTTCAAAACATCAATCTGTTGAAATACTTTTCAATCTGTTAAAACAGAGAGACTATTTTTCCGACTAAGAGTCTACAGGATTTTAATCTATTGAAAGGTTTTTTAAATCGATTGAAACAGAGAGCTATCATTCTTCATTAAGCTATTTTAATCCATTGAAAACACGAATCAACCGATTGAATGAAGTTTTAAATGAAATCAATCGATTGAAACATCGTTTTAATCAATTGAAATACATTCTGATCGATCATAATTTGATTCTAATCGATCTTAACTTGTTCTAATTAGTCATAATGCTGTTCTGATCGGTCATTTGATTCTCTGAATCAATTTTTATCAGTTTAAACGTTCTGGTTCTCTCTTTTACTCTATAAATACAGATTTAATCTATCTTTTGAAACATACAATTTGAGAAAACATTTGAAAGCAATCTTTGAGTAATCATATTCGTGACTTTCTTTGAGCATTTAGAATCTTTTCATATCATAAGGTGCTTTGATCAAGATTGTTGTTAATCAAAGAGAGAAAGTGCTTGAGTTAGAATTGCTTCGGACAATTGTACTCGATAAAGCTTTAGTCCAGGTTTTTTCTTTTCATACTCTTGTGTAAAGTGTGGTTGTGTAGATTGGTTTTTGATCTACACTCGGTTACGATGAATCGGATTTGGTTACTCGGGAGGTTTCAAGAGTCTATCTTTTGGGTTTGTAAGATAGTTCTTGGGGTAGATTGGTGAATATCTACTCGGTTGTATTTTTCACTGGAATTAGTGGAACTTGGCAGATTTGTCAAGAACTGGATGTAGCTCTGGTAAAGAGTGAACCAATATAAATTGTTGTGTTGAATTTCTTCTTTCATCTCTTTTATTTCTTGTCTATTTACTTGCTGTGATTAAAATCAAACCTACCTACACAAGAATTAAATAAAGGTAATTCATTCTTCCAAGAGAAAGTAAGTTTTGCGAAAAAGTTTTCTAAAGTTCAATTCACCCCCTCTTGAACTCAACAATTAATTCTTTCAATTGGTACCAGAGCTGGTTCTTGTAAGTTACTCAAGAATTCGGTCCAAGAATGGTCGAGGGAAAGATGAATTTTTCGAAGGAGCCTCCATAAACAGGCCTCCTCTTTTTCTCGGTGTGAATTATTCTTTACGGAAGGTTAGAATGAAAATCTTTATTGAATCTCTTGATAGAGGTATTTGGGAAACAATTGTTAATGGTCCTTACAAACCAACTCATACAGTGGATGGTAAAGTAGTTGAGAAAAATTGGGCTGAATTGATTGATGCGAGAAAATAGGAGAGTCCAATATGATTATACTCGCTAAAAATATTATTACCTCTGCTTTAAATCTTGATGAGTTTTTCAGGGTGTCTCAATGTGCCTCTGCCAAAGAGATGTGGGAAATTCTAGAGGTCACACATGAGGGTACATCCGACGTGAAAAGGGCAAGAAAGCATGAGTTAATCGGGGACTATGAATTGTTCAAAATGCAAGCAAGGAGAAACAATTGCAGATGTACGTAAAAGATTCACGCACATAGTCAATCATTTAATTGGGCTAGGAAAGACTTTTGACAAGGAAGAGTTGAACATCAAAATCTTGAAGTGTTTGGACAGAACTTGGCAACCAAATGTGACAACTATATCGAATCAAGAGACTTGACTCGAAATGACTATCGCTTCACTATTTGGTAAGTTAAGGGAACATGAGTTGGAAATCAATCGGCTCAAAGAACAAGAGAATGCAGAGAAGAAAAGCGAGAAACATTGTTCTCAAGACGATTGAAGAAAACAAGTGAGTCTCGAAGAAGATGAATCCGAGAATCTAACTCGTTGGTTAAGAAGTTTGGAAAATTTCTTAGAAGGAAGAACAGAACTCGGGCAAGTTAAAAGGTACATCGATAAAAAGACTCGACTCCATTCAAAATACTCGTTACTTGTTATTCTTGTGGTAAGCGGGGACACATAAGAAGTGAATGTCCGGAAAAGACCAAGAATCGGAACAAGAAAGAGTCAAAGTACAAAGGGAAAAAGGCCTACATAGCTTGGCAGGATAATGATTCATCCTCCAGCTTCGCATCCGAAGGTGAAGAGGTGAACCTATGTTTGATGGTCGGTCGTGAATCCTCTTCATCACATGTAAGTTCAACTCCCACAGTAAAATGAAATGAATTACAACACATTACTAAATGCTTTCAATGAAATGCATAGTGAAGCCAGAAATTTATCTCATACAAATAATTGGTTAAAAGGACTAAACAACTCGGTTAGAAAATAGGGTTAAAATTCTGGAAAAAGAGTTATTAGAAAGAAAATTAGATATAGAACATCTTGAAATAATCTATTCATCTGCTGATAATGCTGCTGCTAACAAGAATTGTGAAAAGTGTATTCTTCTACAGAATAAGGTTGATTACTTGATTAAAACCTTGTCTAAGTTTACTAAAGGAAAAGAGAATTTAGATGCACTTCTCGGGTCTCAAAACTATGTTTTTGAACATACTGGAATCGGGTACAAACCTAAGGTTGGGGTGAAAACTAAAAAGTATTTGAACTTCTTTTCCTTTAGAAAAGCAACAACATCCCCTTTCTCATCTTGTCATTACTGCATGAAAAAAGGACATACTGCAAAATTCTGTCATGCTAGGAAATATTTTGTGCCACAAGGTAGAATGAGATGGGTTCTAAAACATGTTAAACAGAAAATTTGACTCCTAAGGACCGAAAATATTTAAGGGTACCAAATACTTGATGCTTGATCTTTCGAGAACAGCAACAAGAGTCCCTTTGGTACCTGGACAGTGGATGCTCAAGGCACATGACAGGTGACATTTCAAAATTCCGAAACTAAGATTGAAGAATGGAGGTCACGTGACTTATGGAGACAACAACAAGGGAAGAATTCTAGGTTCTGGAGATATCGGAGATGGTGAATCGAGTACCATTCACAATGTTCTTCTTGTTGAAGGTCTCAAGCACAACCTAATCGAGTATAAGTCGGTTATGTGATCTTGGTCACAAAGTTATCTTCAAACCAGAAAAGTGCCTAATCTGTGAGCCGTAATCCGACACGGTAATGTTGGTAGGTAAGAGGTTAAACAATATTTACATGTTAGATATCAAGCATTCTATATCATCTCAAAGTTGTCTTCTTACTAAAGAAGAAGAATCTTGGTTATGGCATAGAAGGCTTGCTCATATTCATCTAAATCATCTTGACAAACTGATTTCTAAAGAGTTAGTTACTGGGCTACCTAAGCTTCGAATTTTGAAAGACAAAATCTGTGAAGCTTGTTTGAAAGGTAAACAAACTAGAAAATCCTTTTCAAACAAAAACATTGTTTCTACTTCTAGACCTTTGGAACTGCTTCACATGGATTTGGTTGGTCCTTCAAGGAATAAAAGCC
The DNA here is from genome assembly GCA_963425845.1 of Sphenostylis stenocarpa. Lineage (NCBI taxonomy): Eukaryota > Viridiplantae > Streptophyta > Magnoliopsida > Fabales > Fabaceae > Sphenostylis > Sphenostylis stenocarpa. Next base: position 46,240,284 of record OY731403.1, read on the forward strand.
TAGGCGGTAATCTCTATATCATGGTAATTGTTGATGATTTTTCCAGATTTACCTGGACTATCTTTCTAAAAGCTAAATCTGATTCTTACAAATCTTTCAAAAAGCTTGCCAAGGTTTTACATAATGAAAAAGGGTACTTCATTACATCTATTCAAAGTGACAATGGTGGAGAATTTGTAAATGAAAAGTTTGAATCATTTTGTGAAAAGTTTGGCATAAAACACAATTTTTCTCGCTCCAAGAACTCCTCAACGAACGGTGTTGTGGAAAGAAAGAACAGATCCATTGTGGAACTTGCTAGAACAATGCTTTGTGAAAATTCTTTACCTAAATATTTTTGGGCGGATGCAGTAAACACTGCTTGTCATGTTTTGAATAGAGTCTTGATTAGACACATGCTCAAGAAAACCCCATATGAACTGTATAAAGGAAGAAAATCCAACATAAACTATTTCAGGGTTTTTGGATGTACGTGTTTTGTTTTAAACAATGGGAAAGAAAATATTGGCAAGTTTGATGAAAAATCTGATAATGGAATCTTTCTTGGTTATTCTACTAACGGCCATGCAGATAGAATCTACAATTTAAGACTGAAATATGTTGAAGAATCAGTACATGTTGTTTTTAATGAGTCTCCTCGAGTGTTGCAGAATAGAACAACAGGTACTGTAGATGATGAAGATTTAACTAATAATTCTTATCAGTTAAAATATCCCAGTAGCTCAGATCAGCTTACTGTCGAAGAAGGTGATCAATCAGTTGATCCTGCAAAAGCTGATCCACCAAGAATTACTGAAGAACAGGAAGAAGATGTCGTGGAAGAGCTTCCTAAAGAATGGATTGTTCCAAGAGATCTTTCTCTAGACAATATCATCGGGCAAATCAATAAGGGAGTATCCACTAGACATTCTCTTAATCAATTCTGCAATCATATGGCATTCATTTCACAAATAGAACCTAAAACTGTTAAAGAAGCATTAAATGATGAATACTGGGTTAGTGCCATGCATGATGAGCTTAATCAGTTTGAAAGGAATAACGTGTGGGAATTAGTTCCTAAAACCAAAGATATCAATGTAATTGGTACTAAGTGGGTATTCAAAAACAAACTAGATGAACACGGCATTATCACTAGAAATAAAGCTAGGTTGGTAGCCAAAGGGTATAACCAACAGGAGGGTATTGATTTTGATGAAACCTTTGCACCTGTAGCTAGACTTGAAGCTGTCAGATTATTATTAGCTTATGCTTGTATAAGTGGTTTCAGATTACTACAGATGGATGTCAAGAGTGCCTTTCTAAATGGACTCATCAATGAAGAAGTTTATGTTTCTCAACCTCCTGGTTTTGAAAATCACAAGCATCCTGACCATGTCTACAAATTGAAAAAGGCTCTTTACACTACTAGAAAATATACTTTCAACGTCTCTGTTTAACGTCGGTTACATCTTAGCCGACGTTGAACATGATTTCAACGTCGGTTGGTCAAAAACCGACGTCGAAAGTCGAATTTTGACACATTCTACGTCGTTTTATCATGCACGACGTGGAAAGTAGGCTTTCAACGTCGGTTATACCCTAACCCGACGTTAAAAACCCTTCTGAACTCATTATGACCGATCAGAATACAAATATGACCGATCAGAATCAAATTTGAACGATCAGATTTTAATTATGAGCGATCAGAAGTTTTTCAATCGATTAAAAACACGTTTCAATCGATTGAAATCTCTTAAAGTGTCAGGATTCTACGTCATGTAGGCTTTCAACGTCGGTTATTCCCTAACCCGACGTTGAAAACCCTTCTCAACTCATTATGACCGATCAGAGTACAAATATGACCGATCAGAATCAAATGTGAACGATCAGATTTTAATTATGAGCGATTAGAAGTTTTTCAATCGATTAAAAACACGTTTCAATCGATTAAAATCTCTTAAAGTGTCAGGATTCTACGTCAAGTAGGCTTTCAACGTCGGTTATTCCCTAACCCGACGTTGAAAACCCTTCTCAACTCATTATGACCGATCAAATTACAAATATGACCGATCAGAATCAGATATGATCGATCAGATTTTAGTTATGAGCGATCAGATCAGAAGTTTTTCAATCGATTAAAAACACGTTTCAATCGATTAAAATCTCTTACAAGGTCAGGATGATCGATCAGAATCCAGTTATGACCGATCAGAACTATTTTAATCGATTAAATCTCGTTTCAATCGATTGAAATATATGACTGGAGATAAAACGAGTTTCAACGTCGGGTGTGGGTATAACCGACGTTGAAACCCCGTTTTCCCTTTATAGGCTACCATTTTTGTATCTCCCCTTACTCTCCAACATCGCGCCCACTCCCCTTACTCTCCAGCATCGCGACCACCACCTACCACCGTGATTTGGACTCTCCGGACGCCCTCCCTCACGTCGCCACCGCGCACCGCGTGACACCCCCGCCGCAACACCTCCACCCCACTGCAGCTTCCACCCCACCGCGACGCTAGTCGCCACCCTCCACCGCGACGCTAGTCGCCCACCGCGACGCTAGCAGCCTCCACCCACATTGCATTGCATCCTAACGCCACCACCCCATTGCATTGCATTGCAGCCTCCAACCACATTGCATTGTCCGCTCACCACAGCCTCGACCCTAACGCCGCATTGCATCCTCCACCTCCACCCCAGTGCAGCGCTGCTCTGTTTCTCTGTGGTGCGAACCTTCATCGCTGCCTTAAACCACAGGTATGTTGTTGCAGTTATATTTGTTGGGCAAAGTCATACAATTTTACTAACTACATTTCATAGGTAGAGATTGTTAGTCATTTGCCGTTAACTGTTGATTCAATTCTTAGTCATATTATAGTTTTTTTCAATGTATTGATGATGTGTACAATTATACTTGAACTGCTTTAATATGCCCGTGGGGCTTTTTATTATCAGGTTTCACTGTGTCATTTAAAATTGTTGCCAAAAAACAAAGGAAACTCTGCCGGATTTTTGTTAGAAATTAATCATGAAGTGTGAATTCTGAAAACTACATATAACAATGTAGTTATATAAGTGATGGTAGTAACAATGAAAACTCTATAATTTCAATTTATACAAATTTGGTTTTGACCAAAAAATAGACGAAATTCTGTTGAAATTTCGTTACAAATTAATCTACTTTGGTATAGATTTCATTAGAGATAACGATTATTAGTAATAATCATTTTATGGGTTTCTCATTTGTAGACTCCAATTCCAAAATGGATCGAAGTTGGGTAAATGCAAGTCGTATTTCACAAGAGTATGAGAATGGGGTTGAAGAATTTTTGCGATTTGCCGAACACAATGGCACCAAGGTTAATGGAAAATTGTATTGTCCATGCGTTAACTGCGTTAATGGGAGAGTACACACACTAGAGACAATACGGGAACATCTTTTATGTGATGGGATAATGAAGAATTATATCCTATGGACATGGCATGGTGAAGTGATTGATACACCAATAGTAACACAAGCTGAGGAAGAGGAGGATATGACAATGGAAGATCGAATAGAAGACATGATTCGTGATGTAGGTCAAGAGAATTTTCTGCAAGCACATGCTGCTGTCTATGATAAATTGAAGATAGATTCAGAGATACCTCCATCTTTTTTTTTTAACAGGCAAATGGCATCTCGTCCACCATCTCCTCCAGCATCTCCTCCATCATCTCCTCCGGCATGTCCACCCCCCCATCTCTAAAGAGGACTCGACAAGCCACACGGTTGAAAAAGTTGACCGTTCGTCATATGGCAGGAGATAAGTTGGTTGTCAGTGTGGATCCAAAGACTGGCAAAATATCAGGGCCACATCACACTCAATTTAGGTCGTACTTGGGTACTCTTGCTAGAGAAAAGGTATGTAATTTTTTAGAGTTTTTAACTTGTTATGCATATATGGTCAGCATATGTAAATGGATTGATATCTAACGTTTTAAGTTCATAATTAGGTATCTATTTTGCATCCATCTTGGGATTATGTGGAGGAGACTTGCAAAAATTTAATTTGGCAAGATATTGTGGTGAGTTTTGTTAACTCGTTAAATTATGTTAAGTTAGATCCTAAACTTTGTTATCCTAATTTATTTTGTTGTTTTTGCAGAATCACTTTGATATTGTTAACTCTGAACAAGTTAGGAGAAAAGTCATGTCATCTATTGCCAAAATGTGGAGGCAATTCAAGTTGACATTGACTTCAAAATGGATTTTTAATGACCAAGCCATTAGCAAAGGATTAACTCCTTGTCAGCGTTATGGCATAGATGAGGAAACTTGGAAGCAGTTTGTCAGGAGTAGGACTGGTCCACAATGGGAGGTATGTTACTATTTAAAAACTGTGGTATGTTTCCATATTGTCTTATTAATTTAGCACATTGTAATATGATATTATGTTGCAGGAGAAGCGAATAAAAGGAAAGGAGATTCGGAGGCTGAATGTGGCCCCCACCGTCCGTCTCGTGGGGGGTATGATTTGTTGACGCAACGCATGATGAAGGAGAAGGCTAAACTGCGAGAAGCCGAGTTAGCCTCTTCCGGTGTAAGCCAGGAAGAAATTTCCCCACCATCTCCTCCAAAACGTCATGAAAAATGGAAGAGGGCTCGGCAAAAGCCCTCCGGTGAAATGACATCAGAGGAGGCCCGCTTGATTGCTGAGCGGATTGTAAGTCAAATTAGTTTCTTTCAACCTCATTAACCATGCTTTGTCATTCATCAATTTTTTTTACAATATATAATGCTCAATTGTAGGATTCTTTAGAGGAGCAAGTATAAACAGGGAACATTCGTTCCCCGTGGTCGTGAAGATATATTAACTACTGCTATTGGACGCCCGGAACACCCAGGGCGTGTTCGTGCTGTTGGAGCTGGTGTGGGTATTCGAGCATATTTTGGAGCTCCATCATCGGACCATACCCACACAACATCATTGAGCCGGCAGGAGATGGCCAGATTGGAGGAGAGTCTAACAGACGAAGCCGAGACCGACGATGGTTGAAGAGCCGACAGTGACGCCGACACCAGCCATTACCGCACGAGTTCAGGAGGAGATGATGCGTGTATTTGGTTCAAGTCTAGCATCCATAGGTGTCACACAGACCTACCCACCCACCTATGGATGTTCCTCCTCCATCTCGCCGCACGAGTTAGCACTAAGGGTAGTTGTGCTGAGCCAAATACTGCCGATCAAGACCTTCCTGCTACTAATCAGGAGGTTGTTGTTGTTGTTGCAGCACATCGACCACTCAGGTATGTGTGGATGATATCTTAATGACAAAAATTCATGTGCATATTAAATAATTAATGTCTTATTTTTGTGTAATCGGGTCAATGTGAATTTTATGTTGATGAGGATGGATCTCGAACCACGATTGGTGGCGGTTGGTTCAATTGAAGAGGGCGCCTCTACAATTCATAGTGTGCCTTTAGCACCTAACTTGGCCAAAGTGGTCATTGAAGAGGTTCGAGATGCTTATGCTCTTGTACCTGTGCCTACGGACGAGGTGATGACAAGTGGGATAGGCCCTCCGGACCTTCATTGCATGGCCTAGACATCTAATCAGGCCTATTTTGAAAAAGGTTTGCATATACTTTCTGTTAATTATCATATGTAGTCTGGTACTGTTTTTTATTATTTCTCAAGTCAATGTTATTTTATGTAGGATGTTCAGAAGCCACCCCAGTTGCCTAAACTGGTTCCTACTTCCCATACTAGTAAAGGTAAGGAAGTAGATGTCCCAGAAAATCCAATTTTTCAACTACTATCTGTTGTCCCACAGTTGTATATTCAATCTTTTCAAGTGAAGTGGGATGTTGATAAGTTAGGGGTAGACAATAAGAACTTTCCCCTTTACATTGAGCACACCGATGCTGTGGAGATAGCAGTTGGCAATCAGTGTCTAAACATAGCAGTGTTACAATTTTGGACAATGTAAGTATTTATTTTTATTTACTAATTATGTTATTTGAAGTTATCGTCATATTTAATGTACATTGAACTGGCTACTTTAGGATGATGAATGAATTGTCGGAGGAGCAACGCACCCAAGATGTGTATGGATTTTTTGAGCCCCAATCCATACAAAAATCAGGAAACAAGAGAGAAGAAGTTCAAAGATACATCCAAAATTGGATGATGAAGTCAAGGAAGAAAGTTTACTTGGGTGCTTACCACCATCAGTAAGTATTTAAGCGTATGAAATTATTCGTATTAAATTTTATAGTGTATTGTATTATCCTAACTTTTTGTAATGTAAGCAGAAATCATTGGCAGTTGTTGGTTGTTTGCCCAAAGCAGAATGTTGTGGCTTGGTTCTGCTCACTGGGCAAGAAACCTGATGCAGATCTTAAAAACATTGTAAACAGGTACACATTCTTATAATAATTTAAACAATTATTAATTGTTTTGTTACTTAATTGTTTCATTATATCTTGTATTGCACAGTGCATTTAAGGTTTGCAATACAATTGATGGAGTACACACAAGCAAAAGCACGACTCCAGATTGGATTTTTGTTAATGTAAGTCCTTTTATATTTATGTATTATATCATTCATTTTATATGTCAAATTAATATATTATTTTTTGTAGTGTAATAGGCAACCAGGATCTTATGAGTGTGGATATTATGTTATGCACTCGGATGTGGCTGATTGTTGTTAGCAAGATTGAGGATACATGGAATCAGGTTTGCTTAAATTTAGTATTCAATAAAAGACCCAAGTATTGTGTCATTGGATACTCTGTTAAATTATCTTTTTTCTTGTAACAGGTATTTTCGGACAGGGAAGCATTGCCCATAGAGACCATTGACGATATTAGAAACACATGGGCCGATAAGTTTGTTAAAGTTAGAAGTAGGCAAGTTTAGTTATTAATTTAGTACTTAGTTTAGTAGTTAGTTTAGTAGTTAGTTTAGTAGTTAGTTTAGTTACTTTACTAGTTAGTTTACTAGTTAGTTTATTAGTTAGATTAGTAGTTAGTGTATTTGGTAGATAAGTAGTTGGATACACAATAATTTTGGATACAATTTTATTTTTGGATGCACATTCAATTGTTTATATCTTGTACATTGTCTGCCTGGGTTGTATTCAAATTTGCAGGTATGTATATATACAAACATTGGGTACCCTGTATAAACAAATCGTCCATTTAAAAAAAAAAATAGACTTTCTACGTCGGTTCATACCATAACCGACGTAGTAAACCCGTATTCGCTTGAGCGACGACTGTACTCGCTTGAGCGACGACAGCTTCAAACAAAGGGGACTCTCGGGTTCCATCTCGCTTGAGCGAAGAGTGGACTCGCTTAAGCGACGAAAGCTTCAAACAAAGGGGACTCTCGGGTTCCATCTCGCTTGAGCGACGAGTTTAATCGCTTAAGCGACGACAGCTTCAAACAAAGGGGACTCTCGGGTTCCATCTCGCTTGAGCGACGAGTGTACTCGCTTAAGCGACGAAAGCTTCAAACAAAGGGGTCTCTCGGTTCAATTTCGCTTGAGCGACGAGTGTACTCGCTTGAGCGACGAGTATACACTTTCAACGTCGCTTATGAATAACCGACGTTGAAAGCCAAAACTTTCAACGTCGGGTATAGAGAACCGACGTTGAAAGTGTATACTTTCAACGTCGCTTGATACAACGTCGGTTGTATAACAGACGTTGAAAGCCTTATAGAACCGACGTTGAAAGGCATATCTGTAGCAGTGTTATGGTTTAAAGCAAGATCCTAGACAATGGTATGAGAGGTTAAGTAACTTCTTAATTGATCAAGGATACAAATGAGGTGAAGTTGATAAAACCTTATTCATTAAAAAATCTGGAACTGACATTATTCTGGTGCAGGTGTATGTTGATGATATCATTTTCGGTTCTACTAATAATGCATTGTGTAATAAGTTTGTTAAGGAAATGCAAAGTGAATTTGAAATGTCTATGATGGGAGAATTGAATTTCTTCCTTGGTCTCCAGGTTAAGCAATTAAAATTGGCATATTCCTAAGTCAATCTAAATACTGCAATGAGTTGTTGAAAAAATTTGATATGCACAATTGCAAAGAATCCTCTACACCCATGTCTACTAATTGCTGTCTAGATTTAGATGAAAAAGGGAAATCTGTTGATCAAACAAAATATAGAGGTTTGATTGGTTCTCTGCTATATCTAACTGCTAGTAGGCCTGACATTATGTTTAATGTGTGCCTTTGTGCTAGATTTCAGGCAAATCCAAAGGAATCACATCTTATCGCTGCTAAAAGGATTCTGAAGTACCTTAAAGGAACCGTTAATGTCGGACTATGGTATCCTGAAGGTGCATCTCTTAAACTTGTTGGATTTTTTGATTCTGACTTTGCAGGATGTAGATTGGACAGAAAAAGTACCTCTGGTACATGTCATTTACTGGGAAGCAGTCTCATATCTTGGCACAGCAAAAAGCAAGCATGTGTTGCTCTTTCAACTGCAGAAGCTGAATACATTTCAGCTGGGAGTTATTGTGCTCAAAGTATCTATCTTAAACAACAACTGAAAGATTATGGAGTGGCTCTTTACACGGTACCTCTGGTTTGTGATAATACTAGTGCAATAAATCTGACTAAGAATCCTATTCAACACTCTAGAACTAAGCATATTGAAATTAGACATCACTTTATTAGAGAACATGTATCTAGGGGTGATTGTGAAATCTTATTCATTGAATATGAAAAACAGTTAGCTGACTTATTCACTAAACCACTTCCTAGAGATAGACTTAATATGCTTAGAACTGAATTAGGAATTCTGGATATATCTAGTATTGAATAACTGATTCTTTATTGTGATTATGTTTTTTTTAACAGGTTGATAACATGCTCAATCGATTAAAATTATCTGAAAATCTTGAAATTATTTGTTTTAATCGATTGAAATTATGAAATAATCTGTTGATTTTCTGATTATCTATCTCTGTTCATGATATGTTACCAGTTCAATCGATTAAATGAGCTTTTAATCGATTTATTTCAGTAACCTTGTAGCTCTGCATGTTTTCATCTATAAATCAATCGATTAAATCTTCGATTCAATCGATTTAATTCACTTTTGATGCTCTGCATGTTTTTTCTTTCATAAATAAATCAATTAGATCTTCGATTCAATCGATTTATTTTACTTCTAATAATCTGTTTCTATATCAGAAATTGAAAAATCAATTGGTTAATTTTTTCTAGGGTTAGTTGTGTATGCGCTTCCTCTAAACAATTACTGCAGATTGGATTGAATGCATTTACAACTGGATAAACTTCAGCTACTCTCTTAAATATCAGAGATATCCAATAAAAGCTGACTGACCCTGATTGGATATCAGATGTGAGGGTAATTAAGATGCACAGTAACAATTCTCTCTCTCTCCACCTTTACCATCCCTGCGCTGAAGCAGAGCAGCAGTAAAACATTAAAGACAAAATTGTGAAGATGAAGGGATCGGGTGTTCTCATTTCAAATTAAGCATACAGTAGTTTTTGAATAGCTTATACTTTCTTCTTGAAAAACATTCTCTCTTCTCTGTTTTCCTTCTGTTCATTCCACAAATCAGCATGCTCAAACGCACCAAATCCGAAAGGAAGAAGTTCAGCAAAGGAGAGTCCTCTGCTGCAATGCAAGAACCAACTGTAGGAGGGCGCATTGAATCATGGTTCAACGGGAACCAAGAGAAGATGGATTTGTTCATTCATGAAATGAGCAGGAAACAAATCAATATACCCAAGGTTCTAAAATTTTCATGGTTTGATGCTGAAGGTTTCAGAGGGGTTCGGAAACTACTGCAACATCAGAAACTTCAGAAATTTCTGGAACTAAATGGTAGGATTTACCCTGACCTGATTAAAGTCTTTTTCACCAACTTGTCATTTGAAGGGTCTACTCTAAAAACTCAAGTCAAAGGAGTGGACATTGAAATTACTCCCAATGTCTGGAAAGAGGTTGCTTGGACTCAAGGATGAAGGTGTAAAAGTCACCAAAGGGTATACCTCGGAAGTAGAAGAATTTAACAAAGTTCAGTACTTTCGTTCTTGTCTGAAGAATAGGCATGACTCCATAAGTTCCTTCAACACTGGAAAGTTGAAGCTTGAGGAAAGGGTACTCGCGTTCATTATGTCTTGGCAGCTCACACCCAGGGGGAGCAATCATGCAGTACTAAATGAAGGAGATTTGGTACTGATGTACTGCATTCACCACAGAATAAGGGTGAACTGGGTTTTTGTCATCAAGGACCACATGATCAAAGCGAAAAGGCTAAGTGATTTCAGGTATCCTTATGCAATATTGATTTCTAAATTTTTAACTCATTTTGGTGTTGATTTGGAAGGTGAATTAGTTGAAACTGTTCGTCCCACAAATAAGGTCAATAATTCTGTCCTTCATAAAATGGGGTTCATTAAAATTGACGGTGAATGGATTTCCAAAGAAGAAGCAGGAAGAGAAGAAGAGATTGAAGAAGAAGAGCAAGAGGAAGATGTCAATACTGGTGTCCCAGGTACTTCTGCAGCAAGATCATCAGACCCGATGGAAGAGCAATGTCCATTAGAAATGATTCCATATATTCCACAACCTGACCATGGCATGCCTCTCTCACAGTTCGAAAGAACCATGCTACATCAGATGAATGAACTGCAAACCAATCAAAGGAGGCACATGGAGATGACGGTTGCTCTGCGGGCTCGTCAGCATTATCTGGATGAAAATTTCATTGCCAGATTTCAACACATTGACAACCAATTGGAAGATATCTACAACAGGATTGTTGATCTGCAGTTTAATCAAGGTCCCGGGAACGAGGATGAATGAAGTCTTATTTGTTCTTGTTTCTTTTCTTTTTATTTTTGGGTACCTATGTGGTACTATTGGACTGTAACTAAAACACTTTATTTGATGCAGTCAAATAGGGGGAGAAGTGTTTGCTTAAAACTGTCACTACACACACACCACAAAATCATATATGTCTCTATTCTGTTATTGAATTGTGCAGGTGCAGTGGATATTTGTCTCCATCAAATAGGGGGAGATTGAAGCACTTGGTGGATTTGATGAAGACATATTCGAGTTGATATAGTTTAGTTTGTGGGTGTGTAGATGAATAGGTTAGAAGTTTAGAACTTAATCTCTTGATAGGCCAATAGATCTTGTGATAAGCGCCTTAAAATGATGCATCTCAGTGAAATCATTTTTCTGCATGAAAAACTAACATATAAGCATTAAAAGAACAAACTAAGTTTTTCAATCTGTTGAAAAGAAATTTCAATCTGTTAAAATCACTTAAACATAAGAAATGTTCTTATAGATTCGAAATTTCAATTGGTTGAATCGCAGAATCAACAGGTTAAAATATTCTTAATGAATTTTTCAAATATCAAAGGTTTCGCATTTTCAAACTGTTAAAATACTTTTTAAACTGTTGAAACACAAAAACTATTTTTTTCAGTCTAAGTGTTTTTCAAAACTTCAATCTGTTAAAATAGAGAGACTATTTTTCTGACTAAGAGTCTACAGGATTTCAATCTGTTGAAAGGTTTTTTAAATCGATTGAAACAGAGAGCTATCATTCTTCATTAAGCTATTTCAATCCATTGAAAACACGAATCAATCGATTGAAACATCATTTTAATCAATTGAAATACATTCTGATCGATCATAATTTGATTCTAATCGATCATAACTTGTTCTAATCAGTCATAATGCTGTTCTGATCGATCATTTGCGTCTCTGAATCAGTTTTTATCAGTTTAAACGTTCTGGTTCTCTCTTTTACTCTATAAATACAGATTTAATCTATCTTTTGAAATATACAATTTGAGAAAACATTTGAAAGCAATCTTTGAGCAATCATATTCGTGACTTTCTTTGAGCATTTAGAATCTTTTCATATCATAAGGTGCTTTGATCAAGATTATTGTTAATCAAAGAGAGAAAGTGCTTGAGTTAGAATTGCTTCGGACAATTGTACTTGATAAAGCTTCAGATCCAGGTTTTTTCTTTTCATACTCTTGTGTAAAGTGTGGTTGTGTAGATTGGTTTTTGATCTACACTGGTTACGTGAATCTGGATTTGGTTATCGGGAGGTTTCAAGATTCTATCTTGTGGGTTTGTAAGATAGTTCTTGGGGTAGATTGGTGAATATCTACTAGTTGTATTTTTCACTGGAATTAGTGGAACTTGGCAGATTTGTCAAGAACTGGATGTAGCTCTGGTAAAGAGTGAACCAGTATAAATTGTTGTGTTGAATTTCTTCTTTCATCTCTTTTATTTCTTGTCTATTTACTTGCTGTGATTAAAATCAAACCTACCTACACAAGAATTAAATAAAGGTAATTCATTCTTCCAAGAGAAAGTAAGTTTTGCGAAAAAGTTTTCTAAAGTTCAATTCACCCCCCCTCTTGAACTCAACCATTAATTCTTTCACATCTCACCATTCGGGACCGCCGTCTTGACAACCGGGACCGCCGTCTTGCCAAATGAGACAACATTATCGCTTTTGGCAAATGGCGGTGTCGCCAAATGAGATGATGTTCTCGCTTTTGGCGAATGGCGAGACGATGGTCTCGCCAAATGAGACGACGCTCTTGCTTTTGGCAAATGGCGAGATGGCGATCTCGCCTTTGCCAAGTGGCGAGACAACGGTCTCGCCTTTGGAAAACGGCGAGACGACGGTCTCGGTCTCGGTCTCAGTGTTCTGGGCAGAATTTTCTTATTTTGTGTACAGAGAGCTTTCCTATTCTAACGTGGAGCCTAGTAGTCATGCCTAGGGACCTTTGAGGCCTTTTCCATCTTCGAACGGGAGTCTTCTGTTCTTTATTGTGAGGTCGGGCAAGATTTGGGGTCTATAAAGGCCATCTACCATCTTGTTATCTTCCCGAGGGACATATTCGAAACTAACACTTTCCATCCTCGAAGTCATATTACAAATGTACTATAGATACATGATTAATTTGGAATTCCTGATTTCCCATTCACCCTTGAGTTGGTAAATGACAAGGGATGAGTCACCGAATACTTGAGTTTGGTTACCCCATGATCTAGAGCTGCTTGGATACCCAAAGCACAAGCTTCATATTCGGTCATATTGTTTGTGCAATCAAAGTTCAGCTTGGTTGTTACCAGGATGTATTTCTTTTCAGGAGATATTAAAGCAACTCCAATCCCATGTCCAAGCATGTTCGAGGCTCCATCGAAGAACATAATCCACACATTATCTTCGGGTTGGATGTGCATTATATGCTCATATAGAAAGTCATCTTGTAGGGATTGATATTCATCTATTGATTCGTGTGCTAGGTAGTCTACTAAAGGACTATCTTTGATAGTTTTTTGGGTGACATGGACGATGTCGAATTCCGATAAGAGTACTTGTCACCTGGCTATCCTTCCGGTCAAGATGGGTTTTTCAAATAGATATTCGATTGGATCCATTTTAGAAACCAACCAAGTCATGTGTCTAACCATATATTGTCGAAGACGTTGAGTTTCCTACAACAATGCACAACAAGTTTTTTCGAGTGGTGTATAATGGGTCTCAGTTTAGAAATTTCTTATGGCTTGCTCTTTCTTTCCCGTATCATCTTTGTCGCCGCCTCCCCGAAAACGGGGGCGCGGTCGGAGCGACGCGATGGTTTTTCGACTCTTCTTTGATTTTCGCGTTTTTATTGGTGGTTACAACGCCTTTAGGTTGTCCGATAACCGGGCTAACCTAGGGGCGAGGTTTTCAAAAGTATCCCTGAGTTGTCCTATAACCGGGCTAACTCGGGGATTTATTTAACTTGGGTTCTATGGAGTCGCCACCGATATTTTTACCATAAACATCGGAAAAGGTTTTTTTTTTTTTTAAAAAAGGCGTTGGTTTTCGAAAACCAACTTGGTCATTAGAACCAGAGTTGGGTAAGGGAGTTAGTTACGTGTAAAGGAAGTATTAGTTCCTTTACGACGCCCCTTTCGGGTTCCCTATGATAGGCTGGCTAGCTTGAATAAATAATTAAACTGTAAAATAGCGCTTTTACCCTTTTTATTGTGCGGAATTTAAATGTATGACTACATGGCCCTAACTTCTATTGCATAATTTAAATGGCAGTAATGAAGATAGAGGGAGAGAATTATGCACCTCCAAGGCAAGCTTTTTATATATAAAGTGGGTGCGTTTTGGCAACCCTTCACTCTACACTCTCAGAAAACTCCGGAAATGCTTCGGAGGGGTCCTAAAGAAGATTTCGAACGCTTAAAACACTCCTAAAGACACTCGAAACTCCGGAAATGCTTCGGAGGGATTCTTAGAGAGAGAAAAGCTAGAGAGAAGGGAGAGCTCTTGGAAGCCTGTGTGTAAATGAGGGGAGAGCGCCCCTATTTATAGTTTTTCGCACTGACAGTCGAGACCGCCGTCTCCTCGGACAATGTCGAGACCGCCGTCTGGAAAGTCCAGACCACCGTCTCGACCAATCCGAGAAAACGAGACCGCCGTCCGGAAAAACCAGACCGCCGTCTCGGTTTTGCAGAAACGGGACCGCCGTCCGGAGAATCCGGACCGCCGTCTCGAATTTGCGGAAAGCGAGACCGCCATTTGGAAAACCGAGACGGCGGTCTCGTCCTGGCGTTCAGACGAGACGGCGGTCTGGTCCTTCCAGACGGCGGTCTCGTCCTTTCAGGGCGAGAAACTTTATTTTTGGGCCTAAAAACCTTCCTATCCTGGTACGGGAGCCTAATAGCCTCTCCTAATGACTTGTTAAGCTTCGGCCGTCTTCGAATAGGCTGCTTTCTGGCTTTATTCTGAGGCCGGGCAAGATTTGGGGTCTACAGCTGCCCCCCCTTTACCCGACTAGTCGACTGCTTGGCCTTCTGTGCCGAGGTGATCGACTGGAGGGTAAAGGAGTTGACCCTCTTGCCTGGTTGCCCTTCGGATGTACTGACTTCTGGCAGATGATCCTCTGGGAAAATGTTGTGTCGTTCGCTTCTGGGATGCTCCTTCAACGCGGTAGCTGACCCCTTCGGCGGATGAGTACGAACCCCCATCCGGTTTGACGAGTACGAACCCCCGCCTGGTAAGGCTTGGTGAGTTTACACCCCCACCTGGTGTTTGACCTCCGGATGCTCCTTCGACGCGGTAGCTGATCCTTCGGTTAATGGGTATAACCCCCCCATTGGGCTGGTAGTTGCAGTCCATTGTGTGGGACTGGATGGGTATGAACCCCCCATCAGGGATGTACGGTCCGTTGTGTGGGACCGGATGGGTTTGAACCCCCCATCAGGGATGTACGGTCCGTTGTGTGGGACCGGATGGGTTTGAACCCCCCATCAGGGATGTACGGTCCGTTGTGTGGGACCGGATGGGTTTGAACCCCCCATCAGGGATGTAGTGGGGATTTTCCTCTTTTGTGCCCGACTCTTGGTAGTCGATTTTTATTGGTGATGGCTTAATCCTGCCTTTTTTCGCAGTTTTAACTCTTTTTTCTTGCGGTTTTTTGGATTTTGGCTTTTTTGTTAAGCGTGTGCCTTTTTCCTTTTTAAGCTCTCTCTTTTTTTTTTTTATTACGCTGGCTTTTGGAAATGAAGGCCAAAGATGCGAGAAAATTATGTCGGGGTACCCTTTTTGGTTGTTTTTTATGAATGCAGGTATGCATGTCTTTTGATCTTTTATTTGTTTGTTTTGCTTTTGACAAAGTCTTTTTGTGCAACTACTTGGATGCGTGAATGCAGTTTTATACAATTTCTTTAGTTGGGGACGTCTAGAAAGTGACTGGTGCTTTCCTTCTTTTTGTTCCCTCGCGATTTTCCTTTTTGCATTTTTTGCTTTAACCCTATCTTTTGCCTAGACCGCCCTTTGCGGGTTTTCGATCTAGTGGGCTTTGATTTTCTTTTGCTTTGAGATATTTTGATGGGCTCCTTTTTTTTTTTTTTTTTTATGAAAGCCTTATCTTTTGCTTAGACCGCCCTTTGCGTGTTTTCGATCTAGCAGGCTACTTGGTATTTTTCCTTTGGGGTGACACTTGTCGGTAATGTTTGTTTTTATGCTTTCTTGAATTGCTTGTTTCATGCATGCTCATACTTCGTTAATACAGAGGCATTTACACAAGTAGGTAAAGAGAAAAGAAAGATATTTTTATTGATGTAAACAACTAGTTTACTTTTACATGGGGGTTTACAAAAGAATTTGTAAGCATGGCTGGCCAGGGTTGGCTAAACTGTATGGGGGTGCCACAATCATGTCTGTGATCTTTGTTTCCCCGTTTCTCCTGGTCCCTTCAGTTGAGATGCCTGAGCCCGGAATGAAGACTATGCGAAGTTTGCTTGTTGTGGAGGTATTACCTTAGTCGCCTTTGCGGTTTTCGGCTAAGGTAATCATTGCTCTTTCATCCTTCTTTTTTTTTTTTTTTTTTTTTCACCTCCAATTTTTGCCTAGGACGTGTCCTAGCGAGGAATATCGACCCTATCTTTTGCCCAGGACGCTCTTTGCGAGTTTTCATCCTGACGGGTCATTAGCAATGTCTTTAGGCGTAGTATTTTTTCACCGCATCTGAGTTGATAGGATATCGGAGCTCTTCTCCGTCCATATTGGTGAGGATAAGGGCTCCCCCTGAGAAGGCTCGCTTGACCACAAAGGGTCCTTCGTAGTTGGCTGCCCATTTCCCGATTTTATCTTTCTGGGCTGGGAGCAGTTTCTTTACTACTAGATCTCCTTCTTGGAAAGTACGGGGATTGACCTTTTTGTCGTAGGCCTTCTTGATTTTTCGCTGGTAAGCTTGCCCCCGACATATGGCGTCTAGTCGTTTTTCTTCGATTAGGTTTAACTGATCATACCGGTTTTGGACCCATTCAGCTTCTGTTAGCTTGGCCTCCATGACGACCCGTAGGGAGGGTATTTCAACTTCTATTGGTAATACGGCCTCTATTCCGTATACAAGGGAAAATGGGGTTGCCCCTGTGGAGGTTCGTACCGACGTTCGGTAGCCGTGCAAAGCAAAAGGAAGCATCTCATGCCAATCTTTATAGGTGACTACCATTTTCTGAATGATCTTCTTGATATTTTTATTGGCTGCCTCTACTGCGCCGTTCATCTTTGGCCGATACGGAGATGAATTGTGATGTTGGATTTTGAAATTTTGGCATAATTCCTCCATCATTTTGTTATTGAGATTGGTCCCATTATCCGTAATGAGCCTATGAGGGATGCCGTACCGACATATGATGTTTTTCTTGATGAAGGTAGTCACCACTTTCCGAGTTACATGCGCATATGACGCTGCCTCAACCCACTTGGTGAAATAGTCAATTGCCACCAATATGAAGCGATGGCCGTTGGACGCTTTGGGTTCGATGGGTCCGATGACATCCATGCCCCACATAGAAAATGGCCATGGTGTAGCCAGGTTATTGAGAGGTGTAGGTGGCACCTGGATGTTATCGGCGTATACTTGGCACTTGTGACATTTTTTGGCATATTGGTGGCAATCAGCTTCCATCGTGGACCAATAGTACCCTGCCCTGAGAATTTTTTTGGCCATGACATGCCCGGGTGCATGGGTTCCGAAGGATCCTTTGTGGATCTCCTATATCAGCGTTTGGGCTTCTTCTTGATCTACGCACCTTAAGAGAGTGGAGTCGGGGCTCTTTTTGTAGAGGGTTCCTTCAATCAACGTGAACCCTACGGCCCTTTTGCGAATGGCTCGCTTATCATTGTCACTGATCCCTTCGGGGTATTTGCCCTTTATAAGGTACCACTTAATGTCATGGTACCAGGGGTTTTGATCGCACTCGTCATTTACTGCCATGCAGAAAGCTTGTTTATCATGCAGTTTAACTTGAATGATTGGCATCTCATGCTCCTGGTCCAGGGCAAACATGGATGATAGTGTGGCGAGGGCGTCAGCAATTTGGTTGTCTTCCCTTGGAATATACTGGAAAGTGACGCTTTCCATTCTTGAGACCAACTCTCGAATGTACTCTAGATATGGGATCAATTTGGCGTTTCGGGTTTCCCATTCTCCCTTAAGTTGATAGATGACGAGGGATGAATCGCCGAATATTTTGAGCTTAGTGACCCCATGATCTAAAGCTGCTCGGATTCCCAGTGCACATGCTTCATATTCGGCCATGTTATTGGTGCAATCGAAATTAAGCCTGGCCGTTATAGGAATGTGTTTCTTTTCAGGGGATACCAAAATAGCTCCTACCCCGTGTCCAAGCATGTTGGAAGCCCCATCGAAGAACATGGCCCACATCTCTTCTTTGGTCTCTTCTTGTTCGATGTGCATGATATGCTCATCGGGAAAATCATCCTGTAGAGATTGGTATTCATCTGTGGATCCATGAGCTAGATAATCCGCTAGGGGCCTTTAATAGCTTTCTGGGTGACGTGGATAATGTCAAATTCTGAGAGGAGAACTTGCCACCTAGCTATTCTTCCGGTCAAGATGGGCTTCTCGAAGAGGTATTTGATTGGGTCCATTTTGGAGACCAACCATGTTGTGTGTCGGGCCATGTACTGTCTGAGACGTTGAGTGACCCACACCAATGCGCAACATGTTTTTTCGAATGGTGTGTAACGGGTTTCATAGTCTGAGAATTTCTTACTGAGATAGTAAATGGCTCGTTCCTTTTTTTCGGTTTCATCATGTTGGCCGAGCACACATCCCATTGACTCTTCGAGAACCGACAAATATAGGATCAAAGGCCTCCCTTCAACGGGTGGTACCAATACTGGAGGATTGGTTAGACAAGCTTTGATTTTGTCAAACGCCTGTTGGCATTCTTCGTTCCACACCGTTGGCTGGTTCTTGCGCAACAGTTTAAAGATGGGGATACATTTATCCGTCAACTGTGCGATGAAACGGGCAATGTAGTTTATTCGGCCTAGAAAACCTCTGACCTCCTTTTCTGTGCTTGGCGGAGGCATTTCCAAAATTGCCTTTGTTTTGTCGGGGTCCACCTCAATTCCTCTTTCACTGACAATGAACCCTAGGAGTTTTCCTGATCGTACTCCGAAAGTGCATTTTGCTGGGTTTAGTTTAAGTTGATATTTCCGAAGTCGATCAAAAAGCTTTCGGAGATATTGAATATGGTCCATTTCATTTCTGGACTTGGCTATCATGTCGTCCACGTATACTTCTATTTCTTTGTGGATCATGTCGTGAAATAGTGTGACCATAGCCCTTTGGTAGGTTGCCCCCGCATTCTTCAGCCCAAACGGCATTACTCGATAACAAAAGGTACCCCACGGTGTAATGAAGGAGGTTTTTTCTCTATCCTCCACGGCCAATTTGATCTGGTTGTACCCTGCGTACCCATCCATGAAGGAATACAACGTGTTAGTAGCGGTATGGTCTACCAGTGTGTCTATATGTGGTAGGGGAAAATCGTCCTTTGGACTTGCTCGATTGAGGTCCCTATAATCCACACAGACCCTGACCTTTCCGGTTTTTTTGATGACGGGTACTATGTTGGCCAACCATTCTGGATATTTGGAAACTACCAAGAAATTGGCATCCAATTGCCTTTGTACCTCCTCCTTTATCATTAAGGACCAATCGGGTTTAACTCTCCTGAGTTTCTGCTTTACCGGCCGGCACCCCTCTTTCAGTGGCAATCTGTGTTCCACTATACTCGTGTCGAGTCCTGGCATGTCATGGTATGACCAGGCAAATACATCCACATATTCTCTCAGAAGCTGTATCAACCCCTTTTTCATATTACTTTCCATTTGGGTGCCGATATTCACTTTTTTTTCCTCCTCCTCTTTTCCCAAATTGACAGTTTCTATTTCCTCTTGATGCGGTTGTATGATGCGTGTTTCCTTTTCCAGCATCCTTTGCATGTCCGGAGAAATGGTCTCCTGCTCACTGTCGGACTCAATCCATTCATCTTCCGTTTCCAGGGTCCACAGAGATTCATCAATCATAGACATGATGCGTTTTGGGTTCTGTTTTAGTTATAGATTTTATTATTCATTTTATTTTGAAAGAATAATAAATAAGAGAGGGAAAAGAATGAATATGATAAAAATGCCTCGTATATTAATGAAGATGAAGATGTATGTACAAGCCCTTTTAATCGAAAATCCTGCGACCACGGGCGAGGACCGCAGGAGATATAGAAAGGCTTAAAACAAAAAGGCCCTAGGGCTGATCCTCCCAATCCTCCCTCTCTGCTACTCTGGCTTTGACAGAGGCTTGTCATCCGTGCTGGAGGCAGAGGCGTCGAAGGTTATCCAACCAGCGTCGATTAATTCTTGGACCTTATATTTCAAGGTCAAACAGTTGTCGGTTGAATGTCCTGGTGCATCCGAGTGGTAGCTACATTTTTCATTGGGCTTGTACCACTCGGGATAGGGAGGCTCCGGCTGCTTCTTGGGAGGAACGCGTGCCAGGAGGCTGGCCTCTATCAGCTGAGGTAGCAATTTTGCATAGGAGGTGGGGATAGGCGTGAACTTCCTCTCCTTCTTTTGCCGTCCTGCCTGAGGGGTGGAGGAAGGAGTTGCGAAATTGATGGCGTGCACGGCCTCCTCCTTCTTTCTGGAGGGCTTTTTGAATGATGTGCTGGGAGGGGAAGGTCGTGCTATTTTGCCACTCCGCAACCCTTGCTCCACTCTCTCTCCTACAGTGACTATGTCTGAGAAGAGGTTGGAGGTACTGGCTATCGCCTTGTCGTAGTACGCTCCGGTCAGTGAATCGATGAACATAGCCACTGTCTCCTTGTCCGTCAAAGGAGGCTCTATTTGGGCCGCCATTTCCCTCCATCTCTGGGCGTATGCTTTGAAGGCCTCGTCGCTCCTTTTGCTTAGAGCTCTGAGATCTGACCTGTCAGGTGTCAGATCGATGTTGTAACGGTAGCGACGGAGGAAAGCGTCTGCCAGCTGCTTCCAGTTCTGGACCTGCCCTCTTTCCAACTGCATGTACCAGTTGAGAGCCGTGTCTGCCAGACTCTCCTGAAAGCAATGGATCAGGAGTTTCTCATTGTCAGCATGGGCGGCCATCTTACGGCAATACATCGTAAGATGGCTCTTAGGACAGGTCATCCCGGCGTACTTGGGGAAGTCCGGGATCTTGAATTTTGGAGGGAAGCGGATGTCCTTCACAAGGCACATGTCAGCCACCTCCTTGACGTCGAAGTTATGCCCTTCGATCGCCTTCAGCCTCTCCTCTAGGGCGGAGAGTTGTTGTTTGGATATCTCTGGAGTAAGGAGGCGTGCAGTCTTAACATTCTTATCGCCATAGAAGTGTTCTTCCTCCTCTTCCTCATGAGGAGGGATATGCTCAGCTTGGCCCTCGCCGCCCTTGCTCTGGCCTTGGCGCACGACCTCCATTAGTTGGGCCATTTGTTCACGGAGGATGTTAACCTCTGCAGTAAGCTTGCGGTTTTGCTCCTCTAAACTCTCCATTGCCTTAGCCTTTTGCGCACGAGTACGAGTGGGGAGAGGACCAGCCACTTTCTAGAATGTCCAAGAAGTTTTATTAATGCGTGTTGAGTGCTTAAGCTATCATGAGTATGCTTATGTATGAGATGTTTTATTTAAATGATGCTGAATGCACTCTCAATTTTATTTTCTCTCTTTGTTTTTTCTTTACTCATGATATGATGTAATATGGATGAGTTGACTTTGTCAGAAGTTTGTTTACATTTATTTTTTTTGTTTTTTTTTTTTATATTTTATTTGTTTATTTTATAGCCTTTTATCTCTTCTGTCGGAACTGCATGGCTACTTAGCTTGCAAAGAACCTGAAACCAGGCTAGCTGAAAGGCAGACTGTCCGAGATAATGGGTTTATTTGAAAAATATTTTTTTGTGATTTTGTTCTGTTGTTTGTTCATGCTATGTAACATACAAATGCAACAAACATATGCACACACAATTCAGTCATCCCCGAACAGGCGAGATTCCGTTTTTATCACGAGGTAGGGTTCTCCTGCAGAAAAGTGCATTGTTTAGGGTAGGTTCTAGCTGTTCTCACCAGGCTAAGGCCCCCAAGGTGCCCCCATTATAGGGTCCCCACTCTCCAGCCGTCCAACCATGCTCAGCACTAAGGCCAGAGTCGGTCTTGTTGCCAAAAGAGGAAGGTTATCACCTTGAGTGGTGGTTTCCGATCACACTGGTGGGCACAAGGCCCTAACTGCAGCGAACCGTACCTGCCACCCACTCCCTATGGTTTTCTCACTTGCCCCCGGGTATAGGAGGAACTGTAGTGTGCAAGGGATTTGTGTGCAATTTATATTCCAATCAATTTGCGGAAGTATAAACAAACAACAGTTTATTGGAAGCCAAACAATAAAACATGTTATAATACAAGGTAAGGGTAAAAGCGCTATTTTTCGGCTTTAATTATGTTTAAGCCAGCCCATCACTAAATGGGATCAACTCTCTAGGCTTCCCCAGTGGAGTCGCCATCTGTCGCCGCCTCCCCGAAAACGGGGGCGCGGTCGGAGCGACGCGATGGTTTTTCGACTCTTCTTTGATTTTCGCGTTTTTATTGGTGGTTACAACGCCTTTAGGTTGTCCGATAACCGGGCTAACCTAGGGGCGAGGTTTTCAAAAGTATCCCTGAGTTGTCCTATAACCGGGCTAACTCGGGGATTTATTTAATTTGGGTTCTATGGAGTCGCCACCGATATTTTTACCATAAACATCGGAAAAGGGTTTTTTTTTTTTTTAAAAAGGCGTTGGTTTTCGAAAACCAACTTGGTCATTAGAACCAGAGTTGGGTAAGGGAGTTAGTTACGTGTAAAGGAAGTATTAGTTCCTTTACGACGCCCCTTTCGGGTTCCCTATGATAGGCTGGCTAGCTTGAATAAATAATTAAACTGTAAAATAGCGCTTTTACCCTTTTTATTGTGCGGAATTTAAATGTATGACTACATGGCCCTAACTTCTATTGCATAATTTAAATGGCAGTAATGAAGATAGAGGGAGAGAATTATGCACCTCCAAGGCAAGCTTTTTATATATAAAGTGGGTGCGTTTTGGCAACCCTTCACTCTACACTCTCAGAAAACTCCGGAAATGCTTCGGAGGGGTCCTAAAGAAGATTTCGAACGCTCAAAACACTCCTAAAGACACTCAGAAACTCCGGAAATGCTTCGGAGGGATTCTTAGAGAGAGAAAAGCTAGAGAGAAGGGAGAGCTCTTGGAAGACTGTGTGTAAATGAGGGGGAGAGCGCCCCTATTTATAGTTTTTCGCGCCTGACAGGTCGAGACCGCCGTCTCCTCTGACAATGTCGAGACCGCCGTCTGGAAAGTCCAGACCGCCGTCTCGACCAATCCAGAAAACGAGACCGCCGTCTGGAAAAGCCAGACCGCCGTCTCGGTTTTGCAGGAAACGGGACCGCCGTCTGGAGAATCCAGACCGCCGTCTCGAATTTGCGGGAAACGAGACCGCCGTTTGGAAAACCGAGACGGCGGTCTCGTCCTGGCGTTCAGACGAGACGGCGGTCTGGTCCTTCCAGACGGCGGTCTCGTCCTTTCAGGGCGAGAAACTTTATTTTTGGGCCTAAAAACCTTCCTATCCTGGTACGGGAGCCTAATAGCCTCTCCTAATGACTTGTTAAGCTTCGGCCGTCTTCGAATAGGCTGCTTTCTGGCTTTATTCTGAGGCCGGGCAAGATTTGGGGTCTACAATCTTGTTGACCGAGCACACATCCCATAGACTCATCGAGTACTGATAGATAAAGGATCAGAGGTTTTCCTTCAATGGGCGGCACCAATACTGGTGGATTGGTCAAGCACATCTTAATCTTTTCAAAAGCTTGCTGACACTCATTATTCCAAACTGTCGGTTGATTCTTATGCAACAACTTGAAAATAGGTGCACACTTATCGATTAATTGCGCGATGAACAGTGCAATGTAGTTTATTCGGCCCAAAAACCCTCTGACTTCCTTTTCTGTTCTTCGTGGGGGCATTTCCAAAATCGCCTTTGTTTTATCAGAGTCTACCTCGATTCCCTTTTTCCTGACGATGAACCCGAGGAGTTTACCTGACCGTACTCCACAAATGCATTTAGCCGGGTTTAGCTTAATCTGATATTTTCGAAGTCTATCAAATAGCTTCCTCAAATATTGGAGGTGGTCCATCTCGTTCTTGAACTTGGAAATCATGTCATCCACATAAACTTCAATTTCTTTGTGGATCATATCCTGAAATAGCATTACCATAGCCCTTTGATAAGTGGTCATTGCATTCTTGAGCCCAAAAGGCATCACTCTGTAACAAAATGTCCCCCACGGAGTGATGAAGAAGGTTTTTTCTCTGTCTTCGACGACCAACTTAATTTGGTTGTACCCCGCATATCCATCCATAAAAGAATAAAGAGTGTTTGTGCTGGTATGGTCTACCAACATATCAATATGTGGTAAGGGAAAATCGTCTTTTGGACTTGCACAATTCATATCCCTATAATCTACACACACTCTGATTTTTCCATTCTTCTTTATGACTGGCACAATGTTTGCTAATCACTCGGGATATTTGGACACGATTAGAAAATTGGCGTCCAACTGTTTTTACACTTCCTCCTTAATTTTGAAGGACCATTCGGTCTTTACTCTTCTGAGCTTCTATTTTACTGGCCGAAATCCCTCTTTCAATGGTAATTTATGTTCCACAATTCTTTTATCAAGTCCAGGCATGTCATGGTAGGACCATGCGAACACATCCACATATTCTCTTAATAATTGTATCAACCCTTCCCTGACATTATTATCAATTTGGGTGCCAATATTTACTTCTTTCTTATCATCTCCTTATCCTAAATCAATAGCCTCAGTTTTTTCCTGGTGGGGTGTATCAATTGAGCTTTTTTCTAACAGTCTTTGCATGTCCGGGGAATTGGTCCCCTCCTCACTGTTTGACTCACTCCATTCGCCTTCAACTTTCGGATCATACAGAGAGTCCTCAATCACATACATGTCTGTTTATATGGTTTTGTTTTAGGTTTAGATTTTATTAATTATGGAAAAATGATGAAAGAGAAAAGAATAAAAAGCATATGTAAAATGCCTCATTGTATTGATGAGAAAAAAAAAACATATGTACAAAGCCCTTTTAATCGAAAGACCTCACGCTCATGGGTAAGGACCGTGAGAGATACATTGGAAGTTTATATATATGTATATATATATATATATATATATATATATATATATATATATATATATATATTACCAAAAAATGAGGAGCCCTAATTAGTCGACCTTCTCTATCCCACCCTGTTATTCTGGCTGTGATAAAGGCTTGTATCCACCTTAGGAATAGGAGTGTCGAAGGTGATCCATCCGGCATCCAATAAATCTTGGACCTTGTATTTTATGGTCAAGCAATTGCCCACGGAATTCCCCGAAGCGCTTGAATGATAATCGCATTTATCATTAGGCTTGTACCATTCCGGGTAGGGTGGATCCATCTTCCTTGGAGGGACACGCGCTAGGAGCTTGGCATCTAGCAACTTTGACAGTAGACTTCCATAAGAGGTTGGGATAGGAGTAAAATTTCTCTCTTGTCTGTGTGACTTGGTTGGTTGTGAAGAGGAAGAAGGAGAGGCAAGATTGATAGCATTTAAGCTTTCCTCCTTTTTGCCAACAGACTTCTTAAATGTTGCAGTAGACAAGGAAGACTGCATAATCCT
The DNA here is from genome assembly GCA_963425845.1 of Sphenostylis stenocarpa. Lineage (NCBI taxonomy): Eukaryota > Viridiplantae > Streptophyta > Magnoliopsida > Fabales > Fabaceae > Sphenostylis > Sphenostylis stenocarpa. The sequence continues at coordinate 46,265,929 of OY731403.1, forward strand.
TCCACTTTTTAGTCCTTACTCAACTCTTTCTCCTATGGTCACCATGTCTGCAAAGAGGGTTGACATATTCCCTATCATTTTCTCATAATAGGGACCAGTCAAGGAATTGATAAACATGGACGTGGTTTCCTTGTCTGATAGAGAGGGCTCTACTTGGGCGGCCAACTCCCTCCTTGGGCATAGGCTTTAAAGGATTCATCGTTCTTTTTTCTCAGCAGTTGTAGATCTGACCTATCTGGGGTCTGGTCAATGTTATATTTATAACGACGGAGGAAGGCGTCTGCCAGCTGTCTCCAAGTCTGGACTTATCCTCCTTCTAGCTGCATATACTAGTTGAAGGCTGAATCAGCCAAGCTCTCTTGAAAGCAGTGAATCAGGAGCTTTTCTTTATCAGCATATGCAGCCATCTTATGGAAGTACATTGTAAGATGGTTCTTAGGACAAGTCATTCCCATGTACTTTGGGAAATCTGGAGTTTTAAACTTGGGTGGGGGGGGGGAATTGAATATTCTTTACGAGGCACATGTTAGCCACTTCTTTGATATCGAAATTAGGTCCTTCCGTGGCCCTTAAACTCTCTTCGAGGGCACTCTCTTCGAGGGCAGTAATCTGTTGCTTGGAAACCTCAAGAGTATTGATGTGTACTACCCTCCTGTCATACTGGACATGAACTCCCTGTTCATGCTCAAAGATGGGTTCCTCTTCTTCCTCATGGTGGGAGGCATGTTCACTGTGAGGACCTTCTTTGTGGGGATGTTGTTGACGCATCATTTTCATCATTTGCGCCATTTTCTCCTTTAGAGAGTTAATCTCAGTGGTGAGTTTTCAATTTTTCTCTTCAAATTGTTCCATCTTTCTAGCCTTTTGAGCACGAGTGAGGACAGACAGAAGACCAACCACTTTCTAAATGATTTAAATATTTTTGTTATAACTTTTTATTATGAATGATTAGTGTGAGACAGGTATGTTTTAGACAATAGCTTTGGTATTTTCCTGAAAGCTTACACTTTAGGAAATACCATACCCACCTTGGTGTGATAGTTCCTTTTTAGAGGTCACTAATACACCTTAGCACACTCGTCCTTCTTTAGGGGAAGGTTATGAACACACTTGAGTATCTTTTGATTTTGTCTAAGGATATCTAATGCCCCCTAGAATAAATGTGTTTATGTATGAGAGATTTTATTATGATGATGCTTATGCATACTTTCCTTAATGCATTTATTTTCTCTCGTAGGTTTACCACTTATTGCATGATGCGGTATGAATGACACAACTTTGTCAAAATCCTTTTTTTGTAAAAATTATTTTTGTTGTTTTTTATTTCTTATTTTAAGATTATTTTTATAGCCCTTTATTTCTTCTGTTAGTCAACGTGGCTACTTAACTTACAAAGAACCTGAAACCAGGCTAGTTTAAATGTAGACTATCCAAGATAAAGTTGATTTATTCTTATTTTCTTTTTATGGTTTTAAGAATTTTTTATTTTAACTGTTGTATGATTATCTATGTAAATGCATCAAACAAATGCAACAACCAAATGCACACACAATTCACTCATCCACAAAGAGGATGGTGTTTAATCACGAGGTAGGGGTTTCCTGCAGAAAGGTGCATGGTTAAAGGTGGTTCTAAACTGTTCTCACCGAAGTCAGGCTGCGAAGGTGCCCCCATTATAGGGACCCCTCAATCTCTCAATCTTTGGACCATGCACGAATCTCTGTGTCGACATCCTTAGACCAAGAGAAGAGAGTTATCACCTTAAGTTGGTGGTTTCTGACAACGGCCTATAGCCCCAAGGCCAACATAACCGGTCGTACCTGCCACCCATTCCCTAGGGTTATTCACTCTTGCCCCCGGGTATAGAGGGATTGTTGTGTGCAAGGGTTTTTGTGTACAATTTGTATTTCAAACAATTGCATAAAAAATAATCATGCAACAGTTATTAAAGTCATATAATAAAACATGTTATAAATACAAGGAAGGGTAAAGGTGTAATTTCAAATATCAATTTTGTTTGAATTTATCTGTTACTAAATGGGATCAACTCTCTTGCTTCCCCAGTAAAGTCGCCATCTGTCACTGCTGTCTGTTCCGACGTCTTGGGACGTTAAGAACGTTTATGTGAGCGGTTGCGATAAGATGGTTTAAACTAGCATTTTGTAAAAAAAAAGTATCATCGCTTTCAAGATGCTCATCAAATGAACTAATCTTTAAGAAAGGTGAGGTTTTCGTAAAATGGGTTCTATGGAGTCGCCACCAATATTTTTACCATAAACATTGGAAAAGGGTAAAAAATGCATTGATATTAAGAAAAACCAAACTTGGTCATTATAACCAGAGTCGGGTAAGGGATTTAGTTACGCGTGGGGAAGGTATTAGCACCCCCATGACGCCCCTTGCGGGTTCCCTATGACGAATTAATTTATAAAATAAAGATGATAAGAGATTACACCATTACCGTATTTTATTATCCGGTATTAAGATGGTTATCTACATTATCCTATTTCTATTGAACATAGGAAAGCAATAAATAAAGCAATAAAAGGGAAAAGTGATGAAAATAACATCCAAAACAAGCTTTATTATAAATATTTAACTCTAAGGATGTTTTTTGGCTGTCCTTCCGCACTACAAGCACTCTTCTCTCCAAAATACAAAGAAAAACTCTTAAACTATGAGTGTATCAGAGAGTACAGAGAGGTAGGAGTGGGTGGTAGCTATGACTCTGAAGTCTTTTGGTGTGAATAAGTGTCCCTATTTATAGTTTCGCAGTGTCAGGACGCCAGGATGGTCGTCCCAACTCCTAATAGGTGGGGGTGTCTAGAAATTTGGGACGGCCATCCCAAAGTGTAAAATTGGTTGGGACGACCATCTGGAATTTGGGACGGTTGTCCCATAGTGCAAAACATCTGGGAAGTGCGTTTGGCTTTTGGGATGCACGTCTCAAAGCTGAAAATTCGCTTGGTATGACCGTTTGGAATGTGGGACAGCCATCCCAAGTGTTTCTTCAAATTTGCACTTTTTATTTCTTCAAACAAACTCTCCTTTCTTTAAACGGAAGCCGGTTGATACTGTTAGGTGCCCAACGGAGTTTTACCCATCTTCAGAACGGAAGTCTTCTGATCTTTATTGAGAAGTCAGACAAGATTTGGGGTCTACAGGGACGAGGACAGGGATGGTTAAAAAAAGTCGGGAGCGGGGATTAGGGAGGCAATCCATCTTCATAAGGCAATCAGTCCCGCCCCGTTGCCATGCCTAACTAGTAAAAAAGATTTTGGAAATCCATCTTCATAAGGCAGAAGAAAAAAGAAATTGGTAGATTTTGAATTAATTTGTATCTATCAAGTCAATTCCATGCAATAGAAGTAAATAGTTTAATACAATTTCTTATTCTAAACTTTCTGTCTTGAATTTAAGAAATTAAATTCATAGTAATATAAGATGATCACAATAGTATAAAAATTAAACACAAAAGCATCCAAGTTCCAAAAGTTAAAAGTATAAAAGATGAACTAAGAAGAAGAGAATATGTCATTTTAGTGAAACTTAAAATAAGTACAAGACTAATCACCACGTGAATCTCTATTATTTCAATATAAGACTCTAAGAGCATCTTCAAAGAAAGTTGCTACCAATAGTTGTTTAGGAATAAAAGTAAATATTTTATTATGGGTCCCATATCTGCATTACTTAAAAAGGGGAGAAAGTTGCTTAAAATTGGAAGAAAGTTACTTGGATAAGTAACTCTGACCAAGTTTTAAGCAACTCAACTGTGAGACCCATAATAAAATATTTAATTTTATTCTTAAGCAACTCTGGTTAAAAACTCCCTTTGGAGATGCTCTAAAAGATAGAAAATTGCACCACTAAGAAAATAAATTTTACAAAAAAAAAATTATTAAAAAATGTTTTATTAGGAAGCTTCAAGGGATTGTAGATTGTACAAATTGAATGAGAAAAAGTTCAAATTCAATTAATCTCAAAATGAGTTTTTATGCTTTGTTAAAGCTTTTTGCGCCTATATATGTTCTTCTCCAATGCACCAAAATAAAATTCAACATGGTATTCATCACTCAAGTTCATTTACACAAGTCCACAACTTTTGCAAGTATTTTTTATGCTCTAGAACATTTTGGTATGTAAACAAAATAAACCTAGATAATGTGTTAATTTTATGGTTTAGAATAACACACAAAAAACCTATGTATGTATCATAAATTTTGATAGAGCACATAAGAGAGGATGCTCAAACTAGAAATAAGCTACTAAACCAAAGTAAACTATGCCCACTATATTTGAAATTCAAATCCTAGAAGTGGTTACTTTGGAGAAGAATTTACTTAATCACCCCTTCCTCATGGTTGGAAATCAAAATATGAATTGAAATTCTATATTAAATAGAAATGAAAAAGTTCAATAACTTATGAACAAGAATAATTCATAATCTAATGTTTTAAGATTTTGAATTGAAATTTGTGTCATATTTTCTTTTATGGTTGACTTAATCCTATTTTTTGAGAATATCTATATGTTAGCCCCTTCAGAAATACTCAATATTAGTATCAAAGTCGATGATTCATTTGGAGACCGACTTGATTTAGTACAAATTGGAGTAAGCAATAGATCATTAATTGTGGATTCTTGTATCAAAAAATTTTCTGATAATGGTTTCAAGAAAACGAGTTACGTTATGTTGAATGGTGATACATATAAAGTTATTAATATATACTTATGGTTAAGAAATATTTCCACTCAAGGGAGAGGTAATCCAATGTTGAAGAAAATCACACTTGAAGAATAGATTATTGAGAATTCAAGTGAGTTAAAATCTTACATGGAGTTAAAATTAGAAAGTTGAATAACTTATAAGTGTAAAAGATAATAATTTTATGCCTCAATGTTTTGAATTGAATGTATGTCATATTTTCTTAAATGATTAAGTCAATCCCATTTGTTGAAAATCTCTATATTCATTTTTTTTTTTGCCCTCAAAAATACCCTACCCTTAAAAGTATAATATTTTCTTGGGACAACAGAAAATTTGCAAGATAAGATGTTTCGTGGATCATAATATAATAATGGAGTGAGTGATAACTTCACAAATGTAGTAAATTAGACTCTACTAATATATTAGAAATGAAAATGTGTTTAACTTACCCTACAGATGGATTTTTTTTACTTTAATTTTAATTTGACCATATTTTACTTGATGTTCAAGGCTGTGAAGAAGTCAATTCTTTTTCGAAGTGCACCAACAAACAACATGTTCTTGTTCTCAATCCTAAAGAGCATTTAGGACCACCCTTTGGTGTTCAGGTTATTGTTTGTAAAGGACAAACCATTTTTTTTGGGCAAAACGTTCCACTTCCACACTTATTTTACAAAAGAACGTGCAGGTTTCTTGTAAACATGTGGAAGTGCAAGCACCTGGACACTCTGCAACGTTTTTGTTTTTTATCAATTCCGCAAACGAACACTTGGTAGTCCACAAACATGTAGAAGATAAGTTAAAAAAATTGAAATTACTTGTGGATAAAGTAGCTCTTGGAATAATAAAACACCAATAATCAATAATCAATTACGAATGTACTTCCACTACAAGAAAATTGCGTATTACCGACGGATATTTACCGACGGATTTGTATCCGTCAGAAAATAATTATTACCGATGGAAATTATCGACGGATATAAAATATTTGTGAAATTTGATCTTACCGAAGCATATATCCGTCGGTAAAATAATAATTAGTTCTTGACGGATATATCCGTCGATAAATCTGTCGGTAATTTACAGATGAATTTACCGACCGATATATCCGTCGGTAAATCCATCTGTAAATTACCGACGGATATATCCGTCGGTAAATTAACAATCGGTAAATATTCAACTAATTAAAAAATTAAATATTTTTTATTTAATAATTTAATTTAATCATAATTAGATTAATTTATAATAATTTCTTAAATTAAATAATTTTAAAAAATAAATATTTAATTATATATAAATATATATATATATATATATATAAATATATATAAAAATATATAAATATATAAAATATAAATATATAAATATATATAAATATATAAATATATAAATATAATTTATTTGTAAATTATTATCAAAATAATCTGGTAGCTTAGTGGTTAGAGTCTCGATCTCTAACTCTAAGGTACTGGGTTTGAATCTTGCCAATGACAATTCAATAGGAAAAATTAATTAATAATAAAAATATTACCGATGGATTTTGACCGTCGGTAATATTAAAATTTCTTGTAGTGTTCACATGAAAAAATACGTTTAATTTGTCACGAGATAAAATAAAATAAAAAAATTAGCCCCTCTTATCTAAAGAATCAACACTTTGGGAATACTTCGTCTTTCAACCGGGTAAAACAGTTTTAATTATTATAATAAAAATATTTAAATATACTTTTAGTCGCTAAATATTTTATAATTTTTTTAGTTTTTAATTAATTATTTTTATATTTAAATTTTATAAATTTTGCAATTTTATTCTTAAATAACATTTATCTATATTTTATTTTTATTATTATATTAATACTCTCAAGTTACATTTTGTAATATTTTTAAATTTTATTTTTGAATTTTTCTTTATCATAACAAGCACTACGTTCATCACAAATTAATTCATCATAGTAATATAAATAAAAAAATCGCATAGACAAAATACAAAATAAATATTTCAGAACTAAAAGTAAAAAGAAAATATTAACAAAATGCAAAATTTGTAAATATTTTTGGTGTCTAACATACTCAAATGAACAATATAAAAAGAATAATAATATTTTGGTCTTAAGTTCATCCTGATAATATCAATTATCACGTTTAAAATATTTTTCATTTTAAAATTTTAGTCAATCAAAACTTTGTTATTAAAAGATATATGAGGAGATTAAGAAAGATCATGATTGTAAACTGATCAATGTCATACTCAATCATATAATTAAAATAGATAAATATAGTACTAGGAAGTTTTCTTAGGTCGTCTGCCAAAGACCACGAATTTCTATTAAAGCTTACCAATTTTTCGAATTAGAACAACAACAAAAGGGGGTTTTTCAGAATTAAAATATTAGATGAAACAGTATAAAATTAGATTATAAAAATGCGGATTAAAAACAAATTAGAATGGAATTGATTTCATAATTCGAATGTAGTGTTACTTATCCTAGGTTACGAAATTATTTTGAAATTAACCAACTAAGCGAAGATAAATCCCAAATTATATTCCAATCCAAAATTAATCAACTAAGCGAAGATTAATCCCAAATTAGTTTTAACCCTTATTCCAATACGAAATTAACCAACTAAGTGAAGATTAACCCCAAATTATCCTTAACCCTTATTCCAATATGAAATTAACCAACTAAGCAAAGATTAACCCCAAATTATCCTTATACAATTAAGCATTGCATACATCACATAATCTCATCTCTATAACAAAGAATTAAGCAAATTGTGATATTAGTTTCGGTTTATTAAGCATAAACAAATAATAATTCATTATTGAGATTAGAAGATGAAGAGTTAGAAGAACAAACGAAATGAAATTGAAGAACAAAACCTCAAATATCTACTTGCATTCTCCTTCGAAAATCAATACAAAGATTTAGCTATTTATAGAAAATCGAAAACGCAGAAGAAGAGACATAATTAAAATTGAAATAAGAATTTAAAATAATGACAAAAGAGTAAACAAACTTGAATACAAATTGCAGAAGATGAAAGGCGGTTGCGTGTCTGTTGCGTAGTGTCGTTCCTTCTCAACCCAACATCTTGCTTATATAAATAACCTTAACCCTAATCTTAATCTAGGTTTGGGTCCAACTGGTTCACAAAACATATCATAAGTTAGCTTCAATGCAGATTTGTAAACTTCAAACATGTGTAGTATTTTCAATACTTATCCAAATTAAGCGATTTCAGTCTCCTTCGAAATCCTTTTGAGTTAGCTTTAAAACGCCACCATACTTACTATTTTCGGAGGTCTAATGAATTTATGAGACTTAAATTACTGAAGCATGTCCATTGGGCTGACCTGGTGTGCTTGACCCATTTTGGATAATTTATGTAAAATCCAATTTAGCTCCGAATTGAATGATTATGGATCCTCTGGAATGATGAATGTGTCTAGTTTATAATGCTTCTAGAATTATGATTTTTAGAGATCTGTATAAAAAATGATAAATAAAATAGTGAACCAATGTTAGTTCACGTATAGAATAAAATATGACATTTGACCCAATTTTCCAAGCCCAAAATTATTTTAAACTGTCCTAAAAATAATAATGAGCAAAAATTAGATCAAATAGATTAAAATTAATTAAAATCTGAATTATTGGTCTAATGTAGCCCAATTAATAAAAGTTCACTAATAACAGAAAGTTAAGCCCAAAAAACTAATTAAAATAAGTTCAGAAAGGGAAGAAAATATGAGAATATAATAACTCATCAAAGAACCTTACACTTAGCCTTTTGCACTCCTGGGAAAAATTAAGAAGCAAAGGAAGGAAATAAATTCAAAAACATTAAAGAAAATCATGCAAAGGACAGAAACAAAAACATAAACAGATATACATACTCCTCAATGAAACCTGGGAAACGAAAGGAATACACAACCTACAACATTCAAAGAGTCAAAGAAACCAGACATCTATGGAAATCATCCAAACAATTCAAAACATGTCAAGAAAATCAATATGCTCAAGAGGTGAATGAAATGAAACAGAATCTCACAAGATATGCACTATATCACTCAAGTGTTTAGGCTACTATTTACTCTCAAAGCACTCATGAAAAACAAGCACCACATAGACTTGACAAGCCTCTAAAATCAACAACCAAAAACACATGCACATAAAGATCAAAAATACTTTCAAAGGTTGTAATGGAGCTAAGGACAATGTATGGAATGTATGGATAAGTAGCTTCAAGACCAAAGAAAATTGAGGAGCAATGGGGAATGAGTCAAAAATACACATGAAAGTAAATCCACTAATTTCAATCCTTACACAATGTCCAAATATTTTTTTTGCTTTCTTTATATATATATATATATATATATATATATATATAACTTTTCTTTTCTTTTATTTTCTTTTTTCTAAAAATCGAAAACAAAATAAAACGAGATAGCCACAATTGAAGAATCCAAGAACCAACACAACTAGTTACAACCCTCCACTTTTTGAGCACCCATTTCCAAAATAATTCCAAAGTTCCAAAATGTCGTAAGGTAGGGTAATCATGGTTTTTCAGGCTAAGGGCTTGTAATGAGCTATAAAACAATGAAAAAGGCTCATCATCTCAAAGGGGCTATCAAAGGGAATGATTCAAGGTAGGCTCATTTAGCTAGAGGCTTATAAGAACAAAAATGTCTAAATCATCTCCAACATACATGTGAATCAATAAGCATCAAAAAGAGTCAAGCTAAGGCCATTGTGCAAACAATCAAGAGGCATAACACACAAGAAAGAAAGAATAGAGAGTGGCTCAAAACCTCACACAAGGTAAATCTGTCACTTTCCAAATCAACCTCTCAAACCTCAAAATCAACTTGACATGCAAAGAAGAACAAGGATTTCAATCCATAGAATATCAAGCAACCCATATCCAAGAGTGAAGTAAGTTCCCAAAACGTAAACAAAACCCATAAATCCCAAAGAAGCATGCAAACTGTACACAAAACACGAACTTGAAATAACAAAGAAAACTAAAAATCCTAAACAAAAACAAAGAATAATCTCCCCCATACTTAAATCAGACATTGTCCTCAATGTAAACACAATCATATCCACTAAAAAAATAGGACAAGCAAGATAACAGAGTTGAAGGGGAAAGAAGAACTCCCTGATCATGGTGGGAATTTCTTATAATCAATGCAGACCCTCCAATTTTTTTGCGCTCGTGATGGAATCAATTCATCTTTCTCATTCTTCACCATAGTGATGTCTCTTTTCTTTGGGACAACCTGAACTGGACTCACCCATTGACTATCAGAGATGGGGTATATGATCCCAGCCTCTAAAAGCTTGGTCACCTCATTTTTGACGACGTCTAGAATCACCGAGTTAAGCCTCCTTTGTGGTTGTCTCACTAGTTTGGCTCCATACTCCAACAAAATCCTATGCATGCATTTGGACGGTCTAATACCAGGAATGTCTGTCAATGTCCATCTAATGACCTTTTTCCACAATTTAAGCACTTGCAACAACCTCTCCTCTTCATCATCAGTGACGGAGGTGGAAATGATCACCGATAGTCTCTCATCATCCTCCAAGTAAGCATACTTGAGGTTCTCCGGTAGGGGTATTAGCTTTGGTATGGGTGTTGGCTAAACAACAGAAGGAACCAGAGAAGGGGAAGGAATGGGCTCCACAGCCTGTACCTCAACCTGCAAGTCAGATTCATGTGTACTTCCTGCAACAGGGTTAGTGCATTCTGACTCTATAAAATCAAAATGAAGAGGTACAACACCGAAAGCATCATATTCATGTGCATGATCAGAATGTGTATCAGCATTTGTACCAGTCATGTCAGCAGTTGTATCAATATCAACATTCAAAAATTGATCACTGCAAGAACTACACACTTTAGAATCAGTACATGCAAGACAAGTGAAGGAGTTATGTAGAGATGGGAAGTCAACATCATGAAAGAATTCAAATACATGTTCATCAATTAATTCATCAATCAAATCAACATGAAAGACAGAATGATCCTCAGTGAAGCACTTGGTGGATTTGATGAAGACTTGATGAAGACATATTTGTGTTGGTATAGTTTAGTTTGTGGGTGTGTAGAGGGATAAGTTAGAAGTATAGGAACTTAATCTCTTGATAGGCCAATATATTTTGTGATAAGCGCCTTAATATGATGCATCTCAGTAAAATAATTTTTTTGCATGAAAAACTAACATTTAAACATTAAAAGAACAGTCTAAGAGTTTTTCAGAAAATCAATCTGTTGAAATATTTTTTAAATCTGTTGAAACAGAGAGACTATTTTTCTATCTAAGAGTCTGCAGGATTTCAATCTATTGAAATCATTTTCAGTCGATTGAAACAGAGAGCTATCATTTTTCATAAAGCTGTTTCAATCCATTAAAAACTCGAATCAATCGATTAAATGAAGTTTTAAATGAAATCAATCGATTGAATCGTTGTTTTAATCGATTGAAATGCATTTTGATCGATCATAATTTCATTTTGATCGATCATAACTTGTTCTAATCGATCATAATACTGTTCTAATCGATCACAATCGATTTTAACCTGTTATATTTTCATTCTGATCGATCATTTGCCTCTCTGATTTAGTTTTTAATTAATGAAACGTTCTGGTTCTCTGTTTTACTTTATAAATATAGATTTGATCTATCTTTTGAAAAACACAACTTGAGAAAACATTTGAAATCAATCTGTGAAGCTATCATATCCGTGACTTTCTCTGCATTCAAGAACTTTGTTATATCATAAGGTGCTTTGATCAAAATTGTGGTCAATCAAAGAGAGAAAGTGTTGTGTTAGAATCTGTTCTGGACAAATTTACTGATAGAGCTGCAGTCCAGGTTTTTTCTTTTCATACTCTTTTGTAAAGTGTATTTTCGCAGGTTGGAATTTGATCTGCACTTGTTACAGTAACTGGATTTGGTTACTGGGAGGTTTTCAAGAGTCTATCTTGTGGGTTTGTAAGATAGTTCTTGGGGTAGATTGGCGAGTATCTACTGGTTGTAATTTTCACTTGGTATTAGTGGAACTTCGCAGATTTGTCAAGAACTGGACGTAGCTCTGGTGAAGAGTGAACCAGTATAAATTGTTGTGTTGAATTTCTTCTTTCATCTCCTTTATTTCTTGTCTATATACTTGCTGTGTTTAAAATCAATCTACCTACACAAGAATTGAATAAAGATAAATCATTCTTCCAAAAGAAAGTAAGTTTTGCGAAAAAGTTTTATAAAGTTCAATTCACCCCCCCTCTTGAACTCAACCATTAATTCTTTCAATTGGTACCAGAGCTGGTTCTTGTAAGTTACTCAAGAAATCGGTCCAAGAATGGTTGAGGGAAAGATGAATTTTTCAGAAGGAGCCTCAATAAACAGGCCTCCTCTTTTTTCTGGTGTGAATTATTGTTTCTGGAAGGTTAGAATGAAAATCTTTATTGAATCTCTTGATAGAGGTATTTGGGAAACAATTGTTAATGGTCCTTATAAACCAACTCATACAGTGGATGGTAAAGTAGTTGAAAAAAATTGGGCTGAATTAACTCGATGCAAAAAATAGGAGAGTCCAATATGATTATACTGCTAAAAATATTATTACCTCTGCTTTAAATCTTGATGAGTTTTTCAGGGTGTCTCAATGTGCCTCTGCCAAAGAAATGTGGGAAATCCTAGAGGTCACACATGAAGGTACATCTGATGTGAAAAGGGCGAGAAAGCATGAGTTAATTAGGGACTATGAATTGTTTAAAATGCAGCAAGGAGAAACAATTGCAGATGTACAGAAAAGGTTCACGCACATAGTCAATCATCTAATTGGGCTAGGAAAGATTTTTGACAAGGAAGAGTTGAACATCAAAATCTTGAAGTGTTTGGACAGAACTTGGCAACCAAAGGTGACAGACTATATCGAGAATCAAGAGACTTGACTCGAAACGACTACTGCTTCACTATTTGGTAAGTTAAGGGAACATGAGTTGGAAATCAATCGGTTCAAAGAACAAGAGAATGCAGAAAAGAAAAGTAGAAACATTGTTCTCAAGACGATTGAAGAAAACAGTGAGTCTGAAGAAGATGAATCCGAAAATCTGACTTTGTTGGTTAAGAAATTTGGGAAATTTCTTAGAAGGAAGAACAGAACTGGCCAAGTAAAAAGGTACATTGATAAAAAGACTAAATCTATTCAAAATGCTATTACTTGTTATTCTTGTGGTAAGCAGGGACACATAAGGAGTGATTGTCCGGAAAAGACCAAGAATCGAACAAGAAAGATTCAAAATACAAAGGGAAAAAGGCCTACATAGCTTGGCAAGACAATGATTCATCCTCCAGCTTCTGGATTCGAAGGTGAAGAGGTGAACCTATGTTTGATGGTCGGTTGTGAATCTTCTTCATCACATGTAAGTTCAACTCCTACAGTAAAATGAATTGAATTACAAGCACATTACCGAATGCTTTCAATGAAATGCATAGTGAAGCCAGAAATTTATCTCATACAAATAATCGGTTAAAAGGATTAAATAACTGATTAGAAAATAGAGTTAAAGTTCTGGAAAAGAACTGTTAGAAAGCAAAACAGATTTAGAACATCTAGATATAATCTATGCATCTGTGGATAATGTTGCTGCTAATAAGAATTGTGAAAAGTGTATTCTTCTGCAAGATAAGGTTGATTACTTGATTAAAACTTTGTCTAAGTTTACTCAAGGTAAAGAGAATTTAGATGCACTCCTTGGGTCTCAAAACTGTGTGTTTGAACATACTGGAATCGGATACAAACCTAAGATTGGGGTAAAAACTAAAAAATATTTGAACTTTTTTTCATTTAGAAAAGCTACAACATCCCCTTTCTCATCTTGTCATTACTGCATGAAGAAAGGACATACTATAAAATTTTGTCATGCTAGGAAATATTTTGTGCCGCAAGGTAGGAAGAGATGGGTTCCAAAACATGTTAAACAGAAAATTTGACTCCTAAGGACCCAAAATACTTAAGGGTACCAAATACTTGATGTTTGATCTTTCAGGAACAGCAACAAGAGTCCCTTTGGTACCTGGATAGCGGATGCTCAAGGCACATGACAGGTGACATTTCAAAATTTCAGAAACTGAGATTGAAGAATGGAGGTCATGTGACTTATGGAGACAACAACAAGGGAAGAATTCTAGGTTCTGGAGATATTGGAGATGGTGAATCAGTAACCATTCACAATGTTCTTCTTGTTGAAGGTCTCAAGCACAATCTAATCAAGATAAGTCAGCTTATGTGATCTTGGTCACAAAGTAATCTTCAAACTAGAAAAGTGCCTAATCTGTGAACCGGAATCCGACACGGTAATGTTGGTAGGTAAGAGGTTAAACAACATATACATGTTAGATATCAAGCATTCTATATCATCTCAAAGTTTTCTTCTTACTAAAGAAGAAGAATCTTGGTTGTGGCATAGAAGGCTCGCTCATATACATCTTAACCATCTTGACAAACTTATTTCTAAAGAGTTAGTTTCTGGGCTACCTAAGCTTCGAATCTTGAAAGACAAAATCTGTGAAGCTTGTTTGAAAGGCAAACAAACTAGAAAATCCTTTTCAAACAAAAACATTGTTTCGACTTCTAGACCTTTGGAACTCGCTTCACATGGATTTGGTTGGTCCTTCAAGGAATAAAAGCCTAGGTGGTAATCTTTATATCATGGTAATTGTTGATGACTTTTCCAGCATTTACCTGGACTATTTTTCTTAAAGCCAAATCTGATTCTTACAAATCTTTCAAAAATCTTGCCAAGGTTTTACATAATGAAAAAGGGTATTTCATTACATCTATTCAAAGTGACAATGGTGGAGAATTTGTAAATGAAAAGTTTGAATCATTTTGTGAAAAGTTTGGCATAAAACACAATTTTTCTCGCTCCAAGAACTCCTCAACGAACAATGTTGTGGAAAGAAAGAACAGATCCATTGTGGAACTTGCTAGAACAATGTTGTGTGAAAATTCTTTACCTAAATACTTTTGGGCGTATGCAGTAAACACTGCTTGTCATGTTTTGAATAGAGTCTTGATTAGACCCATGCTTAAGAAAACCCCATATGAACTGTACAAAGGAAGAAAACCCAACATAAACTATTTCAGGGTTTTTGGATGTACATGTTTTGTTTTAAACAATGGGAAAGAAAATATTGGCAAATTTGATGAGAAATCTGACAAAGGAATCTTTCTTGGTTATTCAACTAACGGCCATGCATATAGAGTCTACAATTTAAGACTGAAATCTATTGAAGAATCAGTACATGTTGTTTTTAATGAGTCTCCTCGAGTGTTGCAGAATAGAACAACAGGTACTGCAGATGAAGAAGATTTAACTGATAATTCTTATCAGTTGAAACTTCCCAGTAGCTCAGATCAGCATACTATCGAAGAATATGATCAATCAGTTGATCCTGCAGAAGCTGATCCACCAATAATTACTGAAGAACAGGAAGAAGATGTCCTGAAAGAGCTTCCCAAAGAGTGGATTGTCCCAAGAGATCTCTCTCTAGACAATGTCATCGGGCAAATCAATAAGGGAGTATCTACTAGACATTCTCTTAATCAATTCTACAATCATATGGCATTCATTTCACAAATAGAACCTAAAACTGTTAAAGAAGCATTAAATGATGAATACTGGGTTAGTGCCATGCATGATGAGCTTAATCAATTTGAAAGGAATAACGTGTGGGAATTAGTTCCTAAAATCAAAGATATCAATGTAATTGGTACTAAGTGGGTATTCAAAAACAAACTAGATGAACACGGCATTATCACTAGAAATAAAGCTAGATTGGTAGCCAAAGGGTATAACCAACAGGAGGGTATTGATTTTGATGAAACCTTTGCACCTGTAGCTAGACTTGAAGCTGTCAGATTATTATTAGCTTATGCTTGTATAAGTGGTTTCAGATTACTACAGATGGATGTCAAGAGTGCCTTTCTTAATGGACTCATCAATGAAGAAGTGTATGTTTCTCAACCTCCTGGGTTTGAAAATCACAAGCATCCTGACCATGTCTACAAATTGAAAAAAGGCCCTTTATGGTTTAAAGCAAGCACCTAGACAATGGTATGAGAGGTTAAGTAACTTCTTAATTGATCAAGGGTACAAACGAGGTGAAGTTGATAAAACCCTATTCATTAAGAAATCTGGAACTGACATTATTCTGGTGCAGGTGTATGTGGGTGATATCATTTTCGGTTCTACAAATAATGCCTTGTGTAATAAGTTTGTTAAGGAAATGCAAAGTGAATTTGAAATGTCTATGATGGGAGAATTGAATTTCTTCCTTGGTCTCCAAGTTAAACAATTAAGAAATGGCATTTTTCTAAGTCAATCTAAATACTACAATGAGTTGTTAAAGAAGTTTGATATGCACAATTGCAAGGAATCCTCTACACCCATGTCTACTAACTGCTGTCTAGAGTTAGATGAAAAAGGGAAATATGTTGATCAAACTAAATATAGAGGTTTGATTGGTTCTCTGCTATATCTGACTGCTAGTAGGCCTGACATTATGTTTAGTGTGTGCCTTTGTGCTAGATTTCAGTGCAAACCCAAAAGAATCACATCTTACCGCTGCTAAAAGGATTCTCAAGTACCTTAAAGGAACAAGTTAATGTCGACTATGGTATCCTGAAGGTGCATCCCTTAAACTTGTTGGATTTTCTGATTCTGACTTTGCAGGATGTAGATTGGACAGTAAAAAGTACCTCGGTACATGTCATTTATCGGGAAGCAGCCTCATATCTTGGCACAACAAAAAGCAAGCATGTGTTGCTCTTTCAACTACGTAAGCTAAATACATTGCAGCTGGAAGTCGTTGTGCTCAAAGTATCTACCTTAAGCAACAACTAACGAACTATGGAGTGACTCTAAATACGGTACCTCCGGTTTGTGATAATACTAGTGCAATAAATTTAACTAAGAATCCTATTCAACACTCTAGAACTAAGCATATTGAAATTAGACATCACTTTATTAGAGAACATGTATCTAGGGGTGACTGTGAAATTTTATTCATTGAATCTGAAAAACAGTTAGTTGATTTATTCACTAAACCACTTCCTAGAGACAGACTTAATATGCTTAGGACTGAATTAGGAATTCTAGATATATCTAGTATTGAATAACTTATTCTTTATGGTGATTATGTGTTCTTTAACAGGTTAATAACAAGTTCAATCGATTAATAAATTGTATGAAAAACTTGAAATTATATGTTTCAATCAATTGAAATTGCAAAATAATCTGTTGATTTCCTGATTCTTACTCTCTGTTATTGATATGTTATCAGTTCAATCGATTAAATAAGCTTTTAATCGATTTATTTCATTAACCTTGTAGCTCTGCATATTTTCTTCTATAAATCAATCGATTAAATCTTCGATTCAATCGATTGAATTCACTTTTGATACTCTGCATGATTTTCGTTCACAAAATCAATCGATTAGATCTTCGGTTCAATCGATTTATTTTACTTCTGAGTATCTGCAATTGCAAAATCAATTGGTTTCACGAAAAATCAATTGATTAATTTTTTTCTAGGGCTAGTTGTGTATACTCTATCACTAAACAATTACTGCAGAGTGGGTTGAATGCAATTACAACGAGATAGACTTCAGCTACTCTCTTAAATATCAAAGATATCCAATAAAAGTTGATTGACTCTGATTGGATATCAGATGTGAGGGTAATTAAGATGCACAGTAACCATTCTTTTTCTCTCTCTCCACCTTTATCATCACTGCGCGGAAGCAGAGAAGGAGTTATACAGTAAAGACAAAACTGTGAAGTTAAAAGGATCGTGTGCTCTAAAGAAAACTGTAGTGTTTTTCCTCCTTGAACCATTCTCTCTTCTCGGTTATTCCTCTGTTCATTCCAAAAATCAAGAATGCTCAAACGCACAAAATCCGGTAGGAAGAAGTCCAGCAGAGGCGAGTCTTCTACTGCAAGGCAAGAACCAAATGTTGAAGGACACATTGAAACCTGGTTCAATGGGAACCAAGAGAAAATGGATCTGTTTATTCATGAAATGAGTAGGAAACAAGTCAATATACCCAAGGTCCTAAAGTTCTCCTGGTTTGACGCCGAAGGATTCAGAGGTGTTCGGAAGCTACTGCAACATCAAAAACTTCAAAAGTTTCTGGAGTTGAATGGTAGGATTTACCCTGACTTAATTAAATTCTTTTTCACCAACTTGTCCTTTGAAGGTTCCACTTTAAAAACTCAAGTCAAAGGAGTAGATATTAAGATAACTCCAAATGTCTGGAAAGAGGTTGCTGGGAATCAAGGATGAAGGTGTAAAAGTCACCAAAGGATATACTTCAGATGTGGAAGAGTTTAATAAAGTTCAGTACTTTCGTTCATGCATGAAGAATAATCGTGACTCTGTAAGTTCTTTCAATGCTGGAAAGATGAAGCTTGAGGAAAGGGTTCTCGCTTTCATTGTGGCCTGGCAGCTCACACCCACGGGGAGCAATCATGTAGTACTAAATGAAGGAGATTTAGTACTGATGTACTGCATTCACCACAAAATAAGGGTGAACTGGGTTTTTGTTATCAAGGACCACATGATCAAAGCTAAGCGGCTGAGTGATTTCAGGTATCCTTATGCTATTTTGATTTCTAAGTTTTTAACACATTTTGGTGTTGATTTGGAAGGAGAACTAGTTGAATCTGTCCGTCCAACAAATGAGGTCAATAATTCTGTTCTTCATAAAATGGGATTCATTAAAATTGATGGTGAATGGATTTCCAAAGAAGAAGCTAGGAAAGGAGAAGAGATTGAAGAAGAAGAACAAGAGGAAGGAGTCAATGCTGATGATCCGGGAACTTCTGCAGCAAGACCATCAGACCCGATGGAAGAGCAGTCTCCACTGGAAATGATTCCATACACTCCACAGCCTGACCGTGGCATGCCCCTGTCTCAGTTCGAGAGAACCATGCTACATCAGATGAATGAACTGCAAACCAACCAAAGAAGGCACATGGAGATGACCGTTGCTCTGCGGGCTCGTCAGCATTATCTGGATGAAAATTTCATTGCAAGATTTCAACATATTGACAACCAATTAGAAGACATCTACAACAGGATTGTTGAACTACAATTTAATCAAGGTCCTGGGGATGAATGAAGGCTTATTTTTTTTTATGCTTCTGTTATTTTGTTTCTGTTTTGTGTTTTTATCGTTTTGTTTCATTTTGGGGTATCTACGTGGTACCATGGACTGTAACTAAAACACTTTTATTTGATGCAGTCAAATAGGGGGAGAAGTGTTCTTAAAACTGTCACTACACACACACCACAAAATCATATATGTCTCTATTATGTTATTAAATTGTGCAGGTGCAGTGGATATTTGTCTCCATCAAATAGGGGGAGATTGAAGCACTTGGTGGATTTGATGAAGACTTGATGAAGACATATTTGTGTTGGTATAGTTTAGTTTGTGGGTGTGTAGAGGGATAAGTTAGAAGTATAGGAACTTAATCTCTTGATAGGCCAATATATTTTGTGATAAGCGCCTTAATATGATGCATCTCAGTAAAATCATTTTTCTGCATGAAAAACTAACATTTAAACATTAAAAGAACAGTCTAAGAGTTTTTCAGAAAATCAATCTGTTGAAATATTTTTTAAATCTGTTGAAACAGAGAGACTATTTTTCTATCTAAGAGTCTGCAAGATTTCAATCTGTTGAAATGATTTTCAGTCGATTGAAACAGAGAGCTATCATTTTTCATAAAGCTGTTTCAATCCATTAAAAACTCGAATCAATCGATTGAATGAAGTTTTAAATGAAATCAATCGATTGAATCGTCGTTTTAATCGATTGAAATGCATTCTGATCGATCATAACTTGTTCTAATCGATCATAATATTGTTCTAATCGATCACAATCGATTTTAACCTGTTATATTTTCATTCTGATCAATCATTTGCCTCTCTGATTTAGTTTTTAATTAATGAAACGTTCTGGTTCTTTGTTTTACTTTATAAATATAGATTTGATCTATCTTTTGAAAAACACAACTTGAGAAAACATTTGAAATTAATCTGTGAAGCTATCATATCCGTGACTTTCTCTGCATTCAAGAACTTTGTTATATCATAAGGTGCTTTGAGCAAAATTGTGGTCAATCAAAGAGAGAAAGTGTTGTGTTAGAATCTGTTCTGGACAAATTTACTGATAGAGCTGCAGTCCAGGTTTTTTCTTTTCATACTCTTTTGTAAAGTGTATTTGCGCAGGTTGGAATTTGATCTGCACTTGTTACAGTAACTGGATTTGGTTACTGGGAGGTTTTTAAGAGTCTATCTTGTGGGTTTGTAAGATATTTCTTGGGGTAGATTGGCGAGTATCTACTGGTTGTAATTTTCACTTGGTATTAGTGGAACTTGGCAGATTTGTCAAGAACTGGACGTAGCTCTGGTGAAGAGTGAACCAGTATAAATTGTTGTGTTGAATTTCTTCTTTCATCTCCTTTATTTCTTGTCTATATACTTGTTGTGTTTAAAATCAATCTACCTACACAAGAATTGAATAAAGATAAATCATTCTTCCAAAAGAAAGTAAGTTTTGCGAAAAAGTTTTATAAAGTTCAATTCACCCCCCCTCTTGAACTCAACCATTAATTCTTTCACTCAGATGGGTGTTTCATGGCATTTAGAATATTAAAGCGCACCACAATGTCATCAAATTCCATGGATAAAGACCTTGCAAGCACATCAATTTTGGTTCGTGCGGCCTTTAAAAATGGTATGCCTAAAATGATGGGTGCAGAACCACGTGAAAATCCCTCATCCATATCAAGAATATAAAAATCAGCAAGGAAAATCAACTCACCAACCCTAACTAAGATATCCTCAATGAAACCTGTAGGGTGAGTAACACTCTTGTTTGCCAACTGAATAACTATACTCATAGGTTGCAGGGGTCCAAGAGAAAGATATTTAAATATAAACAAAGGCATGACATTAATTGAAGCACCCAGATCAAGCATAGCATTTTCAAATTTATAATTACCTATGATACAAGGCACACAGAAAGTATATGGGTCCTTACACTTCTCAGGAATTTGAGGAACAAATTTACCTATTAGTGTTGATACATTTTTGTCCATGCTAATCCGCTCATTTCCCTTTAGCTTCCTCTTATGTGTACACAACTCCTTTAGAAATTTGGCATATCTAGGAATTTGCTTGATGGCATCCAAAAGAGGAATGTTCACCTCCACCTACTTGAATGTTTCTAGAAATTTTTTGTCCACTTCTTCCATCCTTTTACTTGGAGGAATTTTTGGTGGGAATGGAAGAGGAATAGGAGGCTGATATAGTTGTTGACTACTCTGTGCAGTAGAACTGGAGGATCCTGTACTATTATCTGCAGGCTCCCCTTGCTCGGGACGCTTTGTATGTGATGTAGCAAGGTTGTCTGTCTGAGGTGCAGGCACAATTTCTGGTACAGGTGCAACTCTTGGGATATCAACCTGCTTACCAGATCTCAAAGTGATGACACTGACATTTTTTGGATTTTGACCTGTCTGGGATGACAATCTATTAGAATTCTAGAACTGTGCCTAATTAAGCTGAGTAGCCATCTGCCCCATTTGATTTGTCAAACTCTGGATGGAAGCTTTTGTCTCTTGTTGCAAATGCATATTTTGTAGGGTCATTTGTCTGACCAGCTCTTCAAATGAAGGTTCAGAAATGGAAGCTTGAGGGGGGGGCTGGTGCTGTTGCTGGAGCTTCATTTTGTCTCTGATACTATTGTTGGAAAGGTGGAGGCACATATCTGCTTGGTCCAACATTGTTTTGGAAAGTAGGAGGATATTGTTGTTGTTGCTGATGTTGTTGTTTTGGTTGTTGATTGGACCATCTCAGGTTTGGATGATTTCTCCAACCTGGGTTGTATCTATTTGAAGCCAAGTCAAAATTTTGTTGTTGTTGTGGACCTCTATTGTTGTAAATGTTTGCAGCATAGGTTTGGGGAGCATCTGGTTCTGCTGATTGCAATGAGGGACAACCATCTGTATAATGATCTATAAAAGTACAAATATCGCAAACTTTTTCAAGTGCAACGGCATTCTTCTGGGTTACAGCAAGTTGAGTGACTAAATTCACTAAGGCATTAATTTTGTTGTCTAGTTTCTTTATTTCATCAGAGGAGTTTATAGCCACATCATTTACTTCTTTAATAACTATTGCATCACCCCTTGCACTGAATTGCTGGGAATTCGAGGCCATTTGCTCTATCAACCATCTAGCCTTTGCAGAAGTCATATCACCAAGTGCACCACCACTTGCAACATCAATCATACTTCTTTCCATGTTTTTCAGTCCCTCGTAAAAATATTGAAGCAGTAGTCGTTCGAAGATTTGGTGGTGGGGACAGCTTGCACATAACTTCTTGAATATCTCCCAGTACTCATAGAGGTTTTCTCCAACCTGCTGCCTGATTCCTGAGATATTCTTCCTGATTGTAGTGGTTCTAGAGGAAGGGAAGAATTTCTCCAGGAACATCCTTTTTAGATCATCCCATCTAGTAATGGACCTTGGGGCTAAGTAGTACAACCAATCCTTTGCAACTCCCTCCAAGGAATGAGGAAAAGCCTTTAGAAACACATGGTCTTCTTGGACATTCGCAGGTTTCATGGTGGAACAGACAATGTGAAATTATTTTAAGTGTTTGTGAGGATCTTCACCTGCAAAACCATTAAACTTGGGCAACAAGTGTATAAGTCTAGTTTTAAGAATATAAGGCACATCTTCATCAGGATATTGGATACATAGGTTATCATATGTGAATTCAGGATCATCAAGCTCCCTAAGTGTTCTCTCACGAGGTCTAATAGGTTGATCACCCATGTTATCAGTTTGGAAATTATCAGAAGAACTAGAATGACAATAGTAGACCTTGGACAAGTACACCAGGTAGGTTCCCAGGAAAGAGAGATGTGTCACTAATGAACACGCTTAAGTATCATGTCTTTCCTAGCCAGAACCCTCCTAGATATGCACTCTCACACTACCAAGCTATATCCAGAGTTTCCTATGAGAATGGTTTTCAAAAATTTTCTTTTAAGGATGACTTATTAACAATTTTCTGCAAGAATGGTTAGGGAGCACACAAGAACAAATTATAATAATTTTTTTAAAATAAAGTTAGAAAATCAAATTAGAGAAGAAAAAAAAATTTGAATTTTGAATTTTTTTTTTAAAAGAACCCAACAAGTGAGTTATTAAAATAGAATTGAGAGAAGTAAGAATGTTAAATTAAACAGCAAATCAAATAAAATATTCAAATAATTGAAAATAAAATAATCAAATAACCGCAATAAAAAATAAAATATTCAAATAAAATATTCAAATAACTCGAAAATAAAATAAAATATTCAAATAAGAACCCAATTATATACTTATGGTAAAAACTCTTTCCAACACATCGCTTATAGGGGTTTGAATAAGAGAAATTAAAGTTAGAAAAACAAATTAGAGAAAAAAAATTTGAATTTTGAAATTTTTTTTTTTAATTAAGGATGAACACCCTCTATGAACAAATCAAAGGATGAACAGAGAAACACACTTCTCAAGAAACAATGCCCACAAAAGAAAACTCTTAGTTTGTAGGCTAAGAAATTAAGATCCACCACCTAACCCAACACAGGATGAAGGCTCAACAGCTTCTCACAGAGGAAATCCCAAATGACACAATCAATAAAACAAGAATAGTTACCTTGATGTCCTTGATATCCTTAATTCATTTTGATTTCGCCAACCCAATTGATACAGAATATGAAAATTGAAAATAAAAAATAAAATAAAATATTTATATAACTGGAAATAAAATAAAATAAAAATAAAAATAAAAATAGAAAATAAAAATAGAAAATAAAAATTGAAAACCAAGACAGAAATCTTGGTCCCAGGCAACGGCGCCAAATTTGATCGATGTCGTACTCGGTCAAATAATTAAAATAGATAAATGTAGTACTAGGAAGCTTTCCTAGGTCGTCTCCCAAAGACCACAAATTTCTATCAAAGCTTATCAATTTTTCGAATTAGAACATCAACAAAATGGGGGGTTTTTCAAAATTAAAATATTAGATGAAACAAAATTAAAACAGATTATAAAAATGTGGATTAAAAACATATTAGAATGCAATTGATTTTTTGATTCCAATACAGTGTCACTTATCCTAGGTTACGAAATTAATTTGAAATTAACCAACTAAGCGAAGATAATTTTCAAATTATATTCCAATCCAAAATTAATCAACTAAGCAAAGATTAATCCCAAGTTAGCTTTAACCCTTATTCCAATATGAAATTAACCAACTAAGTGAAGATTAACCCCAAATTATCCTTAACCCTTATTCCAATATGAAATTAACCAACTAAGTGAAGTTTAACCCCAAATTATCCTTATACAATTAAGCATTGCATACAACACATCATCTCATCTCTAACACAAAATTAAGCAAACTGTGATATTAGTTTCGGCTTATTAAGCATAAACAGATTATAATTCAATACTAAGATTAGAAGATGAAGATTTAGGAGAACAAACAAAATGAAATTGAAGAACAAAACCTCAAAGATCTACTTGCATTCTCCTTCAAAAATTAATACAAAGATTTAGCTATCCATAGAAAATCGAAAACGCAGAAGAAGAGACATAATTCAAATCGAAATAAAAATTTAAAATAATAACAAAAGAGTAAACAAACTTGAATACAAATTGTAGAAGATGAAAGGCGGTTGCGTGTCTGTTGCGTAGTGTCGTTCCTTCTCAACCCTAAATCTTGCTTATATAAATAACCCTAACCCTAATCTTAATCTAGGTTTGGGTCCAACTGGTTCACAAAACATATCATAAGTTAGCTTAAATGCAGATCCGTAAACTTCAAACATGTGTAGTATTTTCAATACTTATCCAAATTAAGTGATTTCAGTCTCCTTCAAAATCCTTTTGAGTTAGCTTTAAAACGCCACCATATTTACTATTGTCGGAGGTCTAATGAATTTATGAGACTTAAATTACTGAAGCATGTCCATTGGGCCGACCTGGTGCGCTTGACCTATTTTGGATAATTTATATAAAATCTGATTTAGCTCCGAATTGAATGATTATGGATCCTCTGGAAAGATGAATGTGTCTTGTTTATAATGCTTCTAGAATTATGATTTTTGGAGCTCTGTAGAAAAAATGATAAATAAAACAGTGAACCAATGTTAGTTCCCGAATAGAATAAAATATGACATTTGACCCAATTTTCCAAGCCCAAAATTGTTTTAAACTGTCCTGAAAATAATAATGAGCAAAAATTAGATCAAATAGATTCAAATTAATTAAAATCTAAATTATTGGCTCAATGAAGCTTAATTAATAAAAATTCACTAATAACATAAAGTTAAACCCAAAACACTAATTAAAATAAGTTCATAAAGGAAAGAAAATATGAGAATATAATGACTCATCATAGACTACTAAAATATAACATCTCGATTGTGTGGGACATACATTAGAGTCTTAACTCTCTTCTACCTCTTAGTCTTTAACTAGAAACTGTGTTATACATTCATAAATCTCATACTATTTTGAAGTCGAGATAAAAAAATAGTTTATATATATATATATATATATATATATATATATATATATCATCGTCTCTTAAATTACTGAGTTGTCTTTTGACGATAAAGTTGTATCAGATTAAACTTTCAAAATAGACAATAAATTGGATGTGGTAATTGACTATAACAATGTTATTATAGCGGACATTAGGAACGAATTTTGACAAATTATTTTTGAGAAAACAAATAATATATCATTAATAAATAATAAAAAATATAAAAATGTGAGAAAATATAACATATTTTCTTATTTAATATATTTAATTGTTTATTTTGATATTTATTATAAAAAATTGAATCAATCTAAAAATTATAAATATATAAATAAATATATTTAATAATTATTAAATTAATATACATATACATGTAAATTAAAAAAATTGACAAGTATAGTAACCCTCTAAAACCACAATAAACTCCAAGACTTACCTATATGAGATGGGTACTCATTTTCCTGTACCAAGCAAGTTACATTGACCTCTTTCCATTGCTTATTGAAGAAATTGCTTATGAAGTCCTATATTGATAATAGGTACAAGAATAAATATATAGAAAATGGCAATCATATACTGAAGACTTGTTAGGTTCAGGGAAGTGGTTGACTTTGTGGTGCATGCATATACCAAACTAATTGAAATTAAACATGCTTCACTAACTACAAATAATAAATTAAACTCTGATCGTACCTAAGGGCTTGATATAGCACACAAAGGAAGAAACTGAATTGGGATGCCCAGTAAGTGTTTTTGTCCTTGTTTTGCTTAAATGTAAAGAAAGACAACACCTTAGTTGGCCATATGGCTTACTTTTGGTGCACCCAACAAAGCAAAAATATTAATGAATGTTTAGATCACTACTACAAAATATACTTTCTACGTCATCATTTAATGTCGATTATAGCTGAGACGACGTAGAAAGTACTTTCCACGTCGGTTCCCAGATGAACCGACGTTGAAAGTTGAATGTTGAACACATTCTACGTCAGTTTTTAGTCAACCGATGTAGAAAGTACTTTCCATGTCGGTTCCCAGATAAACCGACGTTAAAAGTCTTTTTGTTTTTATTTTTTCACCCAAAAATTAACTTAAATTAGAAAACCCAGTATTTTAGAATTGAAAACTAATACTCGAACCACTAAACTACTATAATTTTATGATAATAACTTACAAATAAATTATATTTATATACAAATAAATATATATCCGTGTAAATATATATTTATTTGTATATATTTTCTGGAAAGTGTTTTTATTTTATTTTTTAGCCAAAAATTCACTTAAGTTAAAGAATTGTTATTGACAACATTTGAACCCAATATTTTAGAGTTGAAAGTTAATATCCCAACCACTAAACTACTATAATTTTTTGATAATAACTTACAAATAAATTATATTGGTATTTTTCGATTGAGGGTGAAAGTGGGATTGACTCTCACTTGAGTAAAAATACGTTAAAGCTCACGAAAATTCACTCGCTCAAGCCTTGCTTGAGCGAAAATTTGTATTTTTCGCTTGAGAGTGAATGACGCGTTTCCCAAATTTATTTTATATCATTATATAAACAAATTATAAAGATTATATTCTGTCATTAAATTACAAACTCATACAAAGAGACCTACTCACAAATTTAGCATCAAATTTTGAAAACCCACTTGACACACACTTTCACCTTCGAGTGTGCCTTCACATCCAACATATAAATATATAACTATATAAATATATCAAAAAATATAAATATATTTGTATTTATATATTTATACGGATATATATTTATTTATATATAAATATAATTTATTTATAAGTTATTATTAGAAAATTCTAGTAGTTTAGTGGTTGGAGTATCAGTCTCCAACTCTAAGGTACTCGGATTCGAATCCTATCAATGACCTTTCTCTTAGAAAATTAATAAACTTCTAAAAAATATAATATAAAAGAAATGGGGGACCTAATAAAAATATAATATGAAGAGAGGGGGACTTCTAATTAGATAAATAAAGGGGTAAAAAGGGGTTGTAAATAAATAAAAATTAAATCTTTAATTTAGTCTTTAGTGAATAAGAAAACTAGGAATTTAAGAAAAAGCAAAAATACTACTTTTGCTTCCTCACAAATTGTTTCGGCTATGCTTATAATTATTTTTCTTGAATGTATGTTTAGTCTACACAAAATAAATGGGTTTTAAATTAAGGTCTTATAAAAAAAGTAGTTTAGTTTTTTTTTTAAATAAAATTTGAGTTTCTTATGTATTGATATGAAGTCACAGTCTCATAATGATTTATGTTACATGAAATGTCTAAGTCACTTTTTTATATGACTATTTAGTATAATATTTACATATGTTTGCAATTCAATATCAACATCTACAATTATGTTTTAATCTCTAAAATAAATATTGTTTTTATTCTTATAATCAACTTTAAACATAAAAGTAGTAATTATAAGAATTATAATGAAAAATCTTAATTTTATAAGCAATAAATTTAATAATTTTAAATTTTAAAGAAATGAAATAAAAAATTATAGATATCAAAATTAAATCACATTTATTTAATGAATAAAATTAAATATTAATTTTTTCACAATGATATATTTTGATTAATAATCAGATACAACTTTCTTTTAAATATAAAATATATTAAAGTAAACTTTTTCCTTTTAAAAATTCTTTCAAAAATTTCAACTCTAAATTAAAATAGGCTTAATCCTATATACCATTTTAAAAGGCCAAAAAATAGGATAAATTAGACTTAAAAAACTTATTACTTAAATTGAACTAGACTTATTTTTATGTGACAATTTAGATCATGACTTACGTAAGTTTAGACTAAGTAAACTTTCTCGATACATTTTATAGAATAATAATAATTTTAAAATAAAAATAATATTATTTTATTAATATATATATATTATAAATTAATTTAATAAATGATTAACTTATTTTAAAAATAAATATAGGAGAAAATATCTACCATCCACTTCTAAAAACAAAGATGAACTATTATTTTCAATCGGTGAAATCAATTGAATGATGACAATAGAGAGAAATTATTTAACTTTTATTTTAAAACTAAATAGATATTGTTTTTATAATTTATATATTGATTATTTATATATATATTAGTAATTTTTAAAAATTTTAATCATGTTACTCGTTATTTTGATAGCTTAACATAAAATCAAACTATATAAAAAATTATGGTCCACTTAAAAATATAGGTCAGGTTAGACCTTCAAAACTTTTGAGTTGGTCAATAGAGTTAGGTTAGGTTGAGTTGGTAGTTGAAAAAGTAAAAAAAAATATCATTTTTATTATTTTTATTTATTAAAAAAACATACAATTAAAAGAGAGAAAATAAAATTTAAAATAATTTTATTTATTTAATTTATATTCATTAAAAGAACAATAAAGTGATATATATATATATATATATATGAGAAAAAATTATTACAAAAATACGTATATACTTACAAGAATTAATCTATTTAAATTTAATTACCATAAATTGAAGTGGGTTCATTCTAATTTTTCCACTTTCTCCTAATCTATCCTTTTCAAACGGAAATAAAAACTAGGGTATGAAAAGATGATATACTGATTCCAAAAGCATTAAATATGTCAAATTTCAGTGACATCTTGTTGATAGAGACTCCTCTGGATTAACTACACAGATTGTGGAAAGAAATAAAAAAGTTAATTCTTTTTCACAGGTTCCGTGTACTTTCCAATGCTCTTTTTTTATAAGCTCTTGATTTATACATTTGCTACACATTGTGCTCTCACTTTATGTGAAAGGACCTCATTATTCCATGGGACCAACATACTAAAGAATTTTTTCTTTGTTAGGTTTGAAATCAAGTGCCAACTAATTAGTTTTAGGGTCACTAAATTTAGAAGTGAGATGTTTACCCTACAACCGAAACGACATGATATTAACCTGTTAGAGACAACACAGTTAAGAAATATAATAAAATAAAATATATTTTTAATTCTTATGGATTTAGGAATTTTATATTTAGTTCCTAATACTTTTTTTAATTTAATCTTTGAGATATTTACAAATTTTACATTTGGTAAATGAAAAAAATATATTTATTTATATTTCATTTCTATTATTATTAAATTTTTAAGGGATTATGAAATCATTTTGATCATTAATTTTTTTTTATCATAATAATTTATATGATGCATTTTATTTTGATGTATAATACAACTAATATAATGATAAGGTGACGAAAAAAAAGGGAGATTAAAAATTAGGAAAAAAATTATTAGAGATCAAATAGAAAATATGTATTTTTTTAAAGGTAAAAACATATGTAAGAAAAAAAATAACATAAATGGGAATTTAAGACTTCAAGAAAACCCTTTTGGAAAAGCACATGAGCTTGTTTCGTGATTTACTACAAGATATGGAACCCACCACCCCTTTTCCCAACATAAAGGTTTTTTAGTTTATAATATTATCTAATTACAACCGAAAGGTATCTAGGAATCTGTCAAAGAACTTCAAAAAAAAAAAAGAATAATTAATTAATTTATTATAATTACTTTTGTAAAGTTGATAACTTCCTACAAAATGAAACATAGTCGATTAATCCGTTGAGAAACACTTCTTCACATTTTTATCTTTTGATTATTACTTCCTTTCATTTCTTGGTTTGGGATGCAGTGGATATATTAATAAAAGATATTATGGCATTTATGAGTATTAGTGTAGAAAATATTTATAATAAATAAATAGTTGTCATATTTTAATACTTTTGTCTATCTAGATTTATATATTTTGTGCGCCACTTACGACGACTAAATTTAGTATAATACACTGGACTAAATCTATATATAAGTCTTCGTAGTCATTAGATAACTAGAGTGAGTCAATTCAATTAATACTAATTAGTTTATTAGGTCAAATATTTTATAATCGGATTCAATCCAATATGGATTAAGTAAGTTGACTTACAGGGACAATGTGAAATAGAAGTCTTAAGATAAGACAACATCAAGATTACTAAATTATTATAATTATTTTTTAAAATTAAAATAAATGATTCGAATTCATTTAATTCATGAATTAAGTGAATCAAATCTATTTTTTAATTTATTATATATAGAAATGATAAAAGCGAACCCAACTCAACATAAATTAGTGATAAGCCGAGTTAACTTACATATTACAACCCATATTAATACCCCTAATAGCCACGTGATACAATAGAATAATAAGATAATTATAAAAGAAAATAAGAAAAAATATTGTATCATATACACCCCATCCTCTATAAAATGGTAATGTTAAATTATTTTTTATACTTATGATAATATAATATTAAACTAATATACCTGGTGTCTATTAATATATATATTAAAAGTACAAACCACTACAGTAAAAACATCAAATAGTGACTAAAATTTCGGTCACTAAATGACTAAAATCGGTCACTAACTAAAATAGTAACCGAAATAGTAACCAACCAAAATCGGTCACTCTTTTCTTGGTCGCTGATTTCAGTGACCGAATCAGTGACCGATCGAATCGAGTCACTATATCGGTCACTAACAAAAACATTAAAAAATTAAAAAAAAATTTTATAACCCCTTTCTTTTTATCTAAATATAATGGTCTCTAACCTCCCCTTTTATATTATTTTTTAATATATTTTTATTATTTATTAAATTTTTTAAAAATTTCAATTATTATTAGATTGAAAGAATATATATCCGTGTAAATAAAGACTAATACTCCAACCACTAAGCTGCTAAGATTTTTTGATAATAATTTATAAATAAATTATATTTATATACAAATAAAAATATATATCCGTGTAAATATATAAATATAAAATATATAAATACAAATACAAATATATTTATATATTTATATGTTGGATGTGAGGGTGCACTCGAGGGTGAAAGTGTGTGTCAAGTGAATTTTCAAAATTTGATGTCAAATTTGTGAGCGGGTTTCTTTATATGAGTTTATAATTTAATGACAGAATATAATATTTATAATTTATTTATATAATGATATAAAATAAATTTTTTCTCTATTTATTTTTATTTTATTTTAATTTATTCTTTTTATCTTTTTTTCTTCTATTATTTAATTAAAATTCTTATATTAAAATAATTTTTTCAATATTAAAAATAATTAAATATTTATTTTTAAAATTATTTAATTTAACAAATTATTATAAATTAATCTAATTATGATTATTAATAGAACAATTTTTTCCTAACATATATTATTATAAATTAATCAAAATCATCTTTTAATAATTATTTTTTCCAGACATAGATTATTTTATAATAATTTGTTAAATTAAATAATTCTAAAAAATAATTTTGAAAATAAATATTTAATTATTTTTAATAATGAAAAATTTATTTTAATATGAGAATTTTAATTAAATAATAGAAGAAGAAAAAAGGTAAAAAGAATAAATTAAAATAAAATATATTTGTATTTGACATCAAACATATAAAGAAGTGCTCACAATTTTGACATCAAATTTTGAAAACTCACTCGACACACACTTTCACCCTCTAGCGTGGCCCTGACATCGAATATTATTAATATTATCAAATTTTAGCTTCATGATTAAAAATATACCAATAATTTAAATTTTATTAATTCTATAATTTTATATAATTATTATTATAAATTTAATTCTCCAATAACTAATAATATTAACACATTTATTAAATTAAAATTATTTATTTTAATTAATTATTTTGATTTTTTTAACAAATTTTTTTAAATAAAAACGATAAAACTTAAAATTAATTTCTAACTAAATCTTCACAGATTTATGGTTAATAGTATATTATATTATTATGTTTAATTAAATTTTAAAATAAGTTCACTTAATCTTTACACTTTTATAAAAATACTAATATAAACTTAAAATATTTATCCAATTATTTAGTGATTGAACCAGATGATCGATTCAGTGACTAATTTAATAATTAATTTTAATTGTTTTTATTCACATACTAAATTAAAAAATAAAATCAAATAATTATATTACTAAATTATTTAATAAGTTAATAAACTATTTTTTTAAATTTTGATAATGTTATTAAAATTTTTATCAATTATTTTAAATTATTAAATAGATTTATATTTAATATATTATTAAAATATATTTTTTTTAAATATTTATATAAATAAAAAATGGTCACTAATTTATAGATTATTTGTTTAGTGACTGAAATTTTAGTCACTAAATCAGTCACTAAATATAAAAAGAGAAATCAATCATCGATTCGAGTTACTATTAGTAACTCGAATTTATCAATCACTAATTTCGATCACTATTAACCATTTTTCTAGTAGTGCCCAAATCGAGGACTGATTTGGTGACCGAATCAATGTGACCGATTTTCGTGACTGAAATTTTAGTCACTAAAACAATCACTAAATATAAAACGGGAAATCAGTCACTGATTCAGTACTATTAGTGACTGAATTTTTCGGTCACTAATTTCGGTCACTATTAACCATTTTTCTAGTAGTGAACATACGTGTAACGTTTTTTAATACATTTATCTTAAATTATTGAAATATAATATGTTGGTGAAAGCTAAAATTATGCTATTATGTGTTGAGAACTTGGGTTTTCATTAGTTTTATTCATTGTGTTGATGAATCTATTTTCAAGTGAAGCTAAACATTGTTGTTCTTGGAACAACCTTGGCTAACTCATTCAATAATAAATAGAGATGATGAGATTAATTTGGATTAATTAAATCAATTTAAATCAAACTAGTTAAATTGATTTAATTAATTTGTCCGGTAAATGTTGTTTAGTAATGCATTTGCTATACAAAATGTAATATTAATCAAACCAATGAATCGATGATTCAAAACTTTTGAAAAATCCCAATCATTCTAAATAAACGAAAATTGATGGGTCCATATCCTATTTTCTTCTAAACATTATATACATTACGAACATTCCAAATAATGTTTTTGAGAAAAGAGGGTAGGTCTTTGTAACATCGGACATTGAAGTTGGGTAGGATATTCTTAAGAGGTTGATAAGATTATGGGAAACAAGATGGTATGAAAATTCATAGTGGCATAGATGTTTTGTGACTCACAATTGGAGAATTAATGTTCTATCAAATGAAGTTGGTTGTGGCTCATACACTACAAGAAATTTTGGCACGTACTAATCAAATAACTAATTGTTTGAGTTGGGAATTGCAATCCATGACTGTATTAGACGTCCTTAACTTTTTTACCAATTAACAAAGACACTTATGTTACCCACATTTAAACCTCCAATCAATATAATATTCACTAGTGCAAAAAAGGGTTTCTACGTCACCCAATTGTCGTCGCATGTAAAAATATTCGACGTAAATAAAACGCGGTGGAAATTTTTTAATTAAGAGACAAAACTTTTATGTTGCGCACCCCAGCACGCGACGTAAAAAACACTCTTTTACGTCGCACCTGGGTGGCGCGACGTAAAAGAAAGCTTTTTACTTCGCGTGCTGGGAGGCGCGACGTAAAAGAGTGCTTTTTACGTCGCGTGCTGGGATGCGCGACGTAAAAAGTCCCTTTTATTTCCCCCTAGACCCACTCCCTCGTCTCGTGCAACCAAGGTTTTTGAGAACGACGACGAGAACGACGACAACAGCTACCTCTGCACACCATTTTCGATCAGTTTGACACTGGAAAACATCAACATTGTGTGTCATTTTACGAACTTGATATTTTTCCCCGATTGGATTCAAGTTTGAAATCATTTTTCGTCTACACTCGAGGTTATGCCATTGCTATATGTTTAAATTGCATCCGTGATTGTTTTTGGGGATCTCAATCACGTTATAGTATGAATGTCTCCACTGGATTGTTATTGGAATGTAATTATTTGTTTATTTGTTTGAGTGCATTCGGTTTACACACTCCATTGTTGTTGGAACGTGCTTTGTTGTTTGTATATTAATTTCTTTTTACATATAATTTTTAAATCTCTAGGAGTGACGAAACTTTATAACATAATATGAATCGAAGTTGGATGAATGCACGTCGTATTAGTGAAGAGTACCAAAAGGGAGTTGAGGAATTTTTGAAATTTGCTAGTGAAAATGGAAAAGCTATGAAAGGGACATATTATTGTCCATGTGTTCGTTGTTTGAATCAAATTCGTCATAAACTTGAGGATATACGTGATCACTTGTTTGTTTATGGCATTATTAAGAGTTATACAATATGGACATGGCATGGAGAAATATTAGACATCCCAACTGTGTCAACTACAGACAATTTTGATGAAGGGATGGATGATAATCTTGAGGATATGATACGTGATATTGGTGAAGAAAATTTTATGAAAGCACATCTATATGATTCTTTGAAATATGATTTTTCGCAACAATTGTACATAGGATGTAGTTTTACAAGATTATCAGCAACTTTAAAATTGTTTACTTTAAAAGCAAGAAATGGATGGACTGATAAAAGTTTCACCGAATAATTGGAGTTGTTGAAGGAGATGCTTCCTGAAGATAATACATTACCTATTCGTAACTATGAGGCAAAGAAAATATTATGTCCAATGGGTTTAGAGTACAAGAAGATACATGCATGTCCTAATGATTGTATATTGTACAGAAACGATTTTCCTAAATTAAAGATGTGTTCGACATGTGATTTGTCGAGGTTCAAAAACAAAGTTGAGGAAAGTAGTGGTGAGGAAGAACTAGATGGTCCCCCTGCTAAGGTGTTATGGTATTTGCCAATTATACCTAGGTTTAAAAGATTATTTGCCATAAAAGAAGATGCAAGAAACTTGACATGGCATGCAAATGGTAGAAAATGTGACAATCTTCTTCGACATCTAGCTGATTCTCCACAATGGAAAAGGATTGATGAAACCTTTCCAGAATTTGGTGCAGAGCCAAGAAACTTGAGAATTGGATTAGCTACAGATGGGATGAATCCTTATGGAAATTTAAGTAGTAAACATAGTTCATGGCCAGTTTTGTTGATCATTTACAATTTGCCTCCTTGGTTATGCATGAAGAGAAAATATATGATGTTATCTATGATGATTTCAGGACCTCGACAACCAGGAAATGACATAGATGTATATCTTAATCCTTTAATTGATGATTTGAAGATGTTGTGGGAAACAGGAGTGGATGTATTTGATTCATATCACGAAGTGAATTTCGAGTTGCGTGCAATGTTATTTTGTACTATAAATGATTTTCCAAGCATATGGTAATTTGAGCGGTTATAGTGTGAAAGGTCATTTAGCGTGTCCTTTATGTCAAGAAGACACAAGTTATATCCAATTGAAACATGGACAAAAAATTGCGTACAATAGGCATAGAAAGTTTCTAGTTGCTAATCATCCATATCGTAAAATGAAAAAAGCATTTAATGGATGTCAGGAGAATGCGGTTGCATCAATACCACGCAATGGTGAACAAGTATATGAGCAAGTGAAAAATATTAATATTGTGTTTGGAAAGACTCAAAAGAAATCCAATGAGAAAAACATTTGGAAGAAACAATCTATATTCTTCAATCTTCCTTATTGGTGTAAGTTGGAAGTTAGACACTGTATAGATGTGATGCATGTTGAAAAAAATGTTTGTGATAGTATAATTGGGACATTGCTTAACATAAAAGGAAAGACAAAAGATGGAATAAAAGCAAGACAAGATTTGGCAGACATGGGTATACGTTCTGAATTACATCCACAATCAGTTGGAAAACGCACTTACTTACCTCCAGCTTGTCATACTCTATCAAAGAAAGAAAAGAGAAGCTTTTGTGAGTGTTTACGTGAGGTCAAAGTGCCACAAGGATACTCCTAAAATATTAAGAGTCTTGTGTCTATGCAAGAGTTGAAATTAGTTGGTTTAAAGTCTCATGATTGTCATGTGTTGATGCAACAACTTTTACCAGTGGCTATTCGAAACATCTCATCAACTTCTGTTAGAATTGCTATTACTCGGTTATGTTTGTTTTTCAACGCCATTTGTAAAAAGGTAATTGATCCAAAAAAGTTAGATGAATTAGAAAATGAAGCAATTGTAATAGTGTGCCAGTTAGAAATGTATTTTCCCCCTTCATTTTTTGATATCATGGTGCATTTGATAGTCCATTTGGTAAGGGAAATTCGGTTATGTGGTCCAATTTTTCTTAGATGGATGTATCCTGTTGAGAGATACATGAAGATCTTAAAAGGATATGTGAAGAATCAGTACAAGCCAGAAGCTTCTATTGTGGAAAGGTACATTGCAGAAGAAGCCATTGAGTTTTGTTTAGGATACGTGTCAAAATAAGAACCAATAGGTATTCCTAAGATGAGACATGATGGAAGATGTGAAGGCAAGGGTACTCGAAATTTAAAGATTAAAAATGTTAGTCGGAAAGAAGTTGACCAAGCACATTTATACATATTGAACAACACTGATGAAGTAATCCCTTACATATCAGAACACATAACTGAAATAAAGGCAACACATCCATGAATGAATGAAAAATAGGTATTGAATGAACATAACAAAAGTTTCCTTTCTTGGTTTAAAAAAAGGGTATATGTTGAGATTAATGTTTCAGAAACACTTTTGAGACTTGCTCATGGGCCTAATAGTGATGTCATTACATTTGGTGGGTATGACATTAATAATTATTGTTTCTACTCAAAAATAGAAGATGATATAGGTAGAGTACAAAATAGTGGGGTCACAATTCAAGCTGAATCTATGCATTTTTCTAGTTCTAAAGACAAAAATCCTATCACAACTTCTATGAGTTATTTTGGGGTCATACAAGAGATATGGGAAATTGATTATGTTACTTTTAGGGTGCTTGTCTTCAAGTGTAAATGGGTTGAAGGGAATACGGGTGTGCGAACAGATGACCTAGGATTTACTTTGGTTGATTTGAGTAAAGTTGGGTATATCGATGAACCTTTTATTTTGGCATATCAAGCGAGACAAATATTTTATGTCAAGGATCCATGTAATGAGAGATGGTCAATTGTCCTTGAAGGAAGAAGCATGCACGGAATTCATGAAGATGAGTCTCTAGATATAAATGAAACACCTTCATTTTCAAGTAGACCATTTGATGACATAGTTGACAATGAAGTTGATGACATACATGCAATTCGAAGTGATCATGATGAAGGGATATGGGAAAACATACCAACATAATAGGTGTTTATCTTCACATTTTCTAGTTCTTTTTATTCAAACTTATAAAGTATGTTGACTTCATATTGTTTTGTTTTTCAGGATATGTCGGATTCCACATCTGGTACTGGTAGTGGTAGTGGTAGTGGCAGGAGCGGAAGTGGAGGTAAAGGTAGATCTGTCACTCGGTTAAAGGGGTTGACAGCAAGGAGGGTAGCTACAGAGAAAACTCAAGTTGAAGTTGATCCACGTTCTGGTAAGGCATCTGGGCCAAATGCTGATAAGTTTAAGAGCTATTTGAGACTACTAGCTCGACACCATGTTTCGATTACTACTCCATCTTGGGATGATGTAGAGGAAACCGAGAAGAACCTCATGTGGCAAGATCTTCAGGTATTTCTATATTTGTTGAATACTTTATATATCATTATTAATTGAATTTAACATTTATTGGTCATTTCACAGCAAAATTTTGATGTTCCTAACACTGAGGTGATGAGGAAGAAGATTTTATCCTCCATTGCCATTAGATGGAGGGACTTTAAGACTTTCTTGACACGGGAGTATGTATTTGGAAAGTTTCAAGGTGAATCTCCCTGTCTAAAGTATCAAATTAGTGAGGAGGATTGGTTACAATTTTGTGCCAGCCGAATGGACCCCTCTTGGCAGGATAAAAGATGTGCTGCCCAACAACGTCAGAGGTTGAATGATGCACCCCATGTATTGTCATGAGGAGGGTATGCATTATTGGAGAAACGTCTCATGAAAGCCGAGAAGAGTCAGCAGGAGTTGAGTCTATCGACCATGCATCTCCACCCCTCGCTATGAGATGTGGAAGGCAGCCGGACAAAATCCGATGGACAAATGACTTCGATTCTCGCACGAATCATTGCTCGGAAAATCGTAAGTTATAATGTCAATTTGAATTGATTCTAATGTGAAAGTTAGTGTATGACTTAATTATTGTTAATGTGTTGTAGGATGATTTAGTTGAGCAGTAACACCCAAGGATCATTTATTCCTCATGGTCGACAAGATATATTGGCGACGACCATAGGAAAACCAAATTACTCGGGATGTGTGCGTGGTGCTGGTGGATCCTGGGGCCTTCGTGATTACTTTGGTCCAACATCACGAAGGACCACTACTGACTCTTGCAGCCAGGAGGCCTTGCATAAAATGGAGATGCAGTTTGAAGAAAAGTTAAATAAAATAAGGCAGTCCTTGCAGCAAGAGTTTGATGAGAAAATTGAATCTCTCGCCCGCTCTCAGCAATAAACTCAAGGAACACCTCAAACAATTGAACATGATGTTGTTCGAGTCAGCACTAAAGGGAGTTGTGCTTGCTACTCGTCGCTGATCCTTCAGGAGAATATACTCGGATCGATGCATCACACCGAGTGTGAGTTATATGTTGAAGATGACCCCCCGCGTCTCGTGGCTATTGGTCGAGTTTTTGAGGGTGGTTTAACCATCCATGGTGTCCCTCTACAGGCAGACTGGACACGAGTAGTAGTTGATGAAGTTCATGATGCTAATGCTCCAGTGCTTTTTCCTAATGAAGAGATTCAATTAGTGGGGCAGGCAAGCGGGACATTCTTGGCTTGGCCAAGACGTTTGGTTATGCCACTATCAGCACAGACCAAGGTAATATATATATATATATATATATATATATATATTGTCTATTTTCTCTTTTCTAGTATTATAATTATATAAATGTTTAATTAATTGTTATCATTTGTTTAGGAGGACTTGAGTCGTGCTAAGTATAAAAAACAACCTATTATTGATGAGGATTTGACAGAATGTAATGATGATCCCATCTCTATGTTGTTGACCATATTACCACGGTTGAGGAAGAGACCGTGTCAAATAATATGGGATGTTAGAGTGTTTGGAATTGACAATTCCAAGTGTTCCATTATACATTTCCTTGCCCGATGCTTTAGAAATTGCTAGGGGAAAATGCATGTTAAACATTTCCATCATACAATTGTGGGCAATGTAAGTCATTCTCATTTATGTTTCTAAGATTATAATAATTATATTCAACTTATAATTAATTGTTTTAGGTACATTGACAAATTGAATCTGGAACAAGAAAAATCGAAGTATACTGATTTATTGAGCCTCAATCCATCCAAAAATCTGTAATACAAAGGTTGGAATCCAACAATATATGCAAACATGGATGAGTGACTCAAAAAGACATATATATTTGGCTCCATACATTGAAGGGTTAATATTTTAATTTATATTTTTGTAACTAATTTTTATGTCATACAATGTAGGTCCCATTGGCAGTTAATTGTAATCATACCCCGGGATTACACTCGTGGTGTGGTTCTCGTTCATTGCATCGGAAACCGAGTCAAGAAATGAAAAGCTTATTACAAGGGTAACTTTATCTTTTATTCATTAATTATGTTTTTAAATTGTAAATACATATTGAATAATATATGACTTTTTTCACTTAGAATCGTGTATCGGAACTAATGTTCTAAGTGGAAAACCTAGAACAAAGACTTTGCAGTTCATTTATCCTAAGGTTAGAAACTTATTTATATAAGTGAATACCATAATTATTGTTTGTATTTAAATATTGAAAATAACATTATGTTTTTTTCATCATTTCGATGTAATAAGCAAACAGACTCGTTTGAATGTGGTTACTATGTTATGTATTGGATGAGAGCCATAGTTTGTGCGGGTATAATTGATTCTTGGACTGGAGGTAATTGCTTTTAACATTAGTTAGGTTTATTTAACTTTATTCATGTTGCACGTTTACAAGAGTCAAATTAATGTTTCAAGTATTTCAAGATCCATCTCCATTACCGAATCCGATATTACACAAATTAGAGAACAATGGGCAAAATTTTTTGTTCAACAATTCTAGTACATAATTTTTTAAGCTCTTGTTCATATTATATTGTGTGTATTATGTAGTTTAGGTAGCTTAGTTTGTATTAACTTTTAGTTTGTAATAGATTTTTTAGTTTGTATGTTTGTATTATATTGTTTTATTATGTAGTTTGAATTATATAATATTATATTTTTAATTTACTAGCTAAAGAAAATTGAACCTCCGGATCTGTCTAGTTATTTGCGGGTTTTAGTTGTAAAACGAGAATCAACCCAATTTAAAAAAACGACAAATTTACGTCGCATATACCATATGCGACATAAATTTGCTGTTTTTTTTTTTAATTTCTAAAAGTTTTTACGTCTGTTTAGTGGTATATGCAACGCAAAATTACATCGGGTCTTGATAACTGACGTAAATTTACGTCGAGCTAAAGGGTCCGACGTAAATTTACATCTCCCATTTTAACATCAGCCTTAAATACGACGTAAAAAGCCCTAAATACCTGACGTAAAAGCCCCTTTTTGCACTAGTGATTACTCGTATTGAAAATTAATTGCACTAGTATATTCAACTTATCTAACCACAAATCCGTATATTATATTTAAATAATCAAATTTTAATTAAATTATGATAATACTAGGCATAAAATCAGGAAAATCAGTTAAATTTTTTGTTCTAAATATAAAAAAAATACTTAAGATCAATTTTTTAATATATATTTTTAAAATTATAATATATTTTAGTTTTTTTTATTTCATATTAGTTATATCAATTTTAAGTAATAATTATTTTATTATATTTTGATTTTATTTTAAAATTATTTATCTCACACTCTTAAATATGTTTAAATGTTTAACTTTCATGTAACTTATTCTAACATGATAATAATATTTATTATTATTTTTTTTATAAAAAAACCTTTACTAATGAACTTATTATATACTTCGTATATTATAAAATATAATTTTATTAAATTCGATTGAACCTTGGTTAAATCTTGATAGAACTTTTAAACTTGAATCCATGTTTATACCGAGTTCAGTGCAATGATGAATCTAAGACCCTAAGTTAGTGGAGACAATTTTCTTTCCAAATCAAGTGGTGCATTTGTACACTCTCAACTACACACAGGTCTATCATAGATAATCAAAAAGATAAAGGGAAAGATAAAAACACACAATAATTTATACTGGTTCGGGTCAAGCCAACCCTACATCCAGTTCCCTGTCACCTCTAATACGAGAGAGACAATCCAATTCACTATCTTTAAAATTCAGTTTACAAATTACAATCAACTTTGCAGAAGAACCAGTAAACAATAAACTAATTAAAAAGATAAACACCTCTCTAGAATCCTACTAGAGATGAACACCTCCTTTGAGCAAATCAAAGGATGAAAACACACCTCTCAAGAATCCCACTTGAGATGAACACCTCCTCTGAGCAAATCAAAGAATGAACAGTTCCCACAAAGGAAATCCTAAATGACAAGAATTTCAACAAGAACAGTCACACTTGATAATGGAGACAACAAATTGTAGAAGCCTGTAGAATGATAGCTCCAAGCACAAGTGTGATTAATAGAGAAAGCACCGAAGGCAATAGGGAAACGGTTTTCTCATAAAAGTGTAAAATGTCTTTGTTGCTTGCTCAGAATGATTTTCTCAAGATTGATTGTGTATTCAAATTCTATGTTTTAATTTTTCATCAAAATTCATTTAAATAGGAAAATAACATTGAATATGTCAGAATAAAAATAAAAAATAGTTGTTGCTCATTAATTAATTCGTATAGAAAAATCAGAATGATTTCAAAAGCTATTATATTTCAAAAATGGATATATTTTTCAATTTTGAAGTGCCATAATCGATTATGTTACCTGCATACTCGATTATGACAGAGACAAAATCAATTTTTCATTTCTGATGCATCATAATTGATTATATATCATAATCGATTATGACAAAGAACTTTCGAAAACAATTGCTTCATTTACTGACATAATCGATTATGAACCTCTCATAATCGATTATGATAGTGAAAAATGTCATAATACGAAATTGTTTCACACTTGTGTTTTGGAGGCTTATGCATAATACTACTTCATCAACTTGTACCTCCATATCCAGTGTTCTAAGACTCTATCTAGTCTTCGGGCTTGCTTGAGTATTGAATAGTGTTGACTTGAATCTTTATCAAAATCATCTTCTTCAGAATATAGGAAAATATTTCACATTGCTATCAATCTCCCCCACAATGCTTTCAGTAAAAGGGTTTGATAAAACAAAAAGAAGGATAAAATTTTACGTCAGGTAGTGCATTACCTGATGTAAATTTTTGTCGAGTGGTGTGGTGTAAGGTCCAACATAAATTTACGTCGGGTAATGCACTACGTAACATAAATTTTGGCGTTATGTTTTATATGCAATTATGCTTTTTGTTAACAACCAAAACCTGTACAAAAAAATTTATATACAGACCCAACAATCTAGAGTACAACTAAATTCTATATAATTACTAAAGTACATCAATATGTATCAAACTAACTTACAAAAAATTCAAATATATATTAAATAATACAAAATGACCCTAAATTATATGAGACTAACTATATTTACAAAGTTCATAATTATCATAAATGTTATACAAGAAACCTGATTCATTACTCCCTTATCTGTAAAATATCATGTTCCAACAATGATGATGAATCTTGAAATACCTGAAACAATAATTTAAGTGTTGTTAACATAAAATAATCATAAAAATAAATAAATTTAACTAATATTAAAATGAATGACCTCAGTCCAGGAATCAGTAATCTCGTACAAACTATGGCTCTATCTAGTACATGACATAGTAACCACATTCATACGAGTCTATTTTCCTATTACACCTGAAATGAGAAATAAAACACAATGTTATTTTCAAAGTTTGTATAACAATAGTTATGCTCTCAATAATTTTCTAACCTTAGGATAAATGAATTGCAAATTTTTTTATCTTCTTCCACTTAAGATATTACTTTCAGAGCAACTCTAATTGAAATAAAGACAAATATTAG
The DNA here is from genome assembly GCA_963425845.1 of Sphenostylis stenocarpa. Lineage (NCBI taxonomy): Eukaryota > Viridiplantae > Streptophyta > Magnoliopsida > Fabales > Fabaceae > Sphenostylis > Sphenostylis stenocarpa. The sequence goes on from OY731403.1 coordinate 46,309,439, forward strand.
TTAATATATATTTAAACTTTTAAAATTTAATAAATAAAAATAAAGTTACCCTTGTAATAGGTTTTTGATTTCTTGGTTGGGTTTTTGGTGTAGTGAATAGAACCACACCACTGTGTAATCTCTTGGGATGATTACAATCAACTTCCATGGAATCTACATTATGTGACAAACAATGTACCTCTCCACAATAGAAGAAGCTCTTAGCCTGTACTGATTCTTCACATATTCTTTTAAGATCTTCATGTATCTCTATCCATCTAAGAAAAAATGACCACAGAATTGAATTTACCTTACCAAATGGACTATCAAATGCACCATGATATCAAAAAGTGAAGGGGGAAAATACATTTTTAACTGGCACAAGATTATAATTTCTTCATTTTTCAACTCATCTAACTTTTGAGGATCAATTACACTTTGCAAATGGTAATTAAAGAACAAACACAATTGAGTAATAACTTTAACAAACTCAACACATGACAATCACAAGACTTTAAACCAACTAATTTCAACTCTTGCATGAATGCCATACTCTTAACATTTGAAGAGTACCGCTATGGGACTTTCACCCCGTGTAAACACTCACAAAAGTTTTTCTTTTCTTTATTCGATAGAGTATGACAAGCTAGAGGTAGGTAAGTATGTTTTCCAATAGACTGTGGATGTAACTCAGAATGTATACCCATATTCCTCAAATCTTGTTGAGCTTTCACTCCATATTTTGTCTTTCCTTTTATGTTGAGCCATGTCCCAATGACACTATCAAAAATATTTTTTCCACATCACATCTATGTAGTGTCCAACATCCAACTTGCACCAATAAGGAAGGTTGAAGAATTTAGATCGTTTCTTCCAAATTTTTTCTCAGTGAAATTCTTTTGTGTCTTTTTGAACATAATATCAATTTTTTTCATCCATTCATATACTTGTTCACCACTGCGCAATGCCAATGCAACTTCATCCACTTGACATCCACTAAATGTTTTCTTCATTTTACGGCATGAATGATTACGAACTAGGAACATGTGATGCCCAATGTATCTACTCTTTTGTTTATAATTCAATTGGATATAAAATGTGTCTTCTTCACTTAAAGGGAACACATAATGACCCATCACACTATAACTGTTCAAATTACCATATGTTAGAAAATAATTTATTATGCAAAATAACATTACACGTAACCTAAAATTATTTTCATGCTATGCATCAAAGACCTCTACTTATGGTTCCTATAACATTTTCAAATCATCTATCAAAGGACTAAGATATACATCTATGTCATTTCTTGGTTGTCGAGGTCCTGAAATCATCATAGACAACATAATATATTTTATTTTCATGCAAAACCAAGGAGGCAAATTGTAAATGATAAACAAAACTGACCATGAACTATGTTTACTACTTATGTTCCCATAAGAATTCATCCCATATGTATCTAATCCAAATCTCAAGTTTCTTGACTACACACCAAATTTTGGAAATGTTTCATCAACCCCCTTACATTATGGAGAATCAACTCGATGTCCAAGAAGATTGTCACATTTTCTACCGTTCGCATGTCATGTCAAGTTTTTTTCATCTTCTTTTATGGCAAATAATGTTTTAAACCTCGGTGTTATTGGCAAATACCATAACACCTTAGCAAGGGGACATTTATTTATTCCTTACCACTACTTCCATCAACTTTCTTTTTGAACCGCAACAACCCACATGTCGGACACACCTTTAATGTAGCAAAATCATTTACATACAATATGAAATCATTAGGGCATGCATGTATCTTCTTTTACTCTTAACGCATTGAACATAATATCTTTTTCACCTCATAGTTACAATTACATAATGTGTTATCTTTTAATTTGGTAAAACTTCTATAATCATTTCTTACTTTTAAACTAGACAATCTTAAAGTTGTTGATAGTCTTGTAAAATTACATCCTTGTTGCCCAAAATTAGATTTCAAAGAATCATACACATGTGATGGAGGATCATTTGGGGCATAACACATTGGGCCTTGGTTGCAACTTTGGAGAGCTATCACGTATATAAAAACTTGAAGAAAGCCAAATTTGTAGGAGATGAGAGTTGAAGGGGCTCCACTTAAAAAAAGAGGACAAGGTTCAAGTCTTGACTGCAACAAAAAGGGAATATTTTAGCTTCTTAAATTTGGCAAGGAGGTCCAAGGTTCAACTCTTGGTTGCAACATTTGAGGGTTTTTTGGTATATAAACTCATAAATGTAATTAAAAGTGGTCTAGGTGGGACTTGAAGCTAGGAACTTTGACCATCACTTGTATAAGGAAAAATTAATCCCACATTCCTTAGGTGAGTGAGTGAATGAGAGGGGCACAATTATATATATATATATGACCCCTTGTGTAACTTTTTGAATCACGTTTGAATGAAATCCAAGCTTAGTGTGTGAAACTTGCAATTTTGCTTGTACCCCATTTTGGCTTGACTTCAAGTAACCTTTGGAATTTTTCTTCTCCTTGTCTCTTAAACAAGGAACCTTCCTTGGACGAGCTAGTTCCAATTATTCTTTTGAGACTTGGGGAACAATTTTCGGTCACTTGAGAGCTTGAGGTGTGGACTTGGGCGTCTCTTTGGTGGAAGGAGGAGATTATTTTCGTCAATTTGGTATCATGAGCTAGCCATGGAGGTCTTCAAGAGATAAGTACCTTCATCTCTCCTTCTTCTTGTCTGTGAATTTTTGGTCATGTATGACATTGCTTGAGTCTTTAACTGAGTCATATGTCGTCGGTCATGGAGTCTTTAATTGTTTTCTTGTAATTGATTCATTGCTTAGTTCCTTGCCTGAATCAATTGTGTATGTCTAGAAATTTTCTTTGATATGTTGTATGAGTTGCGATAGAATTTTGTTTACTTAGCTTTCAATTTTATAATCTTCCATGTTGTATTAGATAGTCATGTTTAGTCCTTATTGAAAGCAATGAGGGGGAGATTAATGACAATGTGAAACATGTCCCTACATTCCCAAGAGATGATTTTGATGATGATTCAAGTCAACAACATTCAAGACTCAAGCAAGCCCAAGATATGATTTTGATAAAGATTCTATTCAACATCAAGCAAGCCCAAGATGATTCCTGAATACTAGATAGAGTCTTAGAATACTGGATATGAAGGTACAAGTTGATGAAGTAATATTATGCATAAGTCTCCAAAGCACAAGTGTGATAAAATTTCGTAACATGACATTTTTCACTGTCATAATTGATTATGATGCATCGGAATTGAGAAATTAATTTTTACCCGACATAATCAATTATGCTAAGGAGATAATCGATTATGGCAGTTTGAAATTCAAAAATATATCTATTTTGAAGAATAAATATTTTTGAATATATATTGATTTTTATCCATGAAAATATTAATGTCCAACGACCATTTTTTGATGCTATTTTTCTATTTAATTAAGTTTTGATGAAAAAAAAACACAATTACAGAATTCGAAAATACAATTTACATTAAATCAGTTTTGAGAAAAGAATTTTGAGCAAGACAATAGAGATATTTTACATGTTTTGAGAAAATCCTCTTCTCCATTGCCTATTATGCTTTCATTGTTAATCACACTTGTTCTTGGAGGTTGGCATTCTATAGGCTTCTACAATTTGTTGTCTCTACTACCCAGGTGTGACTGTACTTATTTCATTACCTTCATCATTTGTGGGCTTAAGTGGTTGATTGTTAAATTCTCTGTTTAGGGTTTAAGTAGTCACTGTCATTCTGTTGTGTTTTATTTGGGTTTCTTATGTAAAAACTATTCATCCCTTTGATTTGTTCAGGGAGGTGTTTTCATCCTTTGATTTGTTCAGAGGAGGTGTTCATCCCTAGTGGGATTCTAGGGAGGTGTCCATCCTTAGTGGGTTTCTAAGGAGGTGATTGTCTTTTGAATTAGTTTACTTTTTGCTGAGTTGATTGTAATTTGTAAACTGAATTTGAAAGATAGTGAATTACGGTCACTCTTGTGATTAGAGTTGATCTGGAAGCTGGATGTAGGGTTGGCTATACCCGAACCAAGTATAAATTACTGTGTGCTCTTCTCCTCCTTATCTCTCAGTGCTTACATCCCTCCCTTTTTAACTCTCCGATTATATTATCGTTTCCGCTTTATCTTTATTCAATTTGATAATTAAAATTGAATTAATAAATATTGGATATCTTAAAATAAATTTTAAATTTGGCATCTATTTTAATTTGTGCATCTATTCACCGCCCCCTCTAGATGTCATTTGTCTAACACTTATATGCTCATAATTCCATAGAAGTTGTCCCACATGTGTTAGAAAAACAAAAATTTTGTTGAAGAAAATTGAAACCGAGTTTATACTTGGAACCAAACCGAGTTCATTGGAAAAATTCTAAACATAAAAAATCTTGTACAAACCGAGACTAGTCTAGACTTCTTTTGAATTTTTCAAGTTGAATCAATTGTTGATAATATTCCATGACAATGTTTAGACTTATGTGAAAATAATACCATGCAATTTGAATTGAAATTGAATTAGTGAAAAAAAAGAAGTCAAAATAAAAGAAATTAAAAGAGAAAAGTCGAGACTTAGTCAAAATAAAGTTTGAAAAATATGTTTGCAACTCTTGATTAAGTCCCACACCCCTTAAGAGAATAGTGGAATTGAAAATTGCATGTATTAAAAGAGGCTAAGGGAGTGTATAATTCGGCCAAACTTAAAATGGGGCTATAAGTGATTCAACTTGAGTCTTTTATTTTTGTAATCCATTCTTAGGCATCTTTTGAGTGCCTACTTTTAAAATTTGACAAATTTTCTTGCTTGTCTTTTTGGATTTCTTAAGTTTTGTCAAACAATAAATCTAATAATTTGATTGTGTCCATTCCTTGTATAAGCTTTTCTTGTGTTTTGATTATTTGCATCTCAAAGCTCTTAAGACAAGATAACCATTATGTTTTTTCATTGTTCTCTTGGAAGCTCACTTCTTCTTCAAGGTAGCATCTTAGGTGTTGTTAAGAAGAAAGGAAAAGGTTGTCTTTGGAGGAGCTTAGAAGCCAAAGCCGGACACAAGAAGAGTGTAAACACAAACCGAAAAGGAGCATTTAAGTTGTGACAAAAAAATTTCCAAATCCGTCACAAAACCAAATAACTGCGAACCATTTTCGTCACAAAAGACTTATTACAACAGGTTGAGGGCGGGGATTAGGGAAGAGCCAAGAATCACAGTTGCTAGGTTCAAGAGTGGCTTTAACCTATACATTAGGGATAAAGTTGAACACCTTATAATGATTTAAATGAATTAGTTCAACTATGTATAAGAGTAGAACAACAAATAAAGAGAAAATATTCCCATAAGAGAGACTACTATACCACCTTTACCGCTAATGAGGAATATAAAAGGGAGGGACACCCCTCCAAATCTAAGGTTGAAGAGTCACAAAGAGAAAAAGAAAAAGAGAAAGAAAGAGAAAAAGAAAAATATAAAAATAAATATAAAAATAAATAACCTTCCAAAGGGCTTAGGACTAGATACATTCAATGCTTTCGATACCTTGGTAGAGGGTACTATGCTTTTGAGTGTCCCAATAAAATAATTATGTTTTTAAAAGACCAAGATATTGTAAGTGAGGATGAAGCTCACTCTTCACCAAGTGAAAAGGGAGTTTTAAACTCTGAAGGACGAAATTGTCCCTTGTGAAGGAGAATTACTTATGGTGAGAAGTTTTCCTGAAAGCCAACATTATGAGCTAGATGAATCACAGCAAGAAAACCTACAAGATGTGAAATTTTCAAAAACACTTGTTCTTTAATTGTGGATAGTGGTTATTGTTGTAGTTCTAGGTTGGTGGAAAATCTAGCCCTAACTACTACACCCCATCCAAAACCTTACAAACTTCAATGGATCAATGAAGATGGTGGTATAGTAGTTAATAAACAAGTAGATATACCAATATCTATAGGAACTTACAAAAAAACTATTTTATATGATGTAGTTCCTATGGATTTTGGCCATATTCTACTTGGTAGATGTAGACCCCAAATCTTGCCCCACCTCAAAATAAAGAGCAGAAGACATCCATTCGAAGATGAGCAAGGCCTAAAAGGTCCCTAGGATTGATCAATATGCTCCATACTAGAATAGGAAGGATTTTTGTACACGAAAAATAAGAAATTCCACCCAAAGGGTCGAGACCGCCTTCTCGTCATTGGCTAAGGGCGAGACCGCCGTCTCGCCACTCGCCAAATGCAAGACCGCCGTCTCATTTGGCGAGACGACCGTCTTGTTGAACATACAAGGATATGAAGCTTGAAGATTTTGATGATGATTCAAGAACAAAGGACTTAGAGATTTGAAGAGTTGATATTGTTTGATATTGTTGAGATATTGTTAGATATTGTTAATCACAATATCAAATAATATCTTTTTATTTACCCTATTTGTATTCTCGTTACTCTTTTGAGGAGTACCTTTCTTTATTATAAATACACTCGCCCTATGTGTGGTAAATACATAAGGGAAATTAACCCTATACAGCTTTTTCCTATATTCAACATGGTATCAAGAGCTTAAGGTCTCTTGGGATTTTTTTCTGGCTCGCCACCGAACCCGCAACTGCCGCCGCCTCCATCGCCGCCGCCGCCACCGCCGCCGCTCACGCCGCCGCCGTAGTAGCAGCTCGGACCGCCGAGCACAGTGGTTTTGCTCGCCTCCTCCGTGCGACCTCCACCGTGGAAGTTTCGCGGCCATCGGAGCAGCCACGCTCCTCACGCGCCTCCCGAAGCCGCGCCACCTTCTCCCGTTCCGCCGCGCGTGGCGGCGCGTCTCGCCGCCGCTCGTGCCGCCGATCTTGCGCTCGGCGTCGCCTCCTTCTCCTCTCTCCGGATCTGTCCTCGCCGCTCCAATCGGACCTCTTTGGTGTTTTAGGGTTTTTCTCTTCTTCCTCCATGGCATCTTCCGCCGCCACTTCCACTCGAGTTACCTCCGTCGCTCCGGTGGGTCTCGAGCAACTGCTTTTACTAATTATGTCAATGTGAATTTACCCATTGATAAATTAGATGGTACGAATTATGCAACTTGGGCATCCGATATTAGACTTTGGCTTGAGAGTCGTGGGTATGTTGATCATCTTACTACCAAGGTAGATGATGTTCCTTCCAATGATCGTGTCCGTTGGAAGAAAGTTGATGCTCATATATGTATGGTTCTCAAGAATACCATCCAATCTTCTTTAAAACAAATTTTTCGATCGTATGGCACATGTTATGACGTTTGGGAACAAGCCAAATTATTATACACCAATGACACTCAACGTCTTTATGGTGTTTGTTACAATCTTCTTGATGTTATTGCTCCTCGAGATAAGGATCCTGTGGCGGATTATGTGGGTAAGATCCATGCTCTTCTCCATGAATTTAATGAGTTATTACCCCCGCCTCGACTCCCGCCCAAGAATTAGAGCAACGATCAAAGTTTTTCATGGTTTTGATGTTACACTGACTTGCCGATAAATATGCCCCCGTTCGTGACCGCATTTTGGGTTCCCCCGTTACACCCAGCTTTACCGCTACCGCTCCTCCTTTGCGGTGCCATGTAAACCTCTCAATATTCCCCCGTAGTTTCTAATGATTCATCCGCCTTGGCCTCTCACCGTGATGATCGTAATCGCTCTCACAAGCCGTGCAAAGGGCGTGTCAAGTGTGACCATTGTGGCAAACTAGGCCACAAAATTGACAAATGTTATGCTTTACATGGTTATCCTCGCCGATCCGCCGCAGCTTGCTCGGGACCGATTCTTCCGCACAATCCTCCGTCGTGGATCCTCCTTCGTCTCGTACCTTCGCACAAATCCGCTATCTTCAATGATTTTCTTCAATGGTATGAGGATCGAAAGCCCTCCAGCTCCACTACTTCGTTGCCCACACATGTACATCTTTTGCCGGTCCGACTCACTCTTCTTCTATTGGCCCTTGGGTTCTTGACTCAGCGCCACCGATCACATCACCGGTAACAAATCCTTATTTTCCTCTTTCACTTCTTCTCATAATTTACCCTCTCGTTACAATGGCTAATGGGTCTACAACTTTAGCTCATGGTGTTGGAACTAAGCTACTCTTTTTCCTCGTTGTCCATTGATAATGTTTTGTATGTACCCTGGTCCCCCTTTAACTTATTATCCATTAGCCGTCTAACTCGATCTCTTGATTGTGTTATCTCTTTTACCAAAACTTCGCTTTCCCTACAGGACCTGAGCTCGCAAAGAGTGATTGGCACCTGATGTGAGTCACATGGACTTTATTATCTTCAACCTTCTCCACATGTTGGCACAGCTTATGGAGTCTCCTTCTCTCCTTCATGCTCACCTTGGTCACCCTAGCTCGCGCAAATTACAAGAACTTGTTCCCAGCCTTATCCCAACTTGTCCAATTTGGTGTGTGAGTCCCGTCGCTAGGCAAACATAGTCGTACTTCCTTTTCTCGTAGTGTTTCCCAAATGTGCTTCATCCCCCTTTGCCTTAGTTCACTCGACATTTGGGGACCCAAACGTGTTAAGTCTAATTTAGGTTTTCAATATTTTGTTACTTTTATTGATGATTTCTCTCGTTGTACTTGGTTATTTTTAATGAAAAATCGCTTCGAAGTTGTTTTCTATATTCCAAAACTTTTATCATGAAATTAAAAATCAATTTGGTGTCTCTATTCAAACTTTTCGAAGTGATAATGGCCGTGAATATCTTTCAAACTCGCTTAAACAATTTATGGCTTCTCATGGCATTCTTCATCAAACTTCCCGTGCTTATACCCCTCAACAAAATGGGGTGGTCGAGCGCAAGAATAGACACCTTATTGAAACAACCCGTACTCTTTTAATTCATGGTGAGGTTCCTCAACATTTTTGGGGTGATGTCGTTCTTACCGCTCGTTATCTTATTAATCGTATGCCCTCTTCTGCTTTAGATAACAAAATTCCCCATTCTATTTTATTTCCTCATGACACTCTCCATCCTTTACCTCTCGAAGGTTTTTGGGTCTACCTGCTTTGTCCACAATTTTGATCCTGGTCATGATAAGTTATCTCCTCGATCACACAAATGTGTTTTCTTAGGATTTACTCGATCCCAAAAAGGATACAAGTGTTTTTCTCCTTCTCTTAATCGCTATTTTGT